>JARHVA010004107.1:302500-732500 GCA_037957365.1 Torreya grandis
TTCCCATTGATTATTGACCATTACCTACATATCTAATATTATGAGAATGGAAATAAAGACACAAATAGTTCTCCCACCTAGTGTGATTGTGAAAATGTGCTAATTTTCTATATGAATGCAAATAATGATTTTGATTTGATACTTAACAATGTTTTATTTGAATTGGATTTGGTATGCTTTAGACTTGTCTTGTGATTATTCATAGTGATTTATTTAAAATTTGGTAAAAATAAGGTAGATTTCTCAATGTGTAATAGTGTATAGATGTATTCTAGATAAGTACCAAATCCCCTATCAAGTGAGGCCTTAATTTGTATAAATATGAGTCTAATTTGGTAACTTATCATGACATTAACATGATAGGTAGATAGGTCGACTTGAAAGAAATATTTTGATTTTAAAAAGAAGTCATTATTGGGAGAGGGTTGGTAATGTTAGGTTAGTATTGACTTGTGATACTAATCTAGTTTGAATTTATTGGCCCATGCACATGAATACTGAACTAAAGGTCTAGGGATGCTTGTGCAAAATAAAATGTTGGTTTAAAACCAACAATGAGGTTAATATAGGTGTGTAATACTAGAATAAAAGGATCAAACTTGTAAGGTAGTATGTAAGTGTGAGATAATGGTAGGATAGGACAATATATGTGTGTGCAAGTCATGCATGGTAAATGTATGTAAAGTTTGTCATTATCAAGTAATAAATGTGTGGATAATTATGTGATGTACTAACCCAAATAACTACTCATATATAATAAATAATGGGAGCCACATGATGGGTTTTATATAATTAATACCATGACTATTGAGCATTAATAAATATTAATGTAAATTACTTATTAAAACATGAATCAACCACCACAAATAGATTTATAAATTCAAATTTGCTCACTACTTAGTGCTGAATGAAAAAGTGATTTGAAAATAAGAAATTGTGATAATTCTTACTAAAAGATGTGTAAACATGCATGAATCAATATAACACCTCATGAATTTGAAAGTGTGTATGATCATGAACTAATATACTCCCCCCCTAAATATGTACCAATTGATAGAGTTATATGCATCTATATACTAAATCTTAGAACTTGTATATCAAATGTTCATATACATAGAGACATGTAATTTATATTCCTATAAATTGCATAAATATGTACATGCATATTCAACCCAATGTGTATGAATATATGTTTAAGTCTCTTTAAAGTGAGTAAATATACATGCACATGCCCCCATATTTTATACCAATGTGCCAATATCAATCATGTGAATGAACCATAGGATATTTTAACTATCATGAATATTTAAAATATAATATTTTGGTCATGGAGGATTATGTGTCAATGATAATACCACTATGATTTCCACATTTTGAAATGAGGAACATGTCATGTAAGTTACTCATCTCAAAAGAAGAGTTAACTATTTCATGTCATGTATAAATACAACATCATGTATAATCATGTGAACATGTGGAAAGTATGTTATCATTGTAATGCATATTATAATCAAGGAATGCATGTAACATATATGATTCAAATCATGTAAGTGTACTTTCTAGATAGATGTATTAGCAAAGTATGTAATAATAATCATTACTTAAGGATAAGTGAATAATATTGAGTAGTAGAGGTGCATGATATGACACCACTTTATGTTAACAATATCAACAAGAATACTAAGATCAAGATTAGTCTTATACATAAGGCTAAAGGCCACATACAAGGGTCATGAATATGTCACAAAAAATAAGGCCAAGACTCATGCACAATAGACATAAATATGTGCCACATGCAAGGGATATAATGATGTCACAAACAAAGCCAAGGGGCCACACACCATAGAAAAACATAAACTAAACCATTATGAAAGAGGGTAACATCATAAATGAGGCATAGAATAAGTAAAGACTAGTCTAAACTCTCCATATGTATCAATACCGCATCATAGTATAATATCATATCTATGAAACATTGTGTAAGATATGAGTAACTTCAAAGTCACGTGTAAGGCATATAGATTGCTCAACATGGTAGAGAGGTCATATAAATATATAAATTATATAGTGAAACTTGTGGAATAAAATTACCCTAGTATCAACATGGCCATTGGGTAGAGGAAAGACTAACATATATATGTCCATATGTAAGTTGTATGTCCTACATCACACTAATATACTCCAAAATGCATGTGTATGAAAAGAATATGCCATGTACTAAACATGTGATAAATAACATATGTAAATAGTATAATATAGTAATCATGTCATGTATAGGTCATGATTTTTTATTTTTTGAATATTTTGAATGTTTTTATATTTTATTGATTTTTTTAAATATTTAAAATTTGAAAAGTGCTAGTCGATGATACCATAAATGGGATAACCATAAAAATTTCCTATATAGTATAGTGTAAGGGTCACATGTTATGAATGAAAATTATTAGATGTATGTAGGCTATAATGTCATAAGAAATCATGTGTTATATGGTAAATGTCATGATCACTAGTCATAGAATCATGTGTATGATGGGTAACTCTAGAAGGTTAAGGAATTTTTAGGGTCCATTATATAGTATGAGAATGTATCACTACATGTGTTCATTTTGGAACATGTTGAGCTATTTATTGTACTAAATAAGTATGTGCAATAGGAGATGATGGCCTTTTTGAGCCTTGAATTACTCTATGATTTGATAGGCTCTCTCTCTCTCTCTCTCTATATATATATATATATAGTAGACCCAACTAATTTCCTCTAAATGGGGTGTGTAGAAAGATCTTACATATATTTAACCACTTTATTTATATACCAATCCTATATGGGTGTATCAATTAACTATAGTGTTGGCAGGGGTGGAGGAAGAGATTCCAATATATTTAGAGGGTATTCACATCCTACACTTATAATTATGACTACCTTATTATAGTGTATGTATTTGAGACATCGATACACTATAGATGGTACTACATGAAGCTTTTGCATTCAAGGTTATCCTAACAACATTTCAAAGACCTTATTACTCTATAAAACTAATAATGGTGTGGTAGGATTATAAAGTGCACCTAATGAGGTATAACTATGATTATAAGGGTATTTTATTTTTCCCATATAATCCATTAAGTATTCTTGATGTATCTTGTATATGTTTCTATGTGTATCCATGGGAGTGAAGAAGTGTCATCATGCACACATTTTCACTTGAATCATTTCCCATTATGACACTATGTATGGTGTTTTCATTGATATAGGATGGTATGAATTGTGCATGAAAATATAAATCATCATTGAAAATATTCCTCTCATTAAATTTGATAATAGGATATTATGGTGAGATGTTGATAAGTGTACCAAGAATCACATCTAGTGGGTGATCATATGTAGTAAGTGGAGGATGCATTTTTTACATAGTGTGCTTCTAAAGTATCTTTAGTATACATCATATCATGCTTTGGAAATGGATCATTAAATATTTTCAAATCATTATTTACTTTTTTCTTCAACACCTAGATATTTTTGTAAGGGTACTTAACTAATTAGTTTTGTCATCAATGAGATATTGTATCTTATGTCTTAAGTTGAAGAATTTAATTGTGGAATGTCCCATAATTTGATGATAGTCATAATATACGTTACAATCATAACTCCTTGGTATAGGTATGTTTGGATCAAAATCTTGCAAAAGAGGAATAGTGATAAGGTTGCACTCAAGTAGCTTATATAATAGTATATGAGGAGGTGATGGTAATCTCAAAAATTTGGCTCTCTGGTGAAGATGTCAATTTTAGTTGATATGAAGGTTGTGATACTACATTAACTATAATATTTTCCTCATTATTTTTGTTAGTTGGTTCAACCTTGTAGTTTGTTTTGCTTTGAAACATCATTGTTAAAATAGTTGTAATATTTGGTGGATACCTAAGCTTGTTCAAATTTATGAGCTTAACTTCTATATCCCTTACTATATGGCATAATTCATAAAATGATTTTAATCTATTGAAGATAATTGACTCATGGAGTAGTATAAGCAAGATATGTTTGAATATGTAATGTAACTAATTTTTAGCCATACATTACTCATCATAGCTAGCATAATATTTTATTGAAGCACATTATCACTAATTGGCTCATTAGACCCTTACTTAAGTTTAGAAACTTCCACTTAAGATAGTTTCTCATCAATGTTAATACTAAAATGTGTTAGAAATTAGTCTGCTGATTTTTGATAGTTCTAGACCTTCCCCTCTATTCAATTAGAAATTAGTCTATAAAAAGGTTGAATGTTCTAATTGATTAGAGGGGAAGGTCATAGAACTATCAAAAATCATATTATTTGAGACTTATAAATAATAGTTTGGTTAATAAGTTTTAAATGTATGCACAATCTAAGCATGTTGAGTAGAATGATAGAAGATATTGTTCTAAAACACCTTTACTTTCATAAAGTGGAATCTTAGGAGCTAAAAAATCTGTGAGAAAAAGATAAATTAATATTTTATGGGATAATGGTTTATGAATCAAGGATATTAATTCATTAAATTACTATCTCTAGATGCACTTTGATCTAATTGCAAGACCTTAAAATGTATAACTATAATAATCTACTTAAGGGAATGTCTAGTAGGAAAGGTTAGTTATGTAACATGCATACATAATAAGAGGGGTAAAGGTTATGTAATTAGTAATAGGTATGGAAATATTTTATAATCCTTATGTTACCCCCAAACCTTGTGTGGATGTAAAGTATTTGTTTGAAGATTTAGATGTAGGGATATACCAGTAGTATAGGTCTAAATACTTGAAGTGAAAGTACTTTCTTGAAAGGATTAGTTGACATCATATAAGGGGTCATATTGTTCTTCATACATAGTTACTTGAGATAACTTATTCTATTCATATATTATTATGTATAACATGGCATAAATCTAATGTGGATTCAAGTTATTATATTAAGTGAATTATCAATCATCAATGGCATCACATTGATCCATAGTACGTGTTTCATGAGTATTATTAATATCAACATTCATGATAAGTACATAAATAGGGTGTGTGTATGTATTAAAAAACACATATAGGGAATATGAGGAATAAATGAGGTCATTCATGCCATTTTACATCTGGTGGTAATAAGAGGTAGCTGAGATTGGATGTTGTAACCATATGATTTAAGGAAGGCTTAGATTTATTCATTATTAATTTTTGACTTATTTGTGTTCTTATATTTGATCCATTTAATTAAATTATTGATTAAAATTTAATATATCCAAGTGGAATGATATGAAAATATTACGTTCATGACTTGTAATAAAAAATATTGTTCATTTATTATAGCCATGGGTAATGTATTTAATTAGGGAATGATTAGAAATCATGTCTGAAAATAAAACCCTAAGGCTAAAATATGAAACCATAGAAATATGAAAACCTAATGGATACCTAAGGGTTGACATGATTTGAGTAATGTAAATGTTCACCAATATGATTTTCTTTAATTTTGTCTTAGAAACCCTAACAAGACAAAAAATAGTATATGAATTTAGATTAATAGATATGTTATTCAATAAAAAAATTGAATGTAAAATACTAAAATTGATTACAATGATTTGAAATGTGTCATATGCTAAATATATTAAGTACAATAAAGGGATGAGTAATTATCTTTTCTAATTGAGTGTCTAACCATGATTATGTTTTAATAGTGGAAAATATATTGAATCAAGCTTGTGATTTGTCTGATTCAAGAATGATGTTATTGTTTATGTATGGTTGATTCCTATCAACTTTAGGTTAGTATTGACTATCAATAATTACTTGTAGTGGTTTTTAGTGACCTACAATAAAATATGGGTCTATAATCATATTCTCACCTTTGAACATATCTAAAATCTATGTATGCATGATGTCAAACCCTGATTATGCATGTAACTCTAGAAATTGACCTCATTCACCTTCACACTAATATACTCCAAAATGCATGTGTATGAAAAGAATATGCCATGTACTAAACATGTGATAAATAACATATGTAAATAGTATAATATAGTAATCATGTCATGTATAGGTCATGATTTTTTATTTTTTGAATATTTTGAATGTTTTTATATTTTATTGATTTTTTTTAAATATTTAAAATTTGAAAAGTGCTAGTCGATGATACCATAAATGGGATAACCATAAAAATTTCCTATATAGTATAGTGTAAGGGTCACATGTTATGAATGAAAATTATTAGATGTATGTAGGCTATAATGTCATAAGAAATCATGTGTTATATGGTAAATGTCATGATCACTAGTCATAGAATCATGTGTATGATGGGTAACTCTAGAAGGTTAAGGAATTTTTAGGGTCCATTATATAGTATGAGAATGTATCACTGCATGTGTTCATTTTGGAACATGTTGAGCTATTTATTGTACTAAATAAGTATGTGCAATAGGAGATGATGGCCTTTTTGAGCCTTGAATTACTCTATGATTTGATAGGCTCTCTCTCTCTCTCTCTATATATATATATATATATATAGTAGACCCAACTAATTTCCTCTAAATGGGGTGTGTAGAAAGATCTTACATATATTTAACCACTTTATTTATATACCAATCCTATATGGGTGTATCAATTAACTATAGTGTTGGCAGGGGTGGAGGAAGAGATTCCAATATATTTAGAGGGTATTCACATCCTACACTTATAATTATGACTACCTTATTATAGTGTATGTATTTGAGACATCGATACACTATAGATGGTACTACATGAAGCTTTTGCATTCAAGGTTATCCTAACAACATTTCAAAGACCTTATTACTCTATAAAACTAATAATGGTGTGGTAGGATTATAAAGTGCACCTAATGAGGTATAACTATGATTATAAGGGTATTTTATTTTTCCCATATAGTCCATTAACTATTCTTGATGTATCTTGTATATGTTTCTATGTGTATCCATGGGAGTGAAGAAGTGTCATCATGCACACATTTTCACTTGAATCATTTCCCATTATGACACTATGTATGGTGTTTTCATTGATATAGGATGGTATGAATTGTGCATGAAAATATAAATCATCATTGAAAATATTCCTCTCATTAAATTTGATAATAGGATATTATGGTGAGATGTTGATAAGTGTACCAAGAATCACATCTAGTGGGTGATCATATGTAGTAAGTGGAGGATGCATTTTTTACATAGTGTGCTTCTAAAGTATCTTTAGTATACATCATATCATGCTTTGGAAATGGATCATTAAATATTTTCAAATCATTATTTACTTTTTTCTTCAACACCTAGATATTTTTGTAAGGGTACTTAACTAATTAGTTTTGTCATCAATGAGATATTGTATCTTATGTCTTAAGTTGAAGAATTTAATTGTGGAATGTCCCATAATTTGATGATAGTCATAATATACGTTACAATCATAACTCCTTGGTATAGGTATGTTTGGATCAAAATCTTGCAAAAGAGGAATAGTGATAAGGTTGCACTCAAGTAGCTTATATAATAGTATATGAGGAGGTGATGGTAATCTCAAAAATTTGGCTCTCTGGTGAAGATGTCAATTTTAGTTGATATGAAGGTTGTGATACTACATTAACTATAATATTTTCCTCATTATTTTTGTTAGTTGGTTCAACCTTGTAGTTTGTTTTGCTTTGAAACATCATTGTTAAAATAGTTGTAATATTTGGTGGATACCTAAGCTTGTTCAAATTTATGAGCTTAACTTCTATATCCCTTACTATATGGCATAATTCATAAAATGATTTTAATCTATTGAAGATAATTGACTCATGGAGTAGTATAAGCAAGATATGTTTGAATATGTAATGTAACTAATTTTTAGCCATACATTACTCATCATAGCTAGCATAATATTTTATTGAAGCACATTATCACTAATTGGCTCATTAGACCCTTACTTAAGTTTAGAAACTTCCACTTAAGATAGTTTCTCATCAATGTTAATACTAAAATGTGTTAGAAATTAGTCTGCTGATTTTTGATAGTTCTAGACCTTCCCCTCTATTCAATTAGAAATTAGTCTATAAAAAGGTTGAATGTTCTAATTGATTAGAGGGGAAGGTCATAGAACTATCAAAAATCATATTATTTGAGACTTATAAATAATAGTTTGGTTAATAAGTTTTAAATGTATGCACAATCTAAGCATGTTGAGTAGAATGATAGAAGATATTGTTCTAAAACACCTTTACTTTCATAAAGTGGAATCTTAGGAGCTAAAAAATCTGTGAGAAAAAGATAAATTAATATTTTATGGGATAATGGTTTATGAATCAAGGATATTAATTCATTAAATTACTATCTCTAGATGCACTTTGATCTAATTGCAAGACCTTAAAATGTATAACTATAATAATCTACTTAAGGGAATGTCTAGTAGGAAAGGTTAGTTATGTAACATGCATACATAATAAGAGGGGTAAAGGTTATGTAATTAGTAATAGGTATGGAAATATTTTATAATCCTTATGTTACCCCCAAACCTTGTGTGGATGTAAAGTATTTGTTTGAAGATTTAGATGTAGGGATATACCAGTAGTATAGGTCTAAATACTTGAAGTGAAAGTACTTTCTTGAAAGGATTAGTTGACATCATATAAGGGGTCATATTGTTCTTCATACATAGTTACTTGAGATAACTTATTCTATTCATATATTATTATGTATAACATGGCATAAATCTAATGTGGATTCAAGTTATTATATTAAGTGAATTATCAATCATCAATGGCATCACATTGATCCATAGTACGTGTTTCATGAGTATTATTAATATCAACATTCATGATAAGTACATAAATAGGGTGTGTGTATGTATTAAAAAACACATATAGGGAATATGAGGAATAAATGAGGTCATTCATGCCATTTTACATCTGGTGGTAATAAGAGGTAGCTGAGATTGGATGTTGTAACCATATGATTTAAGGAAGGCTTAGATTTATTCATTATTAATTTTTGACTTATTTGTGTTCTTATATTTGATCCATTTAATTAAATTATTGATTAAAATTTAATATATCCAAGTGGAATGATATGAAAATATTACGTTCATGACTTGTAATAAAAAATATTGTTCATTTATTATAGCCATGGGTAATGTATTTAATTAGGGAATGATTAGAAATCATGTCTGAAAATAAAACCCTAAGGCTAAAATATGAAACCATAGAAATATGAAAACCTAATGGATACCTAAGGGTTGACATGATTTGAGTAATGTAAATGTTCACCAATATGATTTTCTTTAATTTTGTCTTAGAAACCCTAACAAGACAAAAAATAGTATATGAATTTAGATTAATAGATATGTTATTCAATAAAAAAATTGAATGTAAAATACTAAAATTGATTACAATGATTTGAAATGTGTCATATGCTAAATATATTAAGTACAATAAAGGGATGAGTAATTATCTTTTCTAATTGAGTGTCTAACCATGATTATGTTTTAATAGTGGAAAATATATTGAATCAAGCTTGTGATTTGTCTGATTCAAGAATGATGTTATTGTTTATGTATGGTTGATTCCTATCAACTTTAGGTTAGTATTGACTATCAATAATTACTTGTAGTGGTTTTTAGTGACCTACAATAAAATATGGGTCTATAATCATATTCTCACCTTTGAACATATCTAAAATCTATGTATGCATGATGTCAAACCCTGATTATGCATGTAACTCTAGAAATTGACCTCATTCACCTTCACACTAATATACTCCAAAATGCATGTGTATGAAAAGAATATGCCATGTACTAAACATGTGATAAATAACATATGTAAATAGTATAATATAGTAATCATGTCATGTATAGGTCATGATTTTTTATTTTTTGAATATTTTGAATGTTTTTATATTTTATTGATTTTTTTTAAATATTTAAAATTTGAAAAGTGCTAGTCGATGATACCATAAATGGGATAACCATAAAAATTTCCTATATAGTATAGTGTAAGGGTCACATGTTATGAATGAAAATTATTAGATGTATGTAGGCTATAATGTCATAAGAAATCATGTGTTATATGGTAAATGTCATGATCACTAGTCATAGAATCATGTGTATGATGGGTAACTCTAGAAGGTTAAGGAATTTTTAGGGTCCATTATATAGTATGAGAATGTATCACTGCATGTGTTCATTTTGGAACATGTTGAGCTATTTATTGTACTAAATAAGTATGTGCAATAGGAGATGATGGCCTTTTTGAGCCTTGAATTACTCTATGATTTGATAGGCTCTCTCTCTCTCTCTCTCTCTATATATATATATATATATATATATATAGTAGACCCAACTAATTTCCTCTAAATGGGGTGTGTAGAAAGATCTTACATATATTTAACCACTTTATTTATATACCAATCCTATATGGGTGTATCAATTAACTATAGTGTTGGCAGGGGTGGAGGAAGAGATTCCAATATATTTAGAGGGTATTCACATCCTACACTTATAATTATGACTACCTTATTATAGTGTATGTATTTGAGACATCGATACACTATAGATGGTACTACATGAAGCTTTTGCATTCAAGGTTATCCTAACAACATTTCAAAGACCTTATTACTCTATAAAACTAATAATGGTGTGGTAGGATTATAAAGTGCACCTAATGAGGTATAACTATGATTATAAGGGTATTTTATTTTTCCCATATAGTCCATTAACTATTCTTGATGTATCTTGTATATGTTTCTATGTGTATCCATGGGAGTGAAGAAGTGTCATCATGCACACATTTTCACTTGAATCATTTCCCATTATGACACTATGTATGGTGTTTTCATTGATATAGGATGGTATGAATTGTGCATGAAAATATAAATCATCATTGAAAATATTCCTCTCATTAAATTTGATAATAGGATATTATGGTGAGATGTTGATAAGTGTACCAAGAATCACATCTAGTGGGTGATCATATGTAGTAAGTGGAGGATGCATTTTTTACATAGTGTGCTTCTAAAGTATCTTTAGTATACATCATATCATGCTTTGGAAATGGATCATTAAATATTTTCAAATCATTATTTACTTTTTTCTTCAACACCTAGATATTTTTGTAAGGGTACTTAACTAATTAGTTTTGTCATCAATGAGATATTGTATCTTATGTCTTAAGTTGAAGAATTTAATTGTGGAATGTCCCATAATTTGATGATAGTCATAATATACGTTACAATCATAACTCCTTGGTATAGGTATGTTTGGATCAAAATCTTGCAAAAGAGGAATAGTGATAAGGTTGCACTCAAGTAGCTTATATAATAGTATATGAGGAGGTGATGGTAATCTCAAAAATTTGGCTCTCTGGTGAAGATGTCAATTTTAGTTGATATGAAGGTTGTGATACTACATTAACTATAATATTTTCCTCATTATTTTTGTTAGTTGGTTCAACCTTGTAGTTTGTTTTGCTTTGAAACATCATTGTTAAAATAGTTGTAATATTTGGTGGATACCTAAGCTTGTTCAAATTTATGAGCTTAACTTCTATATCCCTTACTATATGGCATAATTCATAAAATGATTTTAATCTATTGAAGATAATTGACTCATGGAGTAGTATAAGCAAGATATGTTTGAATATGTAATGTAACTAATTTTTAGCCATACATTACTCATCATAGCTAGCATAATATTTTATTGAAGCACATTATCACTAATTGGCTCATTAGACCCTTACTTAAGTTTAGAAACTTCCACTTAAGATAGTTTCTCATCAATGTTAATACTAAAATGTGTTAGAAATTAGTCTGCTGATTTTTGATAGTTCTAGACCTTCCCCTCTATTCAATTAGAAATTAGTCTATAAAAAGGTTGAATGTTCTAATTGATTAGAGGGGAAGGTCATAGAACTATCAAAAATCATATTATTTGAGACTTATAAATAATAGTTTGGTTAATAAGTTTTAAATGTATGCACAATCTAAGCATGTTGAGTAGAATGATAGAAGATATTGTTCTAAAACACCTTTACTTTCATAAAGTGGAATCTTAGGAGCTAAAAAATCTGTGAGAAAAAGATAAATTAATATTTTATGGGATAATGGTTTATGAATCAAGGATATTAATTCATTAAATTACTATCTCTAGATGCACTTTGATCTAATTGCAAGACCTTAAAATGTATAACTATAATAATCTACTTAAGGGAATGTCTAGTAGGAAAGGTTAGTTATGTAACATGCATACATAATAAGAGGGGTAAAGGTTATGTAATTAGTAATAGGTATGGAAATATTTTATAATCCTTATGTTACCCCCAAACCTTGTGTGGATGTAAAGTATTTGTTTGAAGATTTAGATGTAGGGATATACCAGTAGTATAGGTCTAAATACTTGAAGTGAAAGTACTTTCTTGAAAGGATTAGTTGACATCATATAAGGGGTCATATTGTTCTTCATACATAGTTACTTGAGATAACTTATTCTATTCATATATTATTATGTATAACATGGCATAAATCTAATGTGGATTCAAGTTATTATATTAAGTGAATTATCAATCATCAATGGCATCACATTGATCCATAGTACGTGTTTCATGAGTATTATTAATATCAACATTCATGATAAGTACATAAATAGGGTGTGTGTATGTATTAAAAAACACATATAGGGAATATGAGGAATAAATGAGGTCATTCATGCCATTTTACATCTGGTGGTAATAAGAGGTAGCTGAGATTGGATGTTGTAACCATATGATTTAAGGAAGGCTTAGATTTATTCATTATTAATTTTTGACTTATTTGTGTTCTTATATTTGATCCATTTAATTAAATTATTGATTAAAATTTAATATATCCAAGTGGAATGATATGAAAATATTACGTTCATGACTTGTAATAAAAAATATTGTTCATTTATTATAGCCATGGGTAATGTATTTAATTAGGGAATGATTAGAAATCATGTCTGAAAATAAAACCCTAAGGCTAAAATATGAAACCATAGAAATATGAAAACCTAATGGATACCTAAGGGTTGACATGATTTGAGTAATGTAAATGTTCACCAATATGATTTTCTTTAATTTTGTCTTAGAAACCCTAACAAGACAAAAAATAGTATATGAATTTAGATTAATAGATATGTTATTCAATAAAAAAATTGAATGTAAAATACTAAAATTGATTACAATGATTTGAAATGTGTCATATGCTAAATATATTAAGTACAATAAAGGGATGAGTAATTATCTTTTCTAATTGAGTGTCTAACCATGATTATGTTTTAATAGTGGAAAATATATTGAATCAAGCTTGTGATTTGTCTGATTCAAGAATGATGTTATTGTTTATGTATGGTTGATTCCTATCAACTTTAGGTTAGTATTGACTATCAATAATTACTTGTAGTGGTTTTTAGTGACCTACAATAAAATATGGGTCTATAATCATATTCTCACCTTTGAACATATCTAAAATCTATGTATGCATGATGTCAAACCCTGATTATGCATGTAACTCTAGAAATTGACCTCATTCACCTTGAAACCCTAGGTGTGCTTATGAGGGATAAAAATCTATAAAAATGGAAAATTTTAATAGGTTGATTTAACCTCAATCACCCACATTAATGATTTATCACTACCTATGTATCTAATACTATGAGGAGGGAAATAAATCCACACATAGTTCTCCCACTTAGTGTGATTATTTAATTTGTAGACATCCAATTTATACCACTATTATGTCAAAATTGCAAGTCAAAATAACTTCCTACAATAATTCATAAACTAGACCAAATACCATTGAAACACTCTAATTCATCTACACATGTCATGTGCATTTTTTAAAGTGTATTGATACATGCCTAATTGGGGAAATACATTGTATGAAATCTTTACCTTCCTTTAATTCATCTCCTATAAAATTATGACCTAGAAAATTAATGCTTTTGACCATTTGTGCCTGAAAATTTATTAAATTACAAAAATTGAAAAAAGTCTAATCAAGATTACTTAACTTAGTAATCTGACTAAAAGTTTAAGTAAAAAATCCATGACTAATCAATGAATATATAATTTTATAAATTCAAAAAAAAATCTAAAAGTGACATCATTAGTCACAAAATTCAAGATCCTAAATATTAACATAAATACATCAAATATCAGTAATGTTGAGCCATGCGTATTAATTGTTATATTAACTCCAAAATTGAATGTCATTGGTCCACTAAATTTGAATCATATTGTGACATTGATCTTCATCACTTTACCAAAACCATAAATACAAGGGTCACCATGGACCAATTACAAGCTTTATTGTGTAAAGTTATTATGCAAGAAATACTCCAAAAAACTTCCCCTATTCTCTTCCAATTGATCCAAGTACCAACTATATATTTCTTGAGAAGTGTTTGATGGATCTTGAACCATAACAATGATAGAGACTTAGAGCTCTACATCTTGGAAAAAACATGCATGTAAGGATGAATTCAAATGGAATGCCCAAATAGAAGATAAAAACATATTATTTAGTTTTCTAGCTCATTGTTTGTTGCTTCAAGGCTTGCCCAATCCAAGGACCATGATTGAGATGTCAAATTTTCTATTATTTTATGCTTTTCTCCATACTAACAAGAAATAACATCTTTCATTTTTTTGTGTTTACATTTGGCACACCCGTTGGGACCACATACCCCACAAATATTTTTATGTCTTTTAAGTCTTATATTACATAATCAAACTATTATTTAACTTTAATTTTTATTCTTTTCTTCTAAATTTATTATGTTCCATATTATACATATTAATGGGATTGCCTTAGGAATTATTGATACTTACCCCATAAATGACAAATTTTCCCTACATATTTGTGGGATTTCATTTTAGTACTCTCTATGTTCTATGTATGTTTGAACAAGTCATCAAGATTGACCTATGCATCGATGGAATTGCCTTGCATATCAGTGAGGTTGACTACTTATTGGTGAGGTCACGCTATTTACATCACTATAATTTCTTGAAATCAATTTGAATGAGCTATATATTGGTGGTATTTCCCTATTAAATGGTTACTTTACATTTTTGGATTCTATCTGTTTTTCTATAACTAGTCAGATTAACCTACTAAATGATGACATTGACTTAAAAATGGCAAATTTGACTTGCTAATTAGTGAGGTCACTCAAAAGATAATTATGTTTTCTATGTTCTTTTTATTGAAATGGTGAGCTCATCTTGTCAAATGGAAAAGTTATCCTACCAATCAATAAGATTACCAAAATTATATCTCTAATTCATTACACAGAAATGACATTGAGTTGGAATCATTTAGATCACCTTGCATAATGATGATATCATCCCACTGAATGGAAAGATCACCCTATGTGAGATTTATTGAGGCCTAAAACTACAAAAAACTAACTTATTTTGATAGCCAAAATCATTGTTCAAACACTTAATCCTTTTTCTTGTAGGTTTTGATTACTTAAAAGGTTATTTTACATAATTAATAAGGCAAATTTAATTCATATTTATATTTGGTGTGTAACAAGGAACATACACTTTAATTTCATGCTCCTACGAACACTTGCACTTCATCATTTTCTTAGAATACTTTTGATTTCTTCTTTATTTTCATAAAATGACATGTCTATCCTCTCCCATTTACCCCTTTAGGAATACTAAGTGACCAAAAACACATAGTTTACTTGCATTTTTACCTATTTCTCTTATCTTTCCCATCCATGGGGTCTTGAAAATCATAAACAAAAAAATGTATTTCCTTTTTCCATTATTTTGACTACGTGGTGTGGACTTTATCACCTTCATATAAGTTATATGGGTCCATTAACTAGGAAGTCACATCCTAACAATGTACCAACACTATTATCTAATGAGGTATACAAATTGAGACTATTCTAGTGGTATCTTATCTATAATGTACCTCAAATTTTGTCTCAATTGGTATCACTTCATTAAGATCCTTATAGATGAAGTGTTTGCAAAGGGATTAGACCCACCCTTTGGTGAATGGCCCATTGAACCTCAAAATCCAATTTATAGATTCATGCCCTTCAAGGACCATATAGAAAGCCAAATGAAAACTTATAATAGAAACCAATTTTACCATGACATTCTCATTGATGTAAGGGTGAAAATTTATCATCCCTAGAAGATTTCCTTTTCATACAAACCTTTGAGAGAAGGGTGGAATTAAAATGCCACCATAATTTATTTAATTTCTTAATGAACCATTAATTTTTTAATCCTTTCAAAGGTGATTATATCAAAAGGATAAGTGATTATTTCATAAAATGGTATCCATTTCTAATGTACATTCATGATTGATTTCATAATTTGTCAAAACCAATTTTATGTTCACAACCATGTTCAAATAAGTACATCAAGTTCTATAAAGAAAGGTTTCAAAATATGTCTTCAAATATTCACACACTAAGGTGTTATAATGTTTATTTTTTGAACCATCCTTCTTAATTTTTGTAGCATTACATTTTCCAATTGAAATAAGCTCTTGTCTCATTTAGCACCATTATGATTCCAATTCCATTCTTGGTCAACAACTTACATTTTTTTGTGACAAAATAAATTCTAAAATTTTGAAAGTGTTTGATCTTATTCCAATTTGAATTTTTAAAAATAAAGTCAAAGACCAACCAGGATCAAAAAACCTTCTCAAATAAAAGTACCATTATAACCATGTCTATATACACTCACAATAGAGCCTCTTATGGCCCTAGTTTTGAATAAGAAAACTTCTATGATGTTTTGGGATACCTAAGGAATTATGAAATAAGTGAGGATGGGGAAGACCACCCAAATGTGTTTTAAGACCTCCCTCCTATTTCAAGATCTATTCAAAGTCAATTTGAAAATCAAATCATGGAAGATAAAGATGAGGTGCTCTTAAGACTACTAGAATTTAGAGACAAACTCCCACCTAACTTCCCCATAGAGCAATTACACAACCTTTTTTGGGTAGAGGAGTCACTTGAAGTGGTAACTATTAAGCAAAGTCAGTCTATTACCTAAAGTTAAAAACCATATATAACATCATATAAAAAAGTGAAGGGTAAACTTATTGACCCATCCTAACATGATCATATTATTGATTCTATAATACAATATATTACTCAATTTAATGCATATAAGCTTGTATATGATTTGATAATTATTTTATCTATAATTTCATTCAATGATACCAAATTTGTAGACCAAAACTAGTAACTTGAACAACCACAACAACCCTTAGCCAGTTCTACACCTAATATAGATCTATTGGCTCCTTTTAAACATATAATTATAATGAATGCTTCACAACAAGTTTCACTTGACATGAAACATACCTTTTTCAATCAATAAGATGTCCTTTCCAATATGCAACAAGCACTTGATAACCTAAAACAACAACTTATAAAAAACATACCACCACAACAAGTGGTGAATGGCTCACAACAAACATTGCCTACTTCTAATTCAAAACAATAATGATTTATTGTAAACTAAGATTATATTACTTAGAAACAACAATAGATACCATTTAATTTACAATAATAGATTCCTCAAACTCATCAACAACTTTCTCTAAATTAAAAAAAGCCTTATCTATTCACATTCAAATCAAAACTAACAGTAAGTTCCTTATAAAACTTAAAATTTAGGTTATAGGGTAAATATACCTAATAGAACCACACAAAGTGGGTCTATACCTACTTATGAGAATTTCAACCAAGCCCATTAGTCCATAAATAACCAATAAAATGCCCTCATTTCGTCACAAAGTGCTCCCAATGTCCAAGAGTGGAATATAATGAAGGATATTATCTCAAGGATTCAAGCAGGTAACCAAACCAAAAATTATAAATTTGATGAATATGCCGCTATCCTTTTAACCTTAGTGTTCTAAAAGTGTATTTTCTTCACTTGTTTCCATGTAGCTTTGGTGTACAAGCCCTAAAATGGCTCCTCAAATTACCAAAAGGGTTGATAACCACTTTTAATGATTTATCAAAGAATTTTTTCAATCAGTTCTATAACTTAGAGCATGAGTTGATGGTGTTTGACTTATGTAATTATAAGCAACATAGCAGGGAAAGATTCTTGGTATTCTTACAAAGGTCAAGAGCCCTAACAAGTCACTTAACACAAAATATATCAAATAAAGAGTTAGATAGTATTTTAGCATAAAACTTGAATTTTGAGGTTGTTTATAATTTAAGACTTCATTATGCAAACACATTAAAAGAAATCATTGATAATGGGGTGT
This sequence comes from Torreya grandis, assembly GCA_037957365.1. Taxonomy (NCBI): domain Eukaryota; kingdom Viridiplantae; phylum Streptophyta; class Pinopsida; order Cupressales; family Taxaceae; genus Torreya; species Torreya grandis. The sequence goes on from JARHVA010004107.1 coordinate 320,789, forward strand.
AGCTTAAAAAGACACTTATTGACAAGAGTTTAGTTAATATATATTCTCAAACCCAACCACTAGATAAGACTTAAAAAATAATTCAAGCAAGTATAACTAAAAATACTCAAGTCTCCAATAAGAATAGAAACATGGTTGGAAATGGGGTCATAGAATTAAGAAATGTGCAAACCCTATAACCACCAACTATCTAAAATACCCTATCTAATCCACCACTCACCTTACAAATACCTCTCTAAATATGGAAAACCTTCCAAGATAATGTTTTTAGTAACTTAGGTGGGTCTATTGAGATAGTGTTAGAAAAATTAGTTGTAGATAATATGATTATTTAGATAGTTCCAAAGCCCTTTCTAGAAGGCCAACCCAAGATAATGTGGTATTAAGAGAATGAGTAATGGTGATTACCACCACATCGTCAACCACACAATCTATATATGTGTGGAGCTAAGGCATATTATCCAAGATCTGATTGAAAATGGAGAAATTGAGTTGTTGAATAGAGATATCAATACTAATTAGGGTATGGGCATATATAAATATCCCTTTCCAAACCATAACAATAAATAGTAGAGGAGTAATCAAAATTAAGTATAGGGTCATAATAAAAATCAAGGGTAGGGTCATAATCAAAGTAAAGGATAAAATCAAAACCAAACCAATCATAATCAAGATCATAATACCTGAGCCAACCAAATTGGTTACCATAATGTTATGTATGATTATAATAATGTTTTAGGGCATGTTACAAGTAACTACATTGCTATTATTAAAGTCATTCCTTGTACACTAGCTAAAACTCATCAAAGTGTTAGCCATTCTATTTTGGGACCAATATAACTATTTATAGGTAATTACACACCAAGTCTAAGTGAATTAATTATTCCTTGACCTTCATGAATTACTATACATAGACCTCTACCTAATTCTTCTACTTTGAGTAACTCTCTCCTAGCTCAAAATTATGTAGTCACAACTAGACATTTGAGAGTTAACATCTAAGGCCCTTTTCCTTCTTCCAATGCCAATCCCATCCAAGACTTTACACCTTATAAAACTAACCCATCTCACCATTCTAATAATAATTAGTATAATATTGGTGAACAATTAAGTAAAATGCCTATGTAAATTTTTATCCTAGATCTCTTGTGTACATGTGGAGTTTATAGAACAATATTTAATGAATTTATCCAATAGTCCAAGGTACCTACTGACATTAATCCTAACCATTTTAAATTTATTTTTGGGAATTTATCCTAGGGAAACAACTTAACTTAGATCAACATGATATGTCATCCCTTGGTCCCATACACAATAATCCTCTATATATCAAAGCCATCATGACATACCACAATGTTAAGTGGGTTATTATAGATAATGGTTCATGGTTGAATATAGATTCTTTAAAATTTATCCATCATTTGGGATATACAACAATGGATATGTAGACAAATACCATCACTATCAAGGTTTATAATAATGTAGACAGAGAATCTTCAAGTACCATTTGCTTGCCTATCATTTTTGGGTTTGTTACCCATGACCCTTTTCTAAGTAATTGATATAGATATTCCCTATAATCTACTTTTTGATCATCCTTATATCCATGAAGTATAATTAGTCCCTTCCATAATACACTAATACATTAAAATACCTCATTTTGGAATAAAGGTCACTATTCTTAGCGATTTATAACCATATCAGTATTGCAAAAACCTAGAAGATAAGTATGAAAACTAAAATTATTTCCATAACACTAAATTTTTAGGTAAGACAGACAAATAAATAGTTCTTGAGTATCTAAAATCTAATTATATTGACCCTAGTAACCTCACATCCACTTCTTCTAATCCACCTCCTCTATCAATTTCCTACCACTTTACCATTGAAGAAGCCAACATTACCACATATCATATTAAAGATGTTTTCCACATTGTTAAAATTCCCAAGTCCCCTAAATACTATGGAAGACCTAAAATTATCCCTCATAATCCTAACTTGATATGGAAAAAGTAGATAGATTCTCATCAAAAGTAGTTGCTTGTGTTTGTAAAAGATACATCACTAGACCATGATCAACCTACCACTTTTAAAGGATCTTAGTTATATAGTGATAGTTTTAGTACATGTTTTAAAGGGATAAATACCCCAATCCTAATAGAGTTATGGATAATAATAACTATAAAGGAAAAGGCCTAGGGGAAAATGCACAAGGTATTCTTAAACCTATTCCTATAGTAACACGTATAGCAAATCAAGGTCTTGGATTCACACTACATGGGGGTGACCCTATAGATTTAAAAAGTGATACCACCTTATCAACTAATGACAAAATTCATAATAATGACAAAACATCCCCTTATAGAACACATGATGATATGGTCAATACTAATTTATTTGATACTAATGCCATTCTTACCATCACAATCCATTCTCCCCTTTCCATCCATTATCCCAACATAATTGATTAGGACCAACAAGATTCTATCATATAATTTTATGAATTTCAAAATGAGTAATCATTTATTGAGTTCATGGGTCTTAGAGATAGGTTTCTAGTTAGTGATCGTAACCAAGGTTTTGGCTTAAAATTGGACCTTGCTAACTACTTTGGAGAGAAGACAAACTTCTTTGGTCATGAACAATGTAAAACATTGATATCCTCTAGTGAAAACCTCTTTAAGGCACCTTTGGATAAAGGAAAAAGTAAAAATAAATATGATTCCATTGGTGAAAACCTATTTTAGATTCCCTTATATAGGGAAGTTAACTCACCTCCTTAGAAAGTTTAGTATCCATGAAGCCCAAGTATTATAGTTGGTTTTGGTATCAATTTAGAGGAACATAGGGTCTTTGAGTGATTGATTTAGGAATTTCCAAAATATTTTCTTAATTAACCACTGCCAAACATGGTTGATTCTAATTCTTATAACATGGGTGAGCCCTATGGATCATAAGAAGATAAAAAAGATCAATTACCTTCATTACTAACTATTCTTGAAGATGGTTCTACACTTCTTATGGAATATACCATGGAAGTAAACATTGACACTTATGATGATCAAAAAATCATTCAATTAGACATGTCCCTCACTATTAAGGAACTTAAATTCATTATTGTTAACTTGAAAGACTTCATTGGCATATTCACATGGTCTTATGTGGACATGTTAGGTTTAAAACCATATTTAGTGGTACATTGCTTTGTTGTGCATCTAGATGCCAAATATATTTAATATAAGCTACAAAAATGCATATGTATATTGATATCCTAGTCAAAAAAGAGTTAAAAAATCTATTGAGATTAGGTTTCATTAGACAATTTGATTACTTATAGTAGATTTCAAACATTTTTCTAGTTATCAAGAAACCATAAGGATTTCACTTATATACTACTTTCATAATTATCAATAAAAATGCCCTAAGGATGACTTCCCTTTATTAAACATAGACATGATAGTCAACTCAATGGATGGATACAAGATGCCATCCCTCATGGAAAACTTCTCAAGATATAATCAGATAAATATTTCACCTAAAGATCAACACAAAATAATATTCACCACTCCATGAGGGAAATTTTGTTATCAAGTCATGCCATTTGGCTTGAATAATGGTGGTTCAACATACCAATGTTCCATGACTATCATGTTCCATGACATGATGAATGATATTGTTGAGGACTATGTTGATGAAATACTAGATAAATAAAAGACATTTGCATAACACCCTGAAGTTTTACAAAGAACCTTTGAGAGACTTGATAAATATAAGACATGACTCAATCCTAAGAAGTGCATCTTTGGCATCACTTTTGGAAAATTTCTCGAGTTTATTATATCACACAAAGGAATTGAATTTGATCCTAATAAGGTTAAATATATTATGAAAATGCCTCCTCCCTCTAATCTAAATCAACTCAATATCATGTAGGGTAAGATCTAATCTGTTCACCAGTTTATTTCACAATTGACAAATATATGCCATCCTTTTACTCAACTTTCAAAAAAAGGTGTCACATTTCAATAAGGTACAAGTTTCCAACAAGATTTTGAAGAATTGAAGACCTATTTGAAAAATATTCTAGTATTGACACCACCTATAATATGAATCCCATTGTTAATTTACATGTAAATAATAGAACATGTACTGGGGGTAGTTTTGGCTCAACATGATAATCATGGAAAGGAACACATAGTTTACTATTTGAGATATAAACTTGTATCTTATGGAATTTTTTTTTAACCAATTGAAAAATATTGTTTAATAATGGTGTTCACTTCCCAAAATATATGCCACTACATGTTAAATAATAAAGCCATTATTATAGCCAAGAATGATCCCCTCAAATATCTATTATCTAAGAAAATTTCAACAGGTCACATAGCTAAGTGGGTAATGTTGCTAAGTGAATTTGATGTTGAATATTAGAATTAGAAGGCCATTAAGGAAAAATTCCTTATAGATAAACTTGTTAAATCTCCTTTTCTTGATATCAAGCCCTTCATATTTGATTTCCCAAATGAGTCTATATTGACCCTGTAAGAAGCACCTATTAAATCCAATCAATGGAAATTATGCTTTGACAATACATTCACATCTCATGGATTTGGAGCTAGTATTTTTCTCATCACACTAAAAGGGGATATCATTCCCAAGGTATTTCACATGGACTTTCATTGAACTAATAATATTGTTGTGTATGAGGTACTCATTGTAGGACTCTATCTTACTATACAATGGAACATTTATCAGTTAATGGTATATGGGTATTCCTAGTTGATTATTAATCAAGATATAGACCAATACCAAAATAGATATGAGAAGATTATACCTTAGAAGAGTATAATTGAAAACCTCAAACAACATTTCAAAATTATTTAGTTTGATTAGATTCCACATGTCAATAATCAATCAACTGATGAAAAGAAAACCATTGGGTCCATAATAGTAATTTCCATCAACATCAAGATGTACCAATTTTTCATTAAAAACCTCATTAAATCCACTCACATACAACCAAAATTTGAGATGGTATGTGATATTTCTAGTCCTTATCTCCCTTAATATCAAGACCTATACACCTATATCCAAGACCAAATTATTCTTTTTAACTTATCATGAAACCAACTTAAAGCCTTCATCCATAATGCATCTCGTTATACCATATTAAGTAATACCCTCTATTATAGAGGCTATTATGGAACATTTATTTGTTGTTTTAATTGAGGAGAATCCAAATTACTGATTAAGGACATACATAAAAGAATTTGTGGGGCCCACATTAGTGGTATGTCCCTTTCCAAGAAACTCCTCTAGATAGGGTATTATTGGCCAAAAATGGAAACAAATGCTTGTACATATGTCAATAAGTGCATTAATTATTAAATGCATGGTGATTTGATCCATACTCCTTCCCTAACACTCCAAATAAACACTATGCATTGGCCATTTTTAACATGGGGACTTGATCTCATAGGGATAATAAACCCCAATTTCTCTAATGGCCACAAGTATATCCTCACTAATACAAAATATTTTACTAAGTGGATAGAGGCCATTCCCCTCACTTATGTAATTGGTAAGAAAATTTTAAAATTCATTTATTTCCACCTCATTTTCCATTATGGCATTCCCTCCACAATTATATCTGATAATGGTGGATCATTCAAAAACAAATATGTCAAATCCCTCTATTCCTAATTCTATATTAAGCATAAAATGTCCATGCCCTATTTTCCTCAAGGTAATGACTAAGTTGACTCATAAAATAAAATAATGTTAAAATTATTATGAAGATTATCAATGACACTATCCGTAATTAGCACTTGCGATTATTCCTAGCCTTGTGGGCTTATCGTACTAGTATCCACACACTTATAGGAGCCACAACATACTCAATTTTTGGTTTTGATGCTATCCCTATGGAGATCGAGTTTCCCTCTCTATGCATTTCCTTAATAGATATCATTGATGATGAAGAATACATAATTTCCATATTTTAAAAGTTAGAGCTCTTAGATGAGAAAGGTTGGCTGGATTAGACCATTTGAGAGCCTATCAAAATTGGCTACACCAAATCTATAATAAATGTTTCTTCCTAGAGAGTTTGAAGTTGGTGATTTAGTGTTGAAATAAAATCAGAAGAATCTAGTGCTAAACACAAAAATAAAGGAAAGTTTGAGGCAATTAGCTAGGTCCATATGTTATTACTATTGCTTATGCTTTTGGGGCATACATGCTAGCTACATTATATGGGCAAGAGTTTGAGGATCCTATTCATATTTTTCATCTAAAATGATTCTATGCTTAACTAATTTCAACCATTGTCTATGAGAGCCCTTGCTTCAGGGCATCCATTTTGTATTCACCCATTTTCCCTCATTTTACCATTCCTTGGACCATTCTTATCCCCCTACATCCCATTATCATCATGATATTTATTATAACTAATATGTGCTACATGCATATTCAAATAAAATTTTAAAAGGAACTCCAAATTGATTAACATTAACAACCTCTTTTTAGACAAGTGTATCAGGGTATGTTCATATGTACGTGACTTGCTTGATAGTTCTTTGAGACATCCTATAAATAATTATCCCCATATTATTTATCCATTGTGCACCTTACTATTCCTATCTTTTTATTATGTGTTATTTCATTTTGCCCTAGGTTATGCTCTTGGTTTAGGGTCAGTACCATTACATCTAGTTTAGTTGTTATTTGAACACCTATCTAAGCTTATTTTATTTTTTATATGGTTCCTAATACATTTTTTAATATTACCATGTTTTATTTATTATTAAAAACCAAAAAACATTGAAAAGACCTAAAAAATCCTAAAAATAAAAAAATTGTCTTAAAAATCTCCATAAGAGATATGAAGTCACAAAAGCTTTGCTTGTTTTTTCATCTTGTTCACTGGTGACTCTTGGTACTATTCTAGGTGGCAGCCCTTCCTCCAATTTTTATTATTTCTACCTATCATTACAATTCCTTCATTATATCCTCCCATTTTTTGGAGAACTACATCGGCTTGAGGTGTACAAAAACTATGTAAACAATACTTGGATGCATGGGTCATCTCAGGTCTGCTTGACCACTCTTCATTTTCACTTCCATCTTATTTTATTTAAAAATATATTATGATCTCACCATTCTGAGATTCACATCTATCTTACACTTTCACCATTTTACAAGAAACCATTATCTTATGATCTCACCATTTTTCAATCCCTCCCTATTTTCCATATAAAAAACATTTATCTCTCTACTTGTCATCACTTTTTTTATCCCTAATCATAGGAAAACTACATTTGGCCTGAGATTTATATGGACTATGTAGGTAATATCCATTTTCATGGGCCATTTGGGGGTAGCTATGCCACCCCTTCATTATTCTTCTATCCACCCTTTCTTGAGCCTAATCATTACCTTAGCCTATTTTTCCTTTGACTTTGGAGTAGATTATCCAAGTGTAATACATTACTACTCACACATACAAAATGGATTGATTATTTAGTCTAGTCTTATCTTCTTGATTTGTGTTTTTATGTGTTTTACTTATCAGATTACTTATTTTATTGTTTGTTTGTATTTCAATGCAACTTATTTACACTCAAGTCTTGATTTTTAATATCTTGATTTTAAGTAGTTTACACTTGTATTTAACTTGTTTTTTGGTAAGTCTTTCTTTTCAAATGAATTATGTTTTACACTTAGGTCTTGATGTTCTATATCATGATTTTAAGTTATAAATATTTGTGTTTGAATTATTACCTGTATAATTGAATTTAAATATTATCATAGGTTATTTAAACTTATGGTTCATATTATCATTTACAAAATTAAAAACCAAGTTATCAAGTCTTATATACCAATGTTACACCAAAAACATGTCTCCAAGCTTGATCTAGTTATCTAATAACATGATCAAAATGTCATTTCATTTCCCATAATCATATCACATGACCAAATTTGAAATAAGCATGGGTATCTCTATGCTAATTAAGGATGTTCATATCCTACATGAACATGTACCATCTAGTCATACCACATGATATATCCATGAAACAAACATAAAAGTACAAAATCAACTCATAAGGAAGGCAATAGAATCATGGAAAATAAATAAGCATCAACATCTATATTCTATTAAAACATTTAAATAAACAAATAAAGAGCATAATGTATAAGGGAATATCAGAGTCTACGTAGAAAAGGAAATAAATATCATAGATATCTCAAAATTATGGTTTTATACATTGGGAGAATATATACATCTCATACATATCAAAAATATGGATCTACAACCAAAATATTAGCTCTAGCTCTATCCATATTTAGGAAGAATCTAGTCAAAACTCTTCCTTATTCCCAGTGGTGATGGACATGGTGGTGGTGGTGGTCCCATAAATATCTACTATGGTGTCATCTAGGCCATTGATCTCTCTGATTCTATCATGTGTCATGATCTTGAGGTCTATCTAGTCCTCTAACTATGCATATACTCTTAGAATTAAGGATCCATACCCTCTGTTGGCACTACCAACTCATATAAGTTTTGATAATATGTAGCCTCATCCTTCACCCATAGGGAATCATCCTTCACCTTTAGGGCATCATCCTTGGCCTATATCAGATCAACTAGTGCTCTAGATAAGACCTAATTAGACATAATCTATCATGCTTAATATCATTCCCCAAAGAGCCTTTGAACATCATCTTGGGCCTTAAATTGATCTATGAATTACTGACCTGCTCACTAATAGTTATCATGAGCTTTACATCCCATAACATAAACTGCCCTTAAACACTCAACATTTGGGCAAACTTCCCTCTTAGTACCATAATCAAAGCTAGGGTCATAATCAAAATAAAGGCTAAAATCAAAACCAAACCAATCATAATCAAGATCAAGATACCTAAGCCAACCAAATTGGTTACCATAATGTTTTATATGATTATAATAATGTTTTAGGGTGTGTTATAAGTAACTAAATTGCTACTATTAAAGTCATTCCTCGTACATCATCTAAAACTCATCAGAGTGTTACCCATTCTATTTTGGGACCATTATAATTATTTATAGGTAATTACATGCCAAGGAAAAGTGAATTAATTATTCCTTGACCTTCATGAATTACTATTTGTAGACCTCTACCTAATTATTCTACTTTGAGTAACTCTCTCCTAACTCAAAATTATGTAGTCACAACTAGACATCTAAAAGTTACCCTCCAAGGCCCTTTTCCTTCTTCCAATGCTAATCCCATCTAAGACTCTACACCTTATAAAACCAATCCATCTCACCATTTTGTGGAGAAGAAATATAATATTGGTTAACAATTGATTAAAATGCCTATGCATATTTCTATCCTAGATCTCTTATGTACATCTAAAGTTCATAGAACATTATTGAATGAATTTATCCACTAATCCAAGGTAATTGAAGACATTGGTCCTAACCATTTTCAAGTTATTTTAGGGAATTTATCCCATGAAAATAACTTACTTTATATCAATATAATATGTCATCCCTTGGTCCCATACACAATAATCCTCTGTTTATCGAAGCCATGATTTCCTACCATAAAGTCAAGTGGGTTATTATAGATAACGGTTCATGGTTGAATATAGATTCATTAAATTTATCCATCATTTTAGATATGTAGCCAAATAACATCACTATCAAGGCTTATAATAATGTAGAAAAAGAACCTTCAAGTACCATTTGTCTACCTATCATTTTTTGGCCTATTACCCATGACACCCTTTGCTAGGTCATTGATATAGAGATTACCTATAATCTACTTCTTGGTCATCCTTACATCCAAGAAGTATGAGAAATACCTTCCACAATACACCAATGCATTAAAATACCTCATTTTGGATTAAAGGTCACTATTCCTAGTGATTTACAACCACATCAGTATTGTAAAAACCTAGAAGATAATAATGGGAATTACAATTATTGCTGTAGCACTAAATTTTTAGGTAATAAGGATTAATAAATAGTTCTTGAGTATCTAAAATACAATTACATTGACCCTAGTGACATCACATCCACTTCTTCTAATCCACCTCCTATATCAATTTCCTACCACTTTACCTTTGAAGAAGCTAACATTGCCATGTATCACATTCAAGATGCTTTCCACATTGGTAAAGTACCCAAGTCCCCTAAATCCTATGAAAGACATAAACTTATCCCTAGAAATCCCAATATGATATGTAAAAATAAGATAGATTATCATCAAAAGTAGGTACTTATGTTTGTAAAAGATACATCACTAGACCATGATCAACCTACCACTTCTAAAGGATCATAGTTATATAGTGATAGTTTTACTACATGTTTTCAAAGGCTAAATACCCTAATCAGATACTAATAACTATAAAGGAAAAGGCTTATGGGAAAAATCACAAGGTATTCTTAAACCCATCCTTGTAGTAACACATATAAGAAATCAAGGTACTGGATTCACACTATATGGGGGTGACCCCATATATTTAAAGAGTGATACCACCTTATCAACTAATGAAAAAATCATAACAATGACACAATGTCCCATTATAGCACACATGATGAGATGGTTAATACCAATTTATTTGATACCAATGCCATTATTACCATCATAATCCATTCTCCCCTTTTCCTCCATTCTCCCAACCTAATTTATTGGGACCAATAAGATTCTATCATAACATTATATGCATTTCAGAATTAGGAATCAATTATTGAGTTCATGGGTCTTAGAGATAGGTGTCCATTTGGTGATCATAACTAAGGATTTGACTTCACATTAGACCCTGCTCCCTAATTTGTAGAGAAAATAAACTTCCTTGGTCATGAACAATGTTAAACATCAAGATCCTCTGGTGAAAACCTCTTTGAGGCCCCTTTAGATCAGGGAAAAGGTAAATAAAATGATGATTCCATGGGTGCAAACCTATTTCAGATTCCCTTATATAGGGAAGTTAACTCACCTCCTTAGGAAGTTTAGTGTCCACCAATCCCAAATATTATAGTTGGTTTTGGCATCAATTTAGAGGAACATAGGGTCTTTAAGCAATTGGTTTAGGAATTTCCAAAATTGTTTCTTAATTAACCATTGCCAGATATGGTCAATTCTAATTCCTATAACATGGGTGATCCCTATAGCTCATAATAAGATGAATAATATCAATTACCTTCATCACCAACTACTCTTGAAGATGGTTCTACACTTTTTATGGAATATACCATGGAAGTAAACATTGACACTTATGATGATCAATAAAATCATTTAGTTAGGCACATCCCTCATTACTGAGGAAATTGAATTCATTATTTTTATCTTGAAATACTTCATTGACATATTCACATGGTCTTATGTGGACATGCCATTTTTAGACCCATATTTAGTAGTACATTGCTTTGTTGTGCATCTAGATGACAAATCTATTTAATAGAAGCTACAAAAATGCATCTGCATATTGATATCATAGTTAAAAAAGAGTTAGAAAAGCTATTAGGAGTAGGTTTCATTAGAACATTTGATTACTTCGAGTGGATGTAAAATATTTTTATTGTTATCAAGAAACCATAGGGAATTTACTTATGTAATAATTTCATAAATATCAATAGAACATGCCCTAAGGATGACTTCCCTTTATTGAACATAGACATGATAGTCAACTCAATGGAAGGATACAAGATGTCTATTATGAATAAATTTTCAAGATATAGTTAGATAAATATTTCACATAAATATCAGCAAAAAACAATGTTCACCACTCTATGAGGGACATTTTGTTATTAGGTCATGTCGTTTGGCTTGAATAATGGCAGTGCAACATACCAATGCTCCATGACATGATGCATGATATTTTTGAGGACTAAGTTGATGACATCATAGATAAATAAAAGAAATGTGAATGACACCCTGAAGTTATACAAAGAACCTTTGAGATACTTCATAAATATAAGACACACTTCAATCTTAATAACTACATCTTTGGTATCACTTTTGGAAAATTTCTCAGGTTTATTATATCACACAAAGCCATCGAATTTGATCATGATAAGGTTAAATATATTATGGAAACACCTCCTCCCTCTAATATTAATAAAATCCATATATTTTAGGGTAAGATGCAATCCATTCATTGGTTTACTTCACAACTAACAAATAAATGCCATCCTTTTACTCACCTTTCAAAGAAAGGTGTCACATTTCAAAGAAAGGTGTCACATTTCAAAGAATGGTGTCACATTTCAATAGCGTATAGGTTACCAAAAATATTTTTAAGAATTGAAGAACTATTTGACCAATATTTTAGTATTTACACCACCCACACTATGAATCCCATTTCTCCTTTACATATAAATAATAGGACATGTACTGGGGGCACTTTTGGCTCAACATGATAAACATGGAAAGGAACACATAGTCTACTATTTGAGCTATAAACTTGTAGCTTATGAAAACAAATTTTCACCAATTGAAAAATCTTGTTTAATAATGACGTTCACTTCCCAAAATATATGCCACTACATGTTAAATAACAAAACCATTGGTATATCCAAGATTGATACCTTCAAATATCTATTATCTAAGACAATTTCAATAGGTCATATGGCCAAGTGGGTAATGTTACTAAATGAATTTGATGTTAAGTATTAGAATTAGAAGGCTATTAAGGAACAAGTCCTTATAAATCAACTTGTTGAAGATCCTTTGCTTGATACCAAACACCTCATATTTGATTTCCTAAATGAGTCTATATTGACCTTAGAAGAAGTGCTTATTAAATCCAATTAATGGAAATTATACTTTGACAATACATTCATATCTCATGGATCTAGATTTAGTATTTTGATCATCACATCATAAGGGGATATCATTCCCAAGGCATTTCACATCATATTTCACTAAACCAATAATATGGTTGTCTATGAGGTACTCATTATAGGACTCTATCTTACCATATAATTGAACATTTATCAGTTAGTGGTATATGGGTATTCCTAGTTGATTATTAATCAGGATATAGACCAATAAAAAACTAGATATGAGAAGCTTATGCCTTATAAGAGTATAGTCAAAAAACTCAATCAAAATTTCAAAATTATTTAGTTTGATTAGATACTACATGTCAAAAATTTATCAACTGATGCAATGAAAACCATTGGGTCCATGATAGTAATTTCCATCAACATAAAGAAGTATCAATTTGTCATTAAGAACCTTATTAAATCCACTCATGTACAACCAAATTTTGAGATGGTATGTGATATTTCTATTCCTGACCTCCCTTAGTATCAAGACCTATACACCTATATCTAAGACCAAATTATTCTTTTTAACTTATCATGAAAACAACTTAAAGCATTCATCCATAATGCTTCCCGTTATACCATATTTGGTAATGCCCTCTATTGTAAAGGCTATGATGGAACATGGCTTCATTGTTTGACTTCAAGAGAATCCAAATGAGTGATTAAGGACAAACATAAATGAATTTATGGGGCCCACACTATTGATATGGTCCTTGCCAATAAACTCCATATAAGGTATTATTTGCCAAAAATGGAGACAAAACGGCTTGTCAATATGTCAAGAAATGCATTATTTGTTAATGATATGGGGATTTGATCCATACTCCTTCCATAACACTCCAACCAATCAGTACACCTTGGCCATTTTCAACATGGGGACTTTATCTCATAAGGATAATAAACCCCACTTTATCTAATGGCCATAAGTATATCCTCACTAATACAAACTATTTTACTAAGTGGATAGAGGCCATTCACCTCACTTATGTAATTGGTAAAGAAAATTTTAAAATTCATTTACTTATAGCTCATCTACCACTATGGCATTCCCTCCACAATTATATCTAATAATGGTGGATCATTCAAAGACAAATACATTAAATTCCTCTATTTCTAATTCTGTATTGAGCATAAAATCTCTATGCCCTATTTTCTTCAAGGTAATGACTAAGCTAAGGCATAAAATAAAATAATGTCAAAATTTTATAAGGATTATCAATGACACTATCCATAATTGGTACCTACAATTATTATTAACCTTTTGGTCTTATCATACTACTACCCACACACTTATAGTAGCCACACCATACTCAATTTTTGGTTTTGAGGCTATTATCCCTATGGAGATTGAGTTTCCCTCTATATGCATTTCCTTACTAAATATCATTGATGATGAAGATTAAATAATTTCAATATTTTTAGAGTTAGAGCTCTTGGATGAGAAAAGGTTGTGTGTATTAGACCATTTGAGAGCCTATCAAAATTGGTTACACTATAAAAAATGTATTCTTCCTAGAGAGTTTGAAGTTGGTGATTTAGTGCTAAAATAAAATTAGAAGAATACTAGTGTTGAACACAAAAATAAGGGAAAGTTCAAGGGAAATTGGCTAGGTCTATATTTATTACTGTAGCTTATGGTTTTGGGGCATACATGCTGGCTACACTAGATGGACAAGAGTTTGAGGATCCTATGAATATTTTTCATCTCAAATGATTTTATGCTTAATTGATTTGAACCATTGTCTATGAGAGCCCTAGCTTAGGGGCATCCATTTTTAATTAAACCATTTTACATCATTTTACCATTATCAGACCATTCTTATCCTCCTACATCTCATTATCATCATGATATTGATTATAACCAATAGGTGTTACATGCATATTCAAAGAATATTTTAAAAGGCACTCCAAATTGATTAGCATTAATAGCCTCTTTTCAGACAAGTGTATTAGGGTATGTCCATATGTAAGTGACTTGATTAATAATTATTTGAGAAATCCTCTAAATAATTCTCCCCATATTATTTATCCATTATTTACCTTCCTATTCCTATATTGAAATTACATGTTAATTCCCTTTGCCCTAGGTTATGCTCTTGGTTTAGGGTCGACAACATTGCATCCAATTTAGTTATTGTTTGAATTCCCATCTAAGCTTATTTTATTTTGCTATATGGTTCCTTATTCATTTTTAAATATTAGCATGCTTTATTTATTATAAAAAACCCAAAAACATTGAAAAAACTTAGAAAATCCTAAAAATAATTTTTTTGAGAAAATTGGCTTAAAAATCTCTATGAGAGATATGCAATCATAAAAGCTTTTCTTATTTTGTCATCCTATTCACTGGTGACTCTTTTTACTATTTTGGGTGGTAACCCTTCCTACAATTTTGATCATTTCTACTTATCATTACCTTTCCTTCATTATATCTTTAAATTTATGGGAGAACTACATCAGCTTGAGGTCCACACAGACTATGTAGACAATGCTTGGATGTATGGGTCATCTCGGGTCAACTCATCCACTCTTCATTTTTTATTCCATTCCTATTTTTTTTTTAAATATATTATTATCTCACCATTTTGAGATTCACATCTATCTTACACTCTCACCATTTTATGAGAAACCATTATCCTATGCTCTCACCATTTTGCAAGCCCTCCCTATTTTCCATATACAAAGCATTTATCTCTTTACTTGACATCACTTTTCTTCTATCCCCAATCTTGGGATCACTACGTTTGGCCTAAGGTCTATATGGACTATGTAGGTGACATCCATTTGCATGGGGCTTTTAGGGGTAGCTCAGCCACCCCTTCCTTATTCTTTTATTCCCCTCTTTCTTGAGCCTAATCATTACCTTAGCCTATTTCCCCCTTGAATTCGGGGTAGATTATCCAAGTGTAATACATTACTAGTCACACATGCAAAATCTATTGATTATTTAGTTCAATCTTATCTTTTTGAGTTGTGTTTTTATGTGTTTTACTTATCAGATTGCTTTTTTTATTATTTGTTTGTATTTAAATGCAACTTATTTTACACTCAAGTCTTGATTTTTAATATCTTGATTTTAAGTTATTTACACTTGTTTTTTGGTAAGTATTTTGTTTAAATGCATTATGTTTTGCACTTAGGTCTTGATGTTCTATATCATGATTTTAAGTTATAAATATTGTATCTAAATTATTACCTATGCAATTGACTTAAAATATTATCATAGGTTCTTTAAATTTATGGTTAATATTATCATTTACAAAATAAAAAACCAATTTCTCAAGTCTTATATACCAATGTTGTACCAAAAACATCTCTCCAAGCATGATCTAGTTATCTAACAACATGATCAAGATGTCATTTCATTTCCCATAATCATATCACATGACCAAATTTGAAACAAACATGGATATCTCTATGTTAATTAAGGACATGTATCTCCAACATGAACATATACCATATAGTCATACCAAATGATATATCCATGAAATAAACATAAAATTACAAAATCAACTCATAAGGAAGATAACATAATCATGGAAAATAAATAAGCATCAACATCTTTATTCTACTTAAAAATTCTACATCTAACATTTCAATAATACAAACAAAGATCATCATGTATAAAAGAATATCAGAGTCCATGTAAAAAATGAAATAAATTTCATATATATATCAAAACCATAGTTTTATAAATCACGAGAATATATATATCTCATACATATAAAAAATGTGGATATACAACCAAAATATCAACTTTGGCTCTATCCATCTCTAGGAAGAATATAGTCAAAACTCTTCCCTATGCATGGCGATAGTGGATAGGGTGGTGGTGGTCCCATAAATCTGTATTATGGTGTCATCTAAGCCAATTATCTATCTGATGCTATCATGTGGCATGATCTTGAGGTCTATCTAGTCCTATAGTTATGCATATACTCTCAAAATGAAGGATCCTTACCCTTTATTGGCACTACCAACTCATATAAGTTTTGATAATATTTAACCTCATCCTTTACCCATAGGGAATCATCCTTCACCTTTAGGGAATCATCCTTGGCCTATATCAAATCAAATAGTGATCTAGCTAAGCCCTAATTAGACATAATCTATCATTGCTCATATCATTCCCTATAGAGCTTTTGAACATCATCTTGGGCCTTATATTGATCTGTGCATGCCTTAACCTACTTAGTTATCACAAGCTCTCCATCCCGTAAAATAAACTACCCCTAAACATTTGGCATTTGGGCAAACTTCCCTCTCATTACCATAATATTTGTATCATAATATTCAATAATACTCTATAGCCTCATGGTCTCCCCTTGAGCTATGGATTTACCACATCATAATCAAGACCTATAATCTCTACTATCCTAACAATAATATCTTGATGTAGTCTATTAATAAGTTCCTAGTACTCTACTGATCTAGTCATCCCTAAGGTGCTTACCTCATTTGTAATATGCCTAGAGCCACCACCTACTACCTTTGTCATATTTATATTTAGATGAGGGCCTTATCCTCCATATCCACCACCATCTTGGCTATATTACATATTTAAGACTAAATATATCACTAAGGGTTAAAATTATGCACCTAGGTATTGCAAAACCTAGTGTACAACATGATACATAGGGACCAACACTACATGATATGTAATATATTGCATGATAACTACAAAAATTGTTGGGGGTACATGTGACATAACATATCCCTATATTTTTGACTATGCTTATGTCTGTGCCTATCCCTATGCCTATACTTGTCTTGATATCCAACTATATGGTAGTTCCTATACCAAACCCTAACTTTGTCTAACCCTCATTTGATGTTTTCCTTAATACTGAGGTTGGGGTTGAGTCAATATTAACAACCTAAAACCTACCCACTATGTTGGATAGGTGTCTATAACACTAAAATTTGTCACACTAGATACGTATGCCCAAACTACTAGCTGGATTGCTAAATAAATCTTGATCATCTCTGTTATAGAAATATGTGACCCCCATTGACTCATATCTTGGCTCACATAAGAAAATAAATGTGGACCCTTAGGAATATATTGATGGAAGCCATACTATTTCTAAACTTGATTTAGTCCATACCACTCCATTATAAAGTCATAATATGGTGTTAGCATATATCAGGTGATAAATAAGTCTTTCTACCCAACCAAACTATACAATCATATAGGGATTCTAAATAAATTCCCCATCCACCATCTCATATAGGGTTTGATGATAATACTACAAATCACCTCTATGGCCTTGAGGATTGACCCCTATCTGATACCAACCAAATGCTATAGGGTTTTGTGATCCTCATTGCATCCTCTAACCAACTGGCTACTCAATCACTATGTTCTTAAGCCCAAACCTATAACAATTTGTTATTTCTAATGTTCCACCCACTCTGGTAGGGTAATAATATGCATACTATGATATAATTAATCCAATACTATAGGGTTCTAAGAAAAACACATGGTTGAGTCCCATATATATCATAATGATTGTAAAATTGAATTTACTTATTAATGAAATGATCACATTTAGTGAAATCAATATTAATGGAAATTAATTTAAAAATAAATTTAAACACATAGGATACTATAGGTTAGCAATCCACACTTACATATAAACAATCTTATTAATGTAGACATCCAAATCTAGACACAACTAGCTTCCATAAGAGAAATTTAGACCGATTCCTACCAACCACTTAAAATTAGGCCTAAGAATCATTTAAGATCTCAAATTTTTTTATACGTCATTCATCAAATCTCAAAATCATGTTGAGGCATTCTTACTTTAGATACTAGCCTATATGCAATAATAACCTCTCACAGATTCATCCCTAATCACCTTGTGGCATAACAAATCTCAATTTGGCCCATGAACCTATTAAATGGGGAACTTGATCAAATCCTAAAAGAGCTAATCAAAATAAATTAAAAAATTAAACAAGATTAAATGCTTAGTTGAATTATACATTTAAAATTAATGAATATCTAAAAATAGAAATTCCAAAAATCAAAATATCAAGCCTTTCATCATTGCCTTTATGAGTTGTAAAGCTCTTTCAAAATATCCCAAAATATCTAATTTGAGATCCATTCCTAGTACTTAAAAATCATAATTACATGACAAATATTAACTCAATTGGAGTTAGTCTCAACTCATCTAGAGTTGATTTTAACCCATTCCATGTTTAAACTCAACCTTAACTCACCTTGGATGAGAGTTAATTCTTGAGGCTATAAATACAAGGCCATGCCTATTGAATTTTAAACTATTTTGGTGTAAAGTTATTATGGACAAATATCTTCAACAAGCTCTTTTGATGAAGTTTTATAATGCCTAAATTCCCCTCAAGTAGTGTTATCATGCTCAAATATTAAGCCAAGAAATCAAAGCCAAGGTGCCAAGGAAATATGAAGCCAACAAAGCTCTATTGATAAAGATTTCTTGATGCACAAGCCAAGAAATCCATTAAAAAAGACATTTGAAGCTCTAATGAAGGTAAAATAATGTATTCTTTTATGTTTTTATTGTGGTTTTATATGTTTTCTTGTTACCTAAGCTCTCCCTAGTGTCTCGACTAGAGGTATTAGGACTTTAGTGTGTTTATTTGAGTTTTATTTCTTAGACTAACACAAGTCTAACCTCCCCTTTATTATATTCATTGATCACATGTTGGCATGCTTGGTGGGTTTAAGTATCCCATATAATCAAGGAGAATGATATGCTACTTTTAGTTTCACTAATGGATGCATAAAAAATATTCAAAATTCAAGTTTTGAATTCATTTTTTACGTTTTTTTATTTTAATCAAGTAATAGGTTGTGGGGATTGATGTCAATTTTTAGTCACAGGTGGCAATGATCAAAACCAATTTTATAGATTGACATTGATTACCAAAATCAACCACAATCAATATGCGCAAAATAAAATGTGTTCAGGAACATAGATAATGAGGGTTTTACTTGAGTTTTTTAGTCTTCATTCTATGTTTGAGGACCTGCATATTTTTTGTCTAACTCATTTATTTCAAGATTCAATGAGATATTTTATTTTTAATCTCATATTATTAACCATTTTTCTATCCAAACATACTATATTTTTCATGTGTTTTATAGGAGAACTTCAATGATCTACTTAATTGATGTCGATCTTTGTAATCTATGTCAATCCCTTTATGGATTGATGACAATCAGTATTTGAGATAAAGATAAAAAAACTTAATAGATAAATTCTAAATGTTATTTTATCACTCACTTTTGGGCTTATAAGCAGGTAAACCATCTAACAAATTATAGGTCCTGAGGTAAAACTAACAAATTTTAAGCATGATTAAGTCTTACACATCTTGTATTTGGTACTTAAAATGTAATTAGTTATTTTTAAGGTTTCTTGCAATTATCAACAATAAATTCCAAGGGGCTCAAAATTCATAACAAACTTTGTTTTGGTGATTAAAATGAACTCTCATTATTAGTTACATAATCATAAGAGTTTTGTTTTTATTGATTATTTTTTCAAGTGTTTGTTTAAAGTAAAATGAGTGACGTGTGTATGCTCTCCCCCCATCCCATTTAGGGAAATTGGGTGATAAAAGATGACCATTCTTTGCATTTTATCAATTTAGTAAAAAAGAATGGAAGTAAATTTTATAAGGCCCTCCCCAAAATACATATGATTTGGGTGACCCTAAAATGATCCTAAAGTCCTTTCACTTTTATTTATTTTCATGCAATTTTGGGTTATGGGTGGGAGTTCATTGCCTCATCACAAAGTTCTATAAGGAAAATTTGACCTAGAAATTCATCTTCCAACATGATTTAAATTAAAATCTATGGAGTTGTATATAAATTTATGATGAACCATTGGGATGGTTTTTTTGAGTGGTTAAAACAAGATCCATTAGTGGTATTTGGTTTCAAAACATAACGACAATTTGGATATCACACTACATTGAACAATTGATAAATGTAGTGGTTGTGAAAAGGAAAAGATATTTTCATAATAAGTTAGTTGATGTGGATCTAAATATGTGATTAAATATCTAGTGTTAACCACACTTAAGACCATCTATAAATGAGCACAAATTTATAGTTTAGACAACCCCACTTATCATGTACATATTATTAATGTAGGGTAAGCAGCCTAAAGTTCCATGTTACCATATAAAATCTTGAGAGAAGAGGGGGCCTAAAACCCCTAAATTTCATGAACTTTTAATTTTTTTATTAACAATTTAAAATACTATCAAATAAAGGTATATAGACATAATTCAATAGTACTATGCAACCTTGTCAGTTTTAAGATTCGGGATGTTACATTTAGGTGTTCTTTTCATTTTATCACTTTTACTTACATTGTATTGAGTTGAAAAATATTTTTTTATCATACAACATTGAAATGAATCTTTTTATGCATAAATAATTTATTTGAATAGGCATTACACTATCCATTTGACATCACACTTTTGCCTTAGTATTTATCAAACCTTTGTTTGTGTGTGTCACTTGATTGAAAAGGGTATCATTATACTGCCCAATCCATTACAAATATTGTGCCTTATAAGTGTTGAAACAAACATTTATCATATCTGTAGATCATTATAACATCATTACACCACTAAAATAATTTCAAAGATTTGTTTCCTTGTGTCTAATTACAATCTTGAAACTACATGTGCCTTTTTTGGTCTATGCTTAGTATTATCATACCATTCATTATTGTCTAGCTTGTTGTCTATTTTGAGGAACCTAGCCTTCTAAATTGAGTTTTAAATTGGCATTGAAATATTTATATTAAAAAATTGATTGGTTTATATGTATGCCTTGTGTAATTTTGGCTTAGATGTTCACCCTTCACTTTTGGGTTGTGCAACTTAGACTAGTTCCTTACTCAATTCAAAAGACTATTCTCGTGCCTAGATTTAGGGAAGTGGTCTATCTTCCATGTGCATAATTTTACATATATTTTTACAAATGATAAAGTTTATGTTTAATTCTAAATGCCTAATTTGTGTCAAAGTGTTTCAAGTTTCTTAGATTAACTCTCTTGCCTTTTAAACCTCATTTTGTTTAAAGTCTAGCTTTTATGCCTTTTCCAAAAGACCTAGCAATGCATGTTTTGAGCCTAGATTTTGTGCCTTATTTTATAAAATACCTAGTAACCTTTCTTTATTTAGACCTATTTTTATACTTTTATTAAACACTTTATACTTAGTTTTGTAATTTTAGGTTTTATTCATCCACTTGACCTTTTTGTGTAATATATTTGATGTTAGATATTATGATGTTCAACTATTTTAGACCAAGTTTTCACACTAACATTTTTAGAGATATATCTCCATTTATAGACCAAGTTAGACTAATTTCAAACCATTTATCCTTTAGGCCTTATTTTTCAAAGTTTATAGAACTCTAGGCCTTTATGTGAAATATTCATAATTGATTTGGATATGTATCTTTACACTCATAGTGGAGACATATACAATTTAGGTTATGAAAATGTGGTTTCACAAGGTGACTTTGTTGAAGACCCCTACAATGATGATCTATTTTGTGAGATGGATCCTTATCCTCATTACAATACTCAATCTAGAGAACAAATCTAAGATCCTCAAGTATAGGATCCAGTGATACCTTTTTTGGGATGATTAACATACCAGGTTTTAAATTTCAATACTAATGGTACCCAATCCCATACCTATACCATTAACCCTCCTTTAGTCTATGCAAGCCACTAAGATCTACAACAACCTACCATTACCATTTAAGGACCTTGTCCTTTGGTTCATGATAGTAACTAAGATTGATAATGCCTTACCATTACCATTCTAAGACATCATCCTTTAGCTTGCATGAGTATAAAAGATTTATAATGCACTACCATTACTATTTCAGGCCCTCATCCTTGGGCTTGTGTGAGAAATCAAGCTTATCAACACCCTACAATCACCATTTTAGGACCTTGTCCTTTAGATCATGATAACAACCAAGATTCACAAATCCCTACCATTACCATTATAGGACCTCATCCTTTAGATTATGCAATAAACTAAGATTGAAATTCCCTACCGTTAGAATTACATGACCTCATCCTTTAGCTTGTATGAGCAACTAAGCTTTACAACACCCTATTATTTCCATTTTATGCCCTTCCAAGTATGTTAGCTTGTTATGATAATAAGGTTATGCAATTATGACTAGATGGGTCACATTACCATTCTAGATTGACAATTAGCCAATCCATTTCTAACCATGCCCCACTTTAGAAAATTCATGCCAATTGTTAAGACATAATAGAGCAAATCAATACCTATCTAAGAGCTATCATTCAAAGATCATGATGTGTTCAAAACTAGTATTTTATAACTATTTGTAAACTAAGGGCAAGAGAACCAACCAATTTATGATCTTTTTGTTGAAATAACTATTTTGATAAGTCAACCTGTGATGAATTGCCTTTTGATATTATCCCTATTATTGAGGAATCTTACTTGAACAAGCTAGTATTTATTGAGTCACTTTTTATTGATTATGACTAGTTTTGTGAAAATCATTATCTCAACCATTATCTTATTATTAAAAAGGATCCCTTTGACAAGCCAGTCTCTATAGCATTATCTCTTGAACTTTTACCCCTCATTAAGGAGTCTCACTTTGACAAGTTAGTATTTGTGGGGTTTCCCCTCAAGATGTTCCTACTCTTTGAGGGGTTTTACCTAGACAAACCAGTCTATGTTGAACCCTTCTTAAATGAATCTATTTTTGAAGAGCCCACTATGCCATCATAATATATTAATTGTCACTACAAAACACTCAACAAGACATCATTGTAACAAAATCCACCCTAAATGAATAATCAAAATTAGAGTCAGGTTCTAATTTTGAATTGATATCAAATTCAGCATCAGAAGTGGAATCAATGTCAGTCTTCACATAGTATTTAGAGTCCCTTGAATCAAACTCAGAATCAGAATCAAAATATGTTTGTGGTTGCTACAACTTTGGTTACACATGCCTTATAGATCAATCTAAATACATTTATGATCCTTCTACAATTTTTAAGGATGATTACTTTAGCTTTGAGACAAGTTATCTTAGTATCTTCTATGAGGATTGGGATGCCTCTTCCCATTCCACATGCCATTAACACCAAATAACATAGACATTATATTGACATTCCACCTCCCATAAGTGTTGATTAGGACCAACATAATCACACCTTATTAAATTGCATCCTTGAGACATAAAAGTTGTAGAATATCAAGGAGGCTATGACATCATTCATGTATAATAAGGAAAATCTCCTAGTGAAACATTTTAAGAGGTACTAGGGGTAATCACAATCTAAAATAAAAATATTTTAGTGAAACCTTGTTTGAGGTGCTAGAAGACAATCAAAGTCAAAAGTCAACATTCCTTATTGAAACCTTCTCAGATTTGTAATGGGATAATCAAGACAACTTCATTATTGAAAACCTCATCAAGGCATCAATAACTAAGCACAATATTACTTTATTACTTGATGAAGACATTATTAAAGAAAACATCAATGCAACTTCTAATCTACAACATAAACATATGGTATTTATTCTCAAGCCTAAATAACAAAAGAATCTAGTGGTCTTATCGAGAGCATATTCAAAAGTCTTTCGCCTGATGACAACCAAAATTATGTCAAACTTAAAGTCAATAACATTGTGTGTGCTTGAAAATCCCAATCTTCATTTATTGAAAAACCATTATAAGTTCCATTATCATCCACCTTTAGATTTCAAAATAAGATCTTTTATCAATTATATATCCATATTTACCATTCCTATCCACACTATCCTTTTTAGAGGTTACAAAGAAATCTTACATTGATGTTTGAAGGAAATAAAATCAATGACCAATGAAGATCACAACATTATTGGAGTCCAAATTTATAGTAGGTTCTTAATAGAGTAGCTATTCAAAAGGGGTGTGGGCTAATAACTTCAATTATTGATTATTTTAGTTGTATCATATGTTGATTAAGATGTGCATTTCCACATCAAAATACATAATAGAACCATATCTTTGCCTTTTCATTTACCTTACCTTTTTCATTTACCATTCATATTATCAGTGTTTCATACCCTATCATTTAACTTACCTTGTTACTTGGGGGAAACCCTATTACCATTATAACATCACTATCCTTGAGAATTCCATACCCTATATCATTCTACCATATTTTCCTTATTGACCAAATTTGTTTTGACCCACCCTAACCAACCCTTTTGATATTGAATCCCTTAGTTCTTCAGACACCTTTTGTGAGGGGATTTCAATCTAGTTTCAATAGTTTCAAATTTACACGTTCAAATGGTAGTATATGAAGGTAGTATGAGAGTAGATTTGGTAATTACATATTTCATTTACACTTGACAGGTGCCATTGATTATAACCAATTTTGGGAAAATCAATATTTCACCTTATGTTACTAATTATAATCTTGTATGGGAAAATTAGTATCATTCACCTATGTCATTGTGTCTTAATTATAACTACCTATGGGAAAATTAGGAAAAAAATCTTTACCATGCATTACCACATCACCTTACCCTTATTGTTATCATTTTCCTTTCCACTTTTTTAAATTTGTAAACTTGTTGTTACTTGGTCAAATATCACCACCTTTTATGTTGGTGGAACTACTGTGACTTGAGGTCCTAATTGGGCTATGTAGGTTATGCTCGATTCACATTGAGGTTAGCTTAGTCACCCTTTATAATGATTTCACCATTTTATGAGAACTTTATTAGTTTTAATGCTCTCACCATTATACAAGTTGGACTATTTAATATCTTATCATTCTCAATTAATTTGAGATGTGTATAAAATTAAAAAAACATTTTAAAAAGATCTTATAAAATCCCAAAAAACACCATAGTCAACCACCTCTTTGCCTCAAGGATTCTGGGAACCCTCACTATTTCATAAATAAACTAATTATTATTTTGTTTCCCCATCTTTATTGGCCCCTCAAACTTATGCTCTTTCCATTTTGAGAGTTTCTATTATGTGCATTATGTATTCAAATTTTATACATTAATGATCGTTAGGCTTCATCTCACACTTTCACCATTTTGAAAGACCATTCCAATTATTTCCTCTATAAAATCCATCTTATTTTATTATTATCCATTTTTATTCTATCCCATCTCTTGGGATAGCTACATTTGGCCTAAAGTTAGAACTTGCATCAATGGAACTATGTAGGCAACATCCAATTGCCTAGTACATCTAGAGTCAGCTCAGCTACCCCTTACTTTTCTTGTATCTCCCCCATTTTGTATGTTTTTTCATTGTCTCTTATAGCTTAGCGGTAATGTTCATCAGTTTGTTTTTCTTTGTTTGAGCTAACATTGTGATTAACCATTATTTGTGTTTATTTAAAATTATATTTTGATTGTGTTTGTTTGCCTTTTGTTTATTAGTGTTTTGTCTTTCTATTTATTTATTTTTTTCTTATTTGTTTTCTTTATTTGTGTGCCTTGACTTAAAAAAATTATGTCTATTGGGTGATTCCTTGTGTATTATACTTAAGTCCATCCATATTCATACACCAACATTGTCATCATGTTTTTATCATTGGTGCATTGTTTTTGATTATTTATTAGATCATGTGTTAGTCCTTATTCATATTTTTACTATGTTATCATGGTGTTTTATATCATGATGCATATCATCACATGATATGACAAAAATCATCTCAAGAAATGTTACAAGCACTACGGCTTCAATACTTCTCCTTGGCACCTAAAAAATTCTTGATCTATCCCAATCATTCCCAAATATAGAGTAATTAAATCACAAAATAATTTAAATCCTTCTAGTTAGGATGTGCATCTCCATACTAGTAGTTTTCATAAATTAATCATTCTCCTCTATACTAGATTAATCTTACCCCATGAGTACAAATTCAACACATAAGCCCCTTTTCCAATTTTCTATATTACTCCCATAATTATACTAATGATTATAACTACCTATGGTAAAATCATTGTGTATCATCCCACCCATAGAGCTAATGACTATAACCACCCATGGGTAAATCATTTTGTTTTAATCCTATCTATTGTGATGATGATTATAAATAACTTTGTGTAAATCAATGTACTTTAATCTATCATTGTGATAATGCTTATAACCACCTTTGGGAAAACCATTATCTCTATTTACCCAATTGGGCCATGTTTTTATTCTACCAATTATTATAACCACTTGTGGGAAAATCATTTTTTCCCTTTTAAATCATTATAATTGTCTTTTGGAAAATCATTCTCTTACCACCCTTATCCTTTGGCTAAAGATTATAACTTCCTTTGGGAAAATTATTATCTTTTTACCTTCCTATGTTAATGATTATAACTACCTTTAGTTAAATCATTATATTTATATGCCCAATTGGGACAACTAACCATGCCACTGATTATAACTACCTATGGGAAAATTAGTCTTTTCCACCCCATTTCACCTTTTAGGTCTCATTGTTTCAATCTTTTGAGGGACCGATCACTGACCTTCTTCACTAATAACTCCCTTGAGGTGGCATCCAGAGGTCATACATCATCATTGGAGTATTAGGCATATATGACCTTTTAATTTTTTAAGAAGATGTTATTATGCCTATAGCATATAATGCCTTCCCAAAAAGGGGCAAACTCTAGACATCCAAATCTAGCCACAACTCAATTTTGACTGGACTTTAGACTGATTCCTAACAACCATTTCAAACTAAGCTTAGAAATCACTAAACACCCAAAATTAATTTTCAAATCATTCATCAAAGCTCAGAATTATGTTGAGTCATCCCTATTTGGGATACTCACCCATATACAATAATAACCTCT
This sequence comes from Torreya grandis, assembly GCA_037957365.1. Classification (NCBI taxonomy): domain Eukaryota; kingdom Viridiplantae; phylum Streptophyta; class Pinopsida; order Cupressales; family Taxaceae; genus Torreya; species Torreya grandis. The sequence continues at coordinate 348,513 of JARHVA010004107.1, forward strand.
CATAGATCCATCCCTAATCACCTTTAGACATAACAACTATCAATTTAGATTATGAACCTATTAAATTAAGAACTTTATCAAATCCTAAAAGAGCTAAAAGGATAATCAAAATGAATTAAAAAATTAAATAGGATCAAATGCTTATTGAATTATCCATTTGTAATTAATGAATATCTAAAAATAGAAATTCCAAAAATCAAAATATCAATCCTTTCATCGTTGCCTTTATAAATTGTCAAGATCTTTCAAAATATCTCAAAATATATAACTTGACAGCCATGCCTATTAATTGAAAATCATAATTATATGAAAACTATTAACTCAACTAGAGTTAGTCTCAACTCACCTAGGATTAGTTTAAACCCATTTCATGTTTAAAATCAACCTTAACTCACCTTGGGTGAGAGTTAATTCTTGAGTCTATAAATACAAGGCCATGCCTATTGAATTTTAAGCTATTTAAGTGTAAAGTTATTATGTACAAATATCTTCAACAAGATCTTTTTATGTAGTGTTATAATGCCTAAATACATTTCAAGTAGTGTTATCATGCTCAAATATTAAGCCAAACAATCAAATTCAAGGTGCCAAAGAAAGGTGAAGCTAAAAAATCTCCATTGAAGAATATTTATTGATGTATAAGCCATGAAAACCATTAAACAAGACATTTAGATCTTGAAGGAAGGTAAAATAATGTATTCTTTTATGTTTTTGTTGTATTTTCATATGTTTTATTGTTACATAAGATCTCCCTACTGTCTAATCTATAGGTGTTAGGACTTTAGTGTGTGTATTTTATTATTATTTCTTAGACTAACACAAGACTAACCTCCCCTCTACTGTATTCCTTGATCATAATTAAAACTTAAATGAATAATGAAATGACAAACATAACTACCGCATAAGTCTTAGTTTCCTTAAGTGAGTGGGCCCTTGCTCTCCCTTGGATTAGGATGAAATCAACTCAATATTTATGGAGCTAGTAAAAGATTCATTTATTGATCAAAAGAGTTAAAAATTGAAAATGATACATCCCCTACTAATAATTCCTTACATGATCTCCTTAAAAAGTAACATGAGATATCACTTTATTCTACTAAACTATTTGTTTGGTATCCTAAATTAATTTAACAAACTAATAATATAATAAGATCACAACAATGATCAAATAACTTGAAAAATTGAAATATGTGTTGGAACTGATCATGCTTTAAGGATAAGTGTTGGAAAGCATGTCAATACATGCTGCTAAGTTTATTCAATCAGTTACATCATTTTATCTTTATAGTATTAGATCAAGTAACAAAAAAACTCTCATAGATATAATGGTGTTATTTTATATATTCTAAAATTATAAGTATTTTAATGAGAAATTCTAAAAGTGGGTGTAGACATGATCTAGAGATAGCCTTCTCAATGCTTCTAGCATATTTGAGGTTTTATCAAAAAAATATTAGGTATGTGATGGAGAAATTATGGAGGTCTAATAATAAGTTTAAGAGCTTCATGGTTTCACTCACTAAATACTTGTAGTAATCCAGAGTTTGGCTATTAAAATCTAGAGCTTAATGATAGACTCCAGAGCTCTATTGATAAACTCTAGATATCTACTGATAAACTCTAGAGCTTCACTATAGGGTACCATATTTCTCTAGGCTTTATCCAAGGGTTGAATTTACTAAACCAAAACTCCTATAATTTTTAATCATTGATTATACTTCCTACATATGCAAAATTGGATAACTAACCATGCCAAATGTTAGAACATAGTGACAATAATGAGAGACTTAGATTCATAAAAACATACAAGATATAAGTATCTATTTTCTACTTTACATCAACCCTAAGTTTTAATATGTATGAAATAATAAATCCAAGATAGTAGGTTAATAAGTGTAACAAAGGTGATGATGGATATAATGAGTCATAAATTGGACTCATCATTTTCCCCACATGTTATCTTTAACAAGTCCTCTTGCAAACTATCTTTGTCTATCTTCATAATTATGCACCTTTTGTTGTAGGTGTGAGTTGAGATAATATAAAGAATATGGGTCAACCTATTGTCTTCAGTGTCAATTTTAAATCATATATCTTAGATAAAAAGTTGGAGCCATCTTTTGAACTACTCATAGATAAAGCTACTATGTTTTGCTATGGTGACATGGGGGTAAGAAGGAGTTTTGGTCTATACCACATTAAAATCCATGAGTTTATTCCAACATATATCATATATTTTTTAATTACTAGTATCACCACTTGAGCCCTTCATAAACTCCACCTTAAATTAGTGGGGTAGATGAATTATTTTCTCTTCAAGGGGACACTAAAAGTGTCCCACCTTTTCTCACTTATTGATAGTACATATTCAAAATGATATTGAGAAAACATGTCAATATTGGTGGTGCTATCATAAAGAGCCTACAAATAATAATATCTAATGTGTTGGTGGTGCTATCATAAAGAGCCTACAAATAATAATATCTAATGTGTTGGTGGTTCTATGAATTTATTTAAAAGTTTTCTAGCACTAGTAAAGGGAGGCTTGATACAAAAATGTACTATTCTTACTCTCTCAAAATATGCCTCATTTACTTATTCCCAAGAAATTTGGTTCCTAAAAGTAGAGAGGAGATATTTGAGTTGTAATTCTCTTATAAATAGGTTGATGATAAATCTAGGTTCATTGCCTAAGATCATTTGACAAAGATAAAATTCACATAACAAGTCTCGGTAGTCAGGGGTGATTTTTACAAATATTTCCATCAACTCTATGTGATAATTAATCTCATGGGTAAGACCACAAGAAATTTTAATAAATAACATCTATAAAATTTTTCATGAATAAAAAGGCTATAAGTATAAGGTTTCCTACAAGCTAAAAGTTTTTCTCCAAGCTAAAATGCAGCTTGGAGGGTGGACTTAACTTTATAAGTTTGTTGTTGTGATTATTCATAATCTTATTTTATCTTATCTTATTTTTTTATTTTCTCTTTTAAACCTCTAGTTTACTTCCAAGTTTCATTCCATACAATTACTATATTAGGATAAGAAACTATAGTTTGAAATGTTTTATTTACTTGCGACTTAGGAGGTGTGGAATCTATTTGATTGACCAATGCTTCAAGCTCAACTAACCTTGATTTAATAATTTCCATTTCACTATAAATTTATATATATTGATGCTTAATCCATTCTATTTTTTTATGAATAATAAAGGGAAACATATTTACCTTGTAGTTTCATCATTAAAGAGGCAATCAAATCTACTTTTTCTTTCATGGCTACTTCAACTTTGGAGAGTAAGAAAGATTTTTATAGGTCTATATCCTCATCAAAGCTAGAGAGCTGAGTTTATTCTTCTATTATCAGATCTTTCCCTTGATCTATTTGTAGTTTAGAATATGAATGTGGAGGATATGGGGAGGACTCTGCCACAGTTCTTTGTAATATATCATTCATATAGGTGTCCCTTGTTAAAGGTACATTATCCTCTTTCTCAATTTCTACTAGTATTGTGTTTTAATCAAAATATTTGATTTATACATCTACTTCAGCTTCTAAATATGAAGTTTACAAAGGATTTTTTTTGTATACTACCCAATATTTCTAATGCATCTCTTTCTTCATCCTCATTAGTAGATAATTATTTTTTTCCTTATTTTTTGGACTAAGTAATAGGGCAAGGTTCTTTGGAAATACCCCTTTTTCTTTGGGAGTGCCTTCAAATAATTTTTGGTATAATAATCTAAGAGACTTTTTCTTTATCTTCTTTTAGGATGACAATGGGTTATTGGGAAGAAAGTGTCAATGGAATGACTTTGGAGCTGGTTGATAAAACCCTATGACTTAGCTTCCTCTTTATTGATGGATTCTTAATTGATTATCAAGTAGATTACACTAATGATGATGAGGGTCTAGGTCTCAACTTCCTTTTATTATCTATTTTATGGGGCTGCTTTGAAGTTGGAATTTAAATGAAGGTGCCCTCTCTAGAGCTAGATTTTGGAGTTATAGAAATAAATATCATCCTGCTCTTTATCTTAGGTTAGATTTCCATTTTATTTTTTATAATGGATTCCCAAGATGCTTCTCTTTTTGGCTGGTTAAGGAGATGATGTTCATAAATGAGTTGAATAAGCCTATGGTGTTTGATACAACCTAACCCTTTTTTATGTTTAAAATCCATAACTTGTATGACACCCAAAAAATATATAGGTAGGTCTATTATATGTTTTGACTTATGCACCCCTACCTCAAATGAATGAGAATTATCATAACATCACACACTAGTGAACCATACTAACCATCACAAGTTAGATACTTAAATTCCCAAAAAAAAATTATCCTCCATGGTTTTGGTAGACTTTATCTTTTTATGCCTTTTACCATCCCTTTAGGGTTAACAATTAACTCAAGATCTGGTTCACTTTCCTCATGAAAAATCATGGTAAGGTCATTAAAAGTGTACCTACCAGTGATTCTTACTCCTTCATTTGGAATGCCTATGATTTCACTAATTACCTAGCTAGTGAATGGAATTTATACTCCCTTTATAGTGGAATAATTGTCCTTAATATTGATGATGAATTCATTCATTATTATTACATCATACCCCTAGATTTTTTGGAAAAAATCAATCCACCCTGACTTCTCAAAAATGGTAGCTACAACTCCATCCTATAATAATAGCTCAATAGACTCTAGCTTTGACTTCTTATTTTGACCCATGCTAACACTATGCTTGTGAAATTAGATGCTAGGAATCAACACACAAAAAATTGGTAGAGGATGAGAGTATGATCACAATTTATAGAATAGGAATATGATTTTCAAAATAATTGGTATACTTTAAATTTAAACCCTTATCATTAAGGATGTAAATCTTTGGGATATGTTAGAATCTCTATTCATGAAAAATTTGATCACACACTCAAGAGCAATCAATATCTTTCATGGAGGCATCCTTTCAAATGGTCTCAAAAGTACCCTTTACTTCCCAAATAAATTCATATCATTATTTATTTAACTTAATTTATTACCAAAACTTTACACTAGGACATCTCACATGATTTACATAAACTAATACTTTTTTATCATGAGTTCTAATGAGTCATTAGGATGACATCATATTCCATTTTTGCTTAAATGAAAAGACATATTTATTTTTACTTAGTTCTTTTTTTGTATGACACATTTTAGGATAACTTCCCCTTTTTAGGACACCTTTCCAATGTGGGTAACCTTTCCTATGGATGAGTACACATAAACATCCTAAACTCTCATGGATAATCCTACATATAAAAAATATAATACAAGATACCTTACTAATTGTGATGTTTCCTTCAATTCCCATGCTACTACCTATCTTTGCATGATAAAACACAAGATTAAAATGGTAAAAAATATACAAAAGATATTTCAACACCATTTTTATTGCTTTATTCCATGGAGAAGTAACCATTACTGGTTTTCAAATTTATTTTTATATATTTTTTTCTTTTTTTTTTAACATTTTTTTCTTTTTTTGGGGGAAGAGAATTGAAATTTATAGTTTTTAATTCTCTTCCTTATTGAGATTCAATCATTAATTATTATCCTTCATAAAATAACTTAGGTTTTTCCATGAAGCCAAATTCTCCCTGAGACTGAATCTAATGAATAAACTCTTCCTTGACAAAAGGTTTTTGGTAAAACCTTAGCCTATGACCATTTTTTAGAAAATTATTTTTGTTCCCATCAATGGGACATAATTGGATTAATCCATTATCAAATATTTTTATATCTCAAAGGGTCCTAACTACCTAGTTCTCATCTTTCCTTTGAAGTGCTAGAACTTAGAATCAAATAGTAATGCCTAATATCATCCATTGAATCTTCTGCTTTTGATGTGAGTGTCATGCCATTACTTCCTTTGATGTTATAATATCTCTATATAATAAAAATCTTCCATCATTATTTCATCTAGTTCATTTAGCTATAAAATCCTTTCTTTCTATGCTTCATCAAGATTGATTCTTACCTCTATTGTATTTGTCAAAGTTTATAATTAAAACTCAATAGAAAATAGAGGTTTATTACCAAACACCAACTCATAAGGTGGGAAACTTGTAGTGGATTTCTAGGCACTATTATATGCCCTTATTTCCTTAGATAAATTGTTTTTCCAATCCTTCCAATTTTTTCTAACTATCATAGTTATAATGTTTTCCAACTCTTTATTGGTGACCTCCACCTATTCATTTACTTTTGGATGGTAAGGGGATGACTTCCTATGGTTGATATGATAGTATTATAATAAAAATATTATCATGTTCGACATGAATTGAGGTCCTTGATCATAAACTATTTATTTTGGTGTTCTAAATATGTGCATGATATTGTAATACAAGAATCAAGAAATGCCTCCTCTCTTCCAAATGGAAGAGAATAAACCTTTGAAAATTTATTGTCATAATCTATTCACACTAGTAGTTAATCATTCCCTTGGGATGGTGGATTAATATATCTAATAAAATCCATCTCCCATTTCTCAAATGGTTCTAAAACATTTGAAGATGGAGGGGCATCTCATTAGACTATGTAGGTTTGCCCATCCTTTAGCAAAGATCACATTGTCAAACATACTTATTCATATGTCTATGGAGTGAGGGATAATAATATCTATCCACAAATATATTTTGGACATTATTTTTGGATAAATAGTGGCCTCATCTAAGTTCATCATGTCAAGCTCTTATGAGGTCATAAGTTTCATCTTCCCTAACACATCTGTAGAACCCATTATCAAGTCCACATCTAAATAATAAACCATTAAGCCATTTAAAATGAGAGATATATCTAACTAAATTTCTATTTATTTATGAGTTAAGTGAGTATAACTTACCTATGGATAATTAGTTTTCCATGTCAACAAACCAAGGTGATTGTGCTGAGATAGTAAATAATTATTCATCAAGAAAATTATCCTCCACTAGTTCTTCTCCACTTGCAACATTCAGTATTGACAAGAAATCAAAAACCACATTAAATTTTTTAGGTTTATGAATGATGGTTATATCAAATTATTACAATAATAACAACAATCTAATTATTCTTCCTCATATCACTAGTTTGTTCATTAAATATATTATAGCTGAGTGATTTGTGTACACAAAGATTTTATAAATAGTGATATAATGTCTGAATTTATTCATTTCATAAATAACAGTAATGAGATATTTATTAGTGGTTGTGTAATTTATTTGTGTGAGTGAGGTTTTTTATGATGTATTAAATAACATACATCCTCCTTTCTTCATCCTTTTAACCTAGGACTATACCCATGCCATTATTAAATGTATCTATATAGATGTGAAATGGTTGTTCTCAATTAGGTCCTCTTAATACTGGGGTAAAAATAAATTTTTTATTAATTATCTCAAAGGATTTTTTAATATCATCATTCCATACAAACTCACTATCCTTTATTAACAAAGCAGACATAGGAGTAATAATTTTTCTAATATCCTCTATGAAGTGTCTATAATAACATGCATGTCCTAAAAAACTCTTAATGTTAGTCTAATTTTTAGGAGTAGGTAGGTTGGAAATGACTTATATCTTCTTAGGATCTACTTGGATTCCTTGGGTAGAGATATGGTGTCCCAATACTATACCTTTCTCAACTATTATTAAGCATTTTTCATGGCTAAGAGATAACTGGTGTTCTTCACATCTAGTCATTAGTTTGTCTAAATTAGATAGAGCCTCATAAAATTAACCAACATAGACAATAAAATCATCCATATATACCTCCATATATTCATTGATTAGGTTAAAAAAGATAGCCAATACTACTCTTTGGAAAGTGGTAGGTGCATTACATAAGCCAAAAGGTAGAACCCTGTAGGAAAATGTTCCCCAAGGGAAAGTGAAGGTTGTTTTGTCTTGATCCTTTGGGGATACCCTTATCTAGTTATAAAAACTAAATCCGTCAAGGAAGGAAAAATAATTTTTTCTAGATAGGCTATCTAATACTTGATAAATTAAGGGTAAGGGGAAGTAATCCCTCATGGTAGCTTTATTTTGCTCTCTATGGTCAACACATTCTCCATTTATAGTTATTTTTAGGCACTATCACTAATGGTGATACCCATTGACTATCAGATATGAGATAAATTAACCCTACTTATAATAATTTATATATCTCAATTTTTACTATGTCCCTTCAAGCTAGGTTGATCCTTCATTTTGGCTATCTAATAGGTCTAAATTCTTTCAGTGTAAATGTCATGATTGCATACATGAGGGTGGATGCCATTCATGTCACTATAATCCCATGAAAAATCCTTCATATGATTTTTAAGAATATCAAAAACTTTGGTTTATTATTTATTGGTTAACCAACTATTGATGTTGAGCATCTTCCTAGGGTGGACAATTATCTATTTGGTTTTTGGTTGGACAGAATATTCATGTCTAAATTCACTCATCATAAAGTTAAAAGGATAGGAATGTGGTACTCACATGTGGAATATTTTTATATTTTATAGAAAATTCTCTCTTAAAGAAATTACATTGGCTAAAAGACAACAAATATATTTTAAAAATGAATTCTGATTACTTCATACCAACTCAACAATGCGTTGCTAGATAGGTAAATGATTATATGTACCATTAGGAGGTCTTGGGATGGATTCTTGGTTTATAGGAGTGAGGAGTTATAACTCTAGAGTTCATGCATCAAACTCCAAAGCTCCTCCATTAGACTCCAAAACTTGTTTATCAAACTCAAGAGCTTCACTTTTAGACTCTAGAGCTTGTCTATCAACCTTTAGAGCTTTATTGTGTTCTTCCAAGCTCCATGTGAATTCTTCTTCAAATTCCTCTAGATGGTCTATGATTGTCACCATAGCCAATGAATATAGACTATTATTTTTTGTTTCTAGTTCATCTACCCACAATTATTTATAAGAGTCAAGGGATGGTTTTTTATAGGTGGGTATAAAGATATTATTTTTGATTTTACCTATTGGATATGGTTATATATCCATACCTAAAATTATCTGTACTATAACTATTACCAACTAGGGTCTTCCCAAAATAAATGGATATCCTAATTTTATTATTTTAGGTTGAATTATCATGAAGTCAACTAGATATTCCCAAGATTTTACTATCACAACTAAATCTTCAATGGTACCTTTAGGGTTGGTAGTGGATTGGTTTGCCATTTTTAAGACTATGGAAATGTGTTGCACCCATGTAATGGATAAATATTTTAGATTATTATCTATCATCACATTAATGGAAACCCCTAAGTCAACTAATAAATTATGTATCTCTTTCCTTATTATAGTCATAATAATGGCAGGGCTTCCTAGATCTCCATATTTAGGTAGGATTAAATTTCTTACTAATAAGTTTTCAAGTTTTCCATTCACTTGTATGGTCTTAGGATATTGCCTTTTTCTTCCTCGAGTTTTAATGCACAAAATTTTTATTACTTTATTAAATTTTGGGATGTCCTTATGGATTATAATAGTGGAATATCTATATTGATTTTCCTTAATTATTATATTAACTTAGATTCTCCTCTACTCTTGGCTTCTCTAAGTATTTTTGGGAAAGGAATAACTGGAGGAGTTGTATTATATTTTTTAGTATTTTTAGGCTCTTTCTCTAGGACTATAAGATATTTAGGTTTCTCATTGGGAATATAAGTAATGGTTATTGGAGAATTTTGTAATGTCTTTCCTAATCTAAGCTGAACATTCTAAAAATCAATGTATCTTAAACCAATATTTCCCTCATGCTCTTCCCCAAAGATAGGGGCTACCTATCTATTTTTTGGATTTGCCATAGGTTAAGTAGGTAATTATGGTTAGTTTAATTTATAATTATATGGTGTTTTTGTGGAAGGGGTAGGCATTAATGACTATTATTTAGGGTGCATTCTTTGATTGTAATTTTACTAAGGAACCCATGTTTAATTTACCCATGGTTTTAGAGCAAGTTCAGGTAGCCAATGTTGTTGATGAGGTTGGGGAATGCATGTTTGTGGTGTCTACTATTGTGGATCACATGATATTGGTCCTGATGCATATGAAGATTATTTCCCAATATAAAGCATCATCCAAGGGTTATTAAGAGTTCTTGGTCTAAATTGGTTTTGATTTTAGTTATTTAAAAACTAATTTCCCTTTGGATAAAATTGAGATCTTCTATAGGTTGTATGACTTATTTTAATTGGTTTCTTCATGATGTGAGGATATAATATTTTTTAGTGTTATTTTAATTTTGCATCACATATTAATCACATATTAGTTCTATTTAAAGGACAATCTCTAAGGTCGTGCTTTGTTCTACACTTAGGATAATACATAGCCAAGGGTTTAATGGCATTATTAGCTTTGGATTTTGATCCATATAATATGGTATTTATCTAAACCAATATGTATATATTAATATTTTATAATTATTCCATTAATAAAATTACCTCATTTCCTCCTCTCCATATTCTTGTCTTTCTAATGGTAGGATTTGTCCTAGAATAATTTTTGCATACTTTAGTGATTTGAGGAAGGGCCAAATTATTGATATCCCCTTATCTATTTAGGTTAAAGGAATCCATATCATCAAAATATATTAATTTTAAAAATAATATTTTACAAATATATTTTGATATTTCATATCCACATCTTCTATGGGAAAACAAAAATCATTCAAGATAATCCTCTAAGTTTTCATCTTCATTTTGTTTGATCTTAAAAAAATATTCCTTCTTATCCCTCACCCTACAATCATCTTGATATTTTTATAAGAATGTTATTTTCATATATTCCAATGAATAATTAGGCTTAACATTAGTTTAGGTGAGCATGAAATTGGAAGCTGACCTTCTCTAGAGGTTCAACCCCAACATAGGTTACCAACATAGCTGACCTTCTCTGAAAGTTGGCTTAGTAGGAGAGATTATGAAGAACCCTATCAAAGGGTGAAAATTAATCCTATAATAGTTACATAATTAGTTCATGGTATATTGGAAATGGTTGTATCTCAAAATTATAGGTATTAGTTTTTGGATTGAGGGGCTATGCTTTATGGATGATCGTTAAGAGTGGAAATTGGTTTAAATCCTCTTACAACCCTAATAAAGACACAATGTTGAATATGTTTATCAAAAGTGATCAAGATGGATTAAATTTATTAGGTAAGGTACTATATATTTAATTTGACTCTCCTAGGTACCTCTAGGTAGTATTGGTTAGAGAGAGGAGAGAGAAAATGTTGAGTTATAGGCTTGTTTTTGAAGAAGTTGCTATAGCTATCAAAATTTGTATTGGACAAAGTTTGAAAATGATTGTATGGATAAGGTAGAGAATCATATTTAATGTACATGAAGGTTTATATATATGGTTTATCACTTAAGTGTGTTAAACCAGTCATCCATGTTGGCCAATAATTAATAGGCCAAATGGTGCAAATAATGAAAAACTTAGGCAACAGTGAGAAGATGAATTAGAATGTGTTTTCATGATATAATGATGAAATAAAGTGTATGGATATGTTTTTTTAGATTGGTATGTCTTATTAATTATTGGTAGAGATCTTGGAAGTTAGGTATAATGGTGAAAGTTATGAATCCAAAATGGCTTCTCTGACTCAGTGAGATCTATGTGTAATGAGGTCAACAAATTGGTCTGTAAGACCAATAGTTACCACTGGACCATATGATGTTTATTTTTTAATATGGTATATAGGTGTCAAAGGATCATGCTCATGCATTTTATGTCTTTTAAAGTGGTCATATAAGTGTTAGAGGTCATTGTTTAATGATTGTGTTTTTGATAGTCTTGGTAGTTTTAAGTAAGCAAGTTACAGTGATGATTTTGAGGCTCTATGCCTTGATTTGAAGTTTATAATGTATATGGTGATATATTTTAGGTATTTTAGGTTTTTTTATAAGTTATTTATTATCATGGTTATGTGTCTAAATGATGTGTTATCTTATGTACAACCTTAACCACACTACTCATTATATTTTCTTGAAAATGACACTCGAAATGATATTATAAATATTATATTTTTATGTTTAAGATTATCATAATAAAAATATAATATATATATATATATATATATATAATTTACACTATAAATGTAAGTAATTATCATACAAAAAGATATAATATATAAAAATATAACACTCTAAGTAATATATGTGGGAGTAAGGCATGTGTAATTAGTGAAAATATCTCAATATTATCAATGTAAATGGTTATAAAGATGTAACTTATGTAAATGTACCAAGATGTCCCTAGTGTCAACATGCCCCTATTATAATAAAGGTAGCCTCTAGGTGTAGGAATGTCTTGCATCTGTATGCCCATGTCATATTTAACTTGTATGTCATGTATCCCACTAATGTATACCATGACATGCATGTGCATAAATAAATTAGATATATAATCTACCATATATGTGGTAAATCATAAATGAATCATGTAAAATAGGAATATATGTCCTGCACAAGTCATAATTTTTATTTTCTTTTTGATTTTTGTGTATTTTTTAAAGTTTGACTTTTTTATGTTTTATAAAAATAATTAAATATGAGTTATGTTGATGATAACCAATGATCCCATCAATGGGATGATTTTATGTTGGTCCTAGGTCAATCATGGTGAATATTACTTACTGTGTGTGTGAAATAACATGTATCTATATCAAAATATAATAAGTGAGCTGATGTTGTAACAGATTCCTCATGGTCATCATAGACCCTATGTTCATGTGTATGTTATATAACTTTAGTAACCATAGTATTATGTGGAATATTATATATAATATGAGAGTTCACTTGTATTCACTATGGGACACATGGAATAACCTATTATGGATATTAAAATTTGGTATTAGGTACTTGAAAAGGATAAGATTGACATACATTTAACATGCATGAATTATGTGCACAAACATGGTATTAATATACGATTATCTCACACCTACATGTTACTTTATGACTTTAATCCTTCTATTATACTATTGCACATTTATAAAAAACACACCATCTATTTAAAACTTTCTTACTATCTTAAATAAACATATTTAGATCCTCATTTTAGTCTTATTATGCATATATCACTACCATTATATTGGGTTAGTATCACTAATTAATTAGGACCCAAGCTAGGTGGTACTGACCCTCTCTCATAAATGAATAATTTTTAAATCAAATCTATCCTTATCATTGGCCTATTTAGCTAGTATGTCAGTGGCATGATAAATTACCCAATTGGACTCCTCTATATATAAATCAAGGCTTCACTTGATAGGAGAATTGGCACTTTTGTGGTACACATGTATACACTATTGAATATCAAGAAAATCTATCCTATTCTTCAAAAATTATAAATCATCACTAGGAGAAATTGTAATTAAAGTCTAAGTCATACTAGATCCATGTCAAAATAATCCCCTAATGATTTTATAATCATTGCCTATATTATAATACTCTAAATATGGCTCAGATTGCACATATTTCTCCCACCTATTTGCATGTGTGATCAATAGATGTTATAATATTATTCACTGTAATCTTGTATGCTTTTTTCAACATTTAGAAACCTATGATTTTGACCTTATAATAATATTTATATTTGACTTGGAGTTGTTCCTTTTAGGGTCTTTAGAGTTGGATGCTTTAGGGAAGTTCTTCAAGGATGTGTTAATGTATTCCTTAGTATAATAGATGTTTTCCAATGAAATTCTATATCAATGATAAATAGGAATATGCTTAGGCTTAATGTGTATAAATAGTTGAATCTTTGGGTAATTTAACTCTAAATTGACATGCAAAACATATACACCAACCAAAATGAAGAGTTTTAATTTGGGAAAATATCCATTAGAGATCATGTAGATAGGTATGGAAAAAGTAGAAGACTTTGGTAACTAAATTTGTATAAACATAACTACAAGGGTCTAAGATACATTAAATAATTATTTGAGATTAGGTGATAGTCTATGTAAGATGATAATTTATTCAAGAAAAGACCATGGAGATCATGTGTGTGAATAATATTTAGGAAGGAAATAAACATAATTAAGTGAATGGCTAGGAGAGAGTGTGGCAGATATTCAATTATTAATGTAAAAGTTTTGTATGCTAAGGCTTGGTCAAAACTAACATTTTCAAGTGTATAATACAAAATTTATATGTCTACACAAATATATCAAATGGTTTTCTTCTAATGATTTTATTTTAAATCCTTTGGCTTATGAAATAAATTTTCATCATTTTCTGGGTGGTTTTATTTTTATAAAATTTGAATTATTCAATGGAAAATAAGATCCATCACATCATATTAGATCCTTTCATGCTTTTGTTTAGATTTATCCCATGATGATATGATTATGACTAATATTTTCCCTATAATATTAAAGTAATATGTTATTCATTAGTTATAAGTCATACAATATGGGTTGGATCATTATTTTACCACCATTGTGGATACTCTATTTACCTCATTTTAAAATTACCATTGCCATGATGGTCACATTTATTAAACTAGATCAAAATATATAATGAGCCCATGAACATATTAGTGAGTCTAATGTGTCTGGATTAAAAACTATAATTACTAAGATGAGTTATGAGCCACTATAAAATGAGATCCAAATATTTTATGTTATTGGTTTGCCTCTGATAATTAAATAAAAAATTATATTAAATTATTATCTTTCTTTTTATGAGTTCTAATCCAAATTTTTTTTTTGTTGGTTTGCCTTCGACAATTAAAGAAAATTTTATATTAAATTATTATCTTTCTTTTTATGAGTTTTTTAATGATTCAAATAATTTGAAATTAACCTCTTAGATGCAAACATTCTTAAATATTCTACCATTGCATCATTTTATTCCAATTATTTGAAATTACCAAATAATTAAAACTTTAAGAATAAAAATAATGATAGTGGATATCCATTCAATGATGACCTTAAGACTACAATAAATTCCATAAAATAATTATTTCAAAAGGTCATATTAATCCCACAAAGAGAGAGAAGAATACTTATTAGGCTTAATGATATTCCACAATGATTAATGTAGAAGTTACTTGAGTGCAACATGATTTATTTACCCCAAATAAGAGACTTTATCCTTTGAGAGCTTTGCTTAGGAATTAAAATAAAAATTTAATTTTTGATAAAAAATTTAAGCAACATTCATCAAATATATATATTTTATTAAATCATAAAATTAAATATCTCATCGAGGGAAACCAAATTCAGATATAATGAGAAATAAATGACATCCATATATCCTTAGCTAATCTAAACCAACATTTCAAAAATTTCCCAAATCTTCATCCAATTCATACCAAGGAATAGTATATCAATGAAAATGTTAACACAATCCATGATTGAAATAAGAGCTATAATAAATTCGCTTTGATTATTAATCTCATCCACTAGATGAGTTTAGTGTCACAATTAAAGCAACCAAGTAGGTAAAATCATTAATTCAAATCATGTTTGATGAGAGTGAAATTACAATCAATAGTCAATATAATGGTCCCTTGTTCATTAGAGATTTAATAAATGAAATAAAAGATAATGGAATCATGGTAGGCCATGGCTCAAAGTTTTAAAATATGTACCAATGATTTTATTTAGATCCTTTTATTTTTGAAAGAATATCTAGCTTATATGGAAATAATTATCATATAATATTATGGCATACATAAATAACCATTAGGCTACATCATCTTACCTACTCAAGTGGGTTCAAATAAATTTTAGAGATTATTCCACATGCTACCAAGCAATGAGTCATATAATATGTTACGTGTTGGACCTTGGATACACCAAAAAAATTAGTTCCTTAAATTATTCTAATTTTTATAAAGTTTGGACATAAAGGAAAAGTAGCTTCAATTCTAAACACTAAGAATTTCCAAGAGAAATAGAACAAGAAATTAGTTTACTAGATGAGCCACAATGTAAAAATCCAAAGCTAGTATTCAAAATAAGGAAGAACAAATTATAAATTCATAAATCTATTCCAAAGAGAACATATAAGATCCTAAAACCAAATAAAATATATTTAAGCTCAATGTATATTAGAAAATCAACTGCATATAAGAGTGGCACTTCTACAAGGATTAGTACACATGGATATGAATATTGTGAAGATAATCTAATAGAGGACACACTAACTTGGATTGATTATTGAACATCCCAACATTATGTAGCTTTGATTACTCCATATTTTGGTCTTGTTATTAGTTAAATTTTTATAATTATATAATTATTGTTAATCTCACCATTTGTTTGTGTTCTTTGCCAACATTATTTCATCTATTATTTTTAAATTCTATCTTTAATTTGATTTATTTATTATTTTAATTAATAATTTTTTTCTTCCAAGGATTCTTCATAATATTTTATATGTATCATGGTTTCCTTCATGTATTATTTTTCATTATGGGTTGATATATATATATATATATATATATATATATATATATATATATAGTGTTTCATTTATCTATACCAATTTAGCCTCTTTCATGTATGAGACTATCCATATCTTCCAAACAATATCATTCTTCTTCCTATTTCCTATTTAAATTTATGTGGGTTATTTTATCTCCCTCATCAGTTTCTACTTGTTAAAATTCTTATATTTACCATGTTCTTAAAATACTAAAATGATTTGTAAATGATGATAATACATTCAAGATATCATATTCATAATAAATGTATTTTGATAGAAATAATGAGCGAGTAAGGTTTTATTATCCCTTTATTTTATCATTGTCTATCATAAATTTTAAAATATTTTTTTACTACACATATTTATGAGTTACCTTTACAATTACACTTCTCATATATTCCAAGTGATATTTTGTTTCATGTCTCATGTTAGGCTTTGGTTCATTTCCTTTGTCATTTTTAATTTTTTGCTTTGATTGAAAAATTATCTACTCTATGAATATATTAGAACACACACTATCACTTTCATATCACACACATGTAAATAAATAGAAACACATGTTTATTTTTTTATACTTATAATATTATTTTCAAGATGCATGCATAAATATCAATAAGTCATAATTTCCTTTTATCAGTTTCATAATGGAACAAGGTAAATTCGTTATCCACTTGAGTATTAGGGAAAGCCTTTGGTTAGGATCATTAGCTTCATTTCTTATTTACCTACTACTCCATGATGCTTATGTTGGGGGAAATATTGGTTATAATTTTTTCCTTTGAATTAGGTTACATCAAACATCATATATGATGAAAGAATTATACTCTTGATTTAAAAGGCATACATACTTAACACATTTCACCAGTACTAAAAGTGTGTTATTATGTTCATTGTGCTTATCTACCTATTACATTTCCTACGTGTTTTTTATGTTTTATTTGAGCCTTGACACATACTTTCATGTTGATTATGGTCATATGTACTTATCATTTTGACATTGTGTTTGATATGTTTTCTATTTTTTCTTGTGTGTGATGTGAGTTCTATTTTCTAGGTGTGTTTTTCATGTGCTTGATGTGCTTTCCCTTTGACTAGTATGATTTATATGTCCCTAATATGACTTACATTTTCATAATTTGCTTTCCTTGTGTTTGATATGATTATAGTGCCTAATGCATTTTCATAATTATCTATATTAATAGATGTCTTATAAAACCTACTTTTTTTGTTACATGCCTTATCACATACATGGTGCATTTTATATGGTCCTTATCATGTTTACTTATATGTATGGCATGTTCCTTGTTAACTTTATGTTTATGCCATTTTATTTTTGCCTCCAATATGGGACTGCCATCCATACCATTCACATAGTTGAGGAATCTATTGGGGAAAACCCTTGCTACTTAGTGTTTTTATTATTATATATTTATGGGATTATGATTAATTATTATAAAAAATCCATTGATTATAGTGTTATAATAATATATATTTAACCCATATGGAGAAACATATTTTAGTGATAATATTCCTAAAATTACCTTGTAGGGGAAATGTTCCCCCTTCTGAAAACACAAGTCTCATAACTATTCATGTGCTACACTCATATATTGAAGGTGGAAAATATATTATAAATTTTTATACTTGTAATAGTCATTTATTAGTATATGAAATATTCACAATAATTATGGGGTTGAAGGTTTGATGTTAGACAACCTCATGGTTCTAACTTAAATTCGCATATACCTAGTTACCAAGTGTTTTAGATTTATTTAGATGTGAGGTACTATCACAAGATAAAAAATACAACTATAAAATCACCTTGAATTTTAATTCCTTAAATAATATGATAAACCTATGGGTATATCATCACATATATTGGAAAATAGAGATATCTTTACAATTGGTTTATATGTCTAACATTTATGAATTTTCACTCACACATATCTATGTAGAAAATAGTTTAAGTTTTGAGGTTTATTATTTCAGTCATAGAGATCCAAAGTAGCAGTATCCTTTTATTTGAGCTTAATTTGGTTCTATAAACCATAATAAGAGAGAAAATAGTATATGAATTTAGATTTATAGATATGACATTTAATCATACATTTGAGGGTAAAATAATGAAAATGATTGCAATGATTTGACAAGTGACATATAAAAAATATAGTAAGTAAAAAAAGGGACGACTATTTATATTTTCTATCTAAAAATATAACTATGGTTGTGTTCTAATAATAGAAAACAAACTGAGGTAAGGATGTGCTTCATATGGTTTGGAAACCATATTTTTGTCTAATCAGGGTTAGTTTCATCAACTTTAGGTCAATATCGACTGTTGATAATAACATGTAATGGTTAGTAGTGATCTATACCAAAATATGGGTCTATGACTATATAGTCACCTTCATCTCTCTTTAAAATATTTATATGTGCAATGTCAAACCCTGATGATGCACATAACTCTATAAATCAGATTCCTTCACCTTGAAACCCTAGGTATGCTTGTGAGGGACACAAACCTAAAAAAATTAGGGAAATGTAATGGGCTAAGTTAACCCCAATCATTCCAATTTATGATTAACCATTACCTATGTATCTAATATTTTGAGGATGGAAATCATGATACACATAGTTCTCCCACCAAGTATGATTGTGAAAATGTGTTACTTCACTATATGAATGAAAATAATGATTCAAATTTGATACTTGATAATGTTTGCATTGAATTGGCTTTGGTATGCTTCAAACTTGGCTTGTGCCTATTCATAGTGATTGATTTGAAATTTAGGAAGAATAAGGTAGATTTTATCAATGTGTAATAGTGTATAGATATATTCTAGGTAAGTTCTAAGTCCCCTATTAAGTGAGGACTTGATTTGTATAAATAGGAGTCTAATTTGGTAACTTATCATGCCATTAACATGGTAGGTAGATAGGTCAACTTGAAGGAAAGATTTTGGTTTTAAAAAGAAGTCATTATTAAGAGAGGGTCAGTAATGTTAGGTTAGTATTGACTTTTGATACTGATCTAGTTTGAAGTTATTGGCATATGCACAACAAGACTAAACTAAATGTCTAAGGATGCCTATGCAAGATAAAATGTTGGTTTAAAATAAACAATGAGGTTACTATTAGTGTGTGATAGTAGAATAAAATGAACGAAATCATAAGGTAGTATGTAAGTGTGAGAGAATGGTAGGATAGGACCATATTTATGTGTGAAAGTCATGCATGGTAAATGTATGTAAATTTTGTCATTATCAAGTAATTAATAGAAAATTTTAGTATCTACAAATCCCCCCATTTTAGTCAAGTAATGGAATTGCTAAAGTAAAATGAAAATGGTATACCTAAGTGTTTACAAAACATTTTGTATTTGGAAAGAAGCTCCAATTATGTAATTCACTCAATATAAACAAATGCGACAAACATATATTAGTAAATATCCATAGATTAAATTTTGAAAATAAAGAGCAAGGAAGGTGTACACCTATGTGTTGGTGAAAACCCTATTTCCATTGCAAATTTTTAGAGATGATACTTCCTTATTGAAGCATTGGATAATTGTGATTCCTTTTTGAAGCACATATAGAGTTAGGGTGAGTGTACCCATGATTTATGTAACTATGAAATCCATTAGGTTGGGAAGATGACATTCCCTAACCCTCATAAATGTGTGGATAATTATGTGATGTACTAACCCAAATAGCTACTTATATCTAATAAATAATGGGAACCACATGATGGGTTTTATAGAATTAATACCATGACTATTGAACATCACTAAATATCAATGTAAATTACTTGTTAAAACATGAATCACCAACCACAAATGGATTTATGGATTTAAATTTGCTCACTACTTAGTACAAATTGAAAAAGTTCTTTGAAAATAAGCAATTGTGATAATGCTTACTAAAATATGTGTAAACATTCATGAATCAATAAAATAAGTCATGAATTTGAAAGTGTGAATGTGCATGAACTAATATACCACACGCTGAATCTATTCTAATTGATACATAATTATATGCATCTATATGCTAAATTTAAGAATCTATCTCAATTTTTCTTAAACATGGAGACATGTAATTCATATTCCTATAAATTGTGTATATATGCACATGCATATTCACCCTAGTATGTATGAATATGTGTTCAAGTCTCTTTAAAGTGAGTACATATACATGCACATGCCCCCATATTTTATACCAATTTTCCAATATCAATCATGTGAATGAACCATCTAATATTTTAACTATTCTGAATATCTAAAATCTAATATTTTGGTCTTGGAGGCTTATGTGTCTATGATAAGCCCATTATAATGTCCACATTTTGATATGAGGAACATGTCATGTAAGTTAATGATCTCAAAAGAAGAATTAACTATATCATGTCATGTATAAAAATAACATCATGTATAATCATGTAAACATGTGGAAAGTATGCTATCATTGTAATGTATATTATAATTAAGGAATGCATGTAACATATATGATTCATGTCATGTAAGTGTCCTTTATAGATAGATGTATTAGTAAAGCATGTAATAGTAATCATTACTTAAGGGTAAGTGAATAATATTACGTAGTGGAGGTGCATGATATGACACCACTTAATGTCAACAAGCTCAACTAGTGTAATAATATCAAGAGTTAGTCTCATACATAAGGCTAAGGGCCACATACAAAGGACATAAAGATGTCCCAAAATATAAGGCCAAGGCTCATACATAATAGACATAAATATGTGCCACATGAAAGGGACATAAAGATGTCACAAACAAGGCCAAGGGGCCACACACCATAGACAAGCATAAATAACCCATTATGTAAGAGAGTAACATCATCAATGAGGCATAAAATAAGTTAAGACTAGTCTACAATATCCATATGTATCAATGGCACATCATAGTATAATATTATATCCATGTAGAATTGTGTAAGATATGAGTAACTCTAAAGTCATGTGTAAGCCATATAGATAGCTCAACATGGTAGAGAGGTCATAAAAATATATAACTTATATAGTGAACCTTATGGAATAATATGGCCTCAATATCAACATGGTTGGGAAGATGAAAGTCTAACATATATATGTCCATATCTAAGTTGTATGTCCTACATCACACTCATATACTCTAAAATTCATGTGCATGAAAATAATATATGATATACTAAACATGTGATAAACAACACATGTAAATAGTATAATATAGTAATCATGCCAATTTTAAGTCATGATTTTTTATTTTTTGAATATTTTTAATATTTTTGTATTTTATTTTTTAAATATTGGAAATTCAAAAAATGCTAGTTGATGATCCCATAAATGGGAGAAGCATAAAAATTTCTTATATAACATAATGTAATGGTCACATTTTATGAATGAAAAGTATTAGATGTACTTAGGTTAGAATATCATAAGAAATCTTGTGTTATATGGTAAATGTCATGATCACTGCTCATAGAATCATGTGTACGATGGGTAACTCTATAAGGTTAAGGAATTTTAGGGTCCATTATATAGTATGATAATGTCTCATTAAATCTGTTCAATGTGGAACATGCTAAAATATTTGTTGTACTAACTAAGTACATGTTATAGGATATGATGGCCTATATGAGCCTTGAATTACTCTATGATTTCACAGTCTCTGAATAGATATATTTATAGTAGACCCAACTAATTCCTCTAAACATGGTGTATAGAAGGATATTACATATATGTAACTACTTTCTCTATATATCGATCCTACATGGGTGTATCAATTAACTATAGTGGTGGTAGGGGTGGAGGAATAGATACCAATATATTTAGAGGGTATTCACATCTTACACTTATAATTATGACTACCTTATTATAATTTATGTACTTGAGACATTGATACACTATAGATGATATTGCATGAAGATTTTACATTCAAGGTTGTCCTAACATGTTAAAGTCCCCATTAATTTGTAAAATTAGTAATGGTATGGTAGTATGCTAGAGTGCACCTGAAGAGGTGAAACTATGATTATAAGGGTATTCTATTTTTTCCACATAATCCATTAACTATTCTTGATGTATCTTATATATGTTTCTATGTGTATCCATGGGAGTGAAGAAGTGTCATCATGTACACATTTTCACTTAAACCATTTCCCATCATGACACTATGTATGGTGTTTTCATTGATATAGGATGGTATGAATATTGCATGAAAATATAAATGATCATTGACAATATTCCTCTCATAAAATTTGATAATAGGATACTGTGGTGAGGTGTCGATAATTGTACCAAGAATCACATCTATTAGGTGATCATATGTAGTAAGTGGAGGATGCATTTTTTTACTTAGTCTACTTCTAAAGTATCTTTAGTATACATCATATCATGCTTTGGAAATGGATAATTAAATATTTTCAAATCATTATTTACATTTTTCTTCAAGGCCTAGATACCTTGTTAAGGGTGTTCAACTCAATAGTGTTATCATCAATGATATCTTGTATCTTATGTCTTAATTTGAATCATTTATTTGTAGAATATACCACAATTTGATGATAGTCATGATATACATTGAAATCATAACTCCTTGGTATAGGCATGTTTGGATCAAAGTATTTTGGAGAAGTAGTAGTGATAAGGTTTCACTCAAGTAGCTTATATAATACCATATGAGGAGGTGATGGCAATCTAGAAAATTACCTCTCTAGTGAAGATATCAATTGTAGTTGATATGTAGGTTGTGATTGTTTCTATGTAATTTCGTTTTTACATTCAAAGGAGAGAAAATGAGAAACTAAAAGGAATGGTCAAGGCTTGTGTGTACCTGGATATAGTCTGTGCATCATAATCCAGATGTTGTGAGAACTCCTCTTTTACTGTGGAGGAATGACACCTGAAAGAGATAGGCACTAAAAACATGAAGAATGTTAGTTGATAAGAGGGTGGATTGCCAAGCAAAAGCTTGGTCCTAGAAGCGCTAAGGCTTCTTGGAGGATGATAATCCACTGTTTAAGATAGAATATGACAGAGACAGAAAAGAGAAATAATGAAAGATGTGAAAAGAAAAGACTAAAAACAAATGCGTACCTGATAAGCTACAATCTGCTAAACACAGTCACCGATGTCAGTTATATTACTGGTGTCGGTCAGGTTGGTCACCGACGATGGTTAGACTACCGACGTCCGTAGGGGAAGTGGACGAGGTCGGTCAGGGCAATTGGCCAGGGACGGGTTACAGGACTAGTTTCTGGTCTACAGAATGGATTTGGTCTCGTCTGAGGGTTTGAGGGTCTATGAGGGATTTAAAGGGACTATTTAGGATCTAAGGGACTGAGAATCTTGTCAAGAAAAGGAGTGAGAAATAGGAAAAAGACCTTTCAGCCTTTTCGTAAAACAATTTAGTCAGGTTGATTAGATGGGTCTTAAAAAGGTCTGTCGGTCTCTGATAATTTATGCCAAGTTGATTGGACAGAGGATGTTGCCTAAAAAGAGACTAAGGGAGTGTCAGAGGCAAAGAAAAAGGAATAAGGGGTGAGAGAAGGCTTTTCAGCCTCTCCGAGAAGAACAGGAAAGGTTGGGTCAAGGATGCTTGGAATAGATAGAAGACATAATACTAATATATTTGAAATGATAGTAGAATGAAAAAGTACCAATACTTGGCTGTGATATGAATTGGCAAAGGTGCAAAAGCTGTGTTTTAGTTGTCATTGGTGATGGAGATATCGTCCAGTCCCTATTTAGAATGTCTGATGCAAGACCTTAGTGCCTAGAAAGTGCTGCCAAGAATGCTGATCCCTACAAGAACACCAAGAAGCCCAGAACACTGAAAAGCAAAAGCACGGGAACTTTGTTTCGCTGGAAGAGGATTTGAGAGTCGTGATTAGCTTTAGAGATTAGCCAATTTTTTATTGGGATCCGTCAAAGGGTCAGAAAAGTTGGTTAAGTATAACTGACATCGGCAATTCTGCCGGCATCGGTCGACATTTAACCAACGTCGGCGGGTTTAGAATGGGCAAAAAGAGCCACCAAGCCCATTTTTCATCCGCCAAGTGCACTATCCATTGGAGAATGTCAAAGATTGGGCTAAATACGCACGAGAGTTGGTTAGGCAGTTAGAGAGAAGTAAGAATAGGTCCTGGGTGAGTCATAGGATGGGAATTAGTCCAAGGCGAGGTGTCCTAGGTGAGGTGTCATAGGTGATGTGTCCAAGGAGGGGGGTTAATTCAAAATAATTTTAATATTTTAAATTAGTAATTGCATGGTTTAGGAATGGGTTAGGAATGGACCAAGGGGGAAGGTGACCAAGGGTTAGACACTATTTAGGTGTCTACATTTGCCCCTTTTTGTCTTGTTGGTTGCTCTAAACGAACTGCAAGACAAAAATAGGATTCGGTTGCCCCAGGTATGGGATGAGGTTGATTTCATCTTGTTGGTTATTTAAGTGAACTGCAAGACAAAAATAGGCGAGGGTTGGTTGCCTTGATTATAGATGAGATATCCCCCCTCAAAGCAGTAGATGAGAGAAGGGAACCTGGAATCAGGTGCTGATTTGATAGAGTGTGGATGAAAAGGGTGAAGATAGAGTGAGAACACTACAAAAGTTGTGATTGCGCGTACACCACTTCACGAGGATGGTCAGGTCAAATTATCGCATGTCGAGGGTCAAGGAGTGCCAAAATTGAAATAACTGGGCCCCAACATTTAGTCATCTGCTGATTGGGTTATTCAATCTAAGCTGAAGCTCTAATGGTCATCATTTTCTAGGTATCCCAGGCTTAGGAAGTGCTCCCAAAAACATGAAAATGTCACAAGTAGTGCGGATCAACTGGCTTGCGATCCTATACTTGTGAAGGTCAAAAGTGTGTACACATTTTTGCTAACCAATCATGCATACATGCAAAAACAACCAAGGCAGAATTGCTTTGGAAGTAGTCACGATTAGAGGAGATGGTCACGATCTCCAAGGTCTGGTGGTTGATGGATGGATGCAAAAGTGATCTCAAGTGGGCCCCAGGGGGCCAAAATGACGTGGTCTAGAGGATTGACTAATTAGGGACATGATTTTGGGGCAATAGAGAAAAAAGGAGGTTGGAAGGATGCCAACGTCGGTGAGAGAGACCGACGTCGGTATCCAAAAATGGCCGACGTTGGCAGAGTTCAGCCGACGTCGGTGGATTAGGGCATGCAGATGCCGATGTCGGTGGCCTGCCAAATCTAACAAAACTAGATTGGTAGCCCACCAAAAGTCATTGTGATTATTGGATTGATAGTAAAAGGTGCTATGGATTCAAGTGATTGAAAGTGACCCAGAGTTGACTAGAGAAGCGGTGAGGTGGCAGATAGGCATTGGTGGAGAGAGGGGCCGAGTGAGAGAATGAGCCAAGTAGTCCTCAAGTTGCTTATACCATACATCTTGTGAACTAGAGTCTATGGTGTGGATGAGATTGATGTCAGTGGAAATGTATGAAGGCAATGGCACATGATGTACCATGACATAAATTCTTGATGAGGATGATGATGAAGAAGGAATATGCGAGGTGAGGGAAGCCATGGTGTCAGCAAACTTATTCGTCGATCGAGGAATAGTCTGTAATAAGTGATGGTCGAAAGATGCTAGAAGAGTGTCAACACAGTGCTTGTACCTTTGTAAAATTTCATTTTTACAAAGATATGAACCATTGATTTGATTGACGACAAGTTGTGAGTCACTGAAGATGTTGATGGTCTTGATGTTTAAAGAAAGGGCAGTTTGAAGTCCCAAAATTAAGGCTTCTTATTTAGCCATATTATTGGTACATTCAAAGTCAAGTTTAAAAGGTAGAGGCATGGGTTCACCTTCATGTGGAATGAGGATGACCCCCGCACCCCCACTGAGTTGACATTTGGAGCCATCGAAAAACATTGTCATTTGGTAAAATGTGTCATCAGTTGAGAGAGTGGTGATAGATTCATCGGGAAACTCACACTGAGAAGGTTGATTGTCGGGAAGAGGGGCATTCACTAGTTGGTTAGCGATTGTTTGCCCTTTTATAGATTTTTGCTGGACAAATTCTAAGTCAAATTCAGCAAGAAGCATGAGCCAACAAGCCATACACTGGTTTTGATATGGTTTAGAATGCATGTATTTAAGGGGATCAGTGTGGGTGATGACAAAGGTTTTGTGATTGAGAAGATAGTGATGGAGCTTGGTAGTGGCAAAGACTAATGCCAAATAGAGTTTCTCGGTATGAGTATACTGAGTTTCATAGTCGACAAGTGTTCGGCTTATGTAGTAAACAGCTTGCTCACGGTGTTGCTCATCTCGATGCGCAATCATGGCACCTAACGAATGATTGGTTGCTGAGATGTAGAGGTAGAAGGGTTGGTCATCTTTTGGTGGAATAAGGACTGGTGGAGAAACCAAATAGCGTTTGAGGGCTTTAAAAGCCTCTTGGCAATCTTTATCCCATTTAAAGGAGACATCCTTCTTAAGGAGGTGATGAAAGGGTTGGTAACAGTCAGAAAGTTGCAAAATGAAGCGGCAGATGGATTGGAGCTTCCCTTGTAGACTGCGAAGTTGCTTGAGATTAGTTGGAGGTGGTATTTCGAGGATAACACAAATTTTGGTAGGATCTATCTCGATGCCACAAAGAGAGACAATGAATCCCAGGAGCTTTTTGGAGAGGACCCCAAAGATGCATTTCTTGGGGTTAAGACGGACCTGGTACTGAAGAAGGCGAGAGAAGATGATTTTGAGGATAGTCAAATGGTCGCGATGAAGTTTAGACTTGCCAAGCAGGTCATTGACATAGTCCTCCATGATTTTATGGAGGAGATCGTGAAAGATGTAAGTCATGGCATACTGATATGTGGTGCCTGCATTTTTTAGACCAAAAGGCATGACTCGATAGCAGAAATTTCCCCATGGTGTAATGAAGGTGGTTTTGTGCTGATCTTGTGGTGCAATCAAGATTTGGTTATATCCTAAAAATCCATCCATGAGTGATAACATCTCATGGCCAGTCGTAAGATCAACAAGTTGGTCAATGTTTGGAAGAGGAAAGTCATCTTTGGGACAAGCTAGGTTAAGGTTGCGATAGTCTGTGCAGATCCATATCCCCCCAGTCACCTTGGTGATAGGAATGATGTTAGAGACCCACTGCAGATAATCGATGGGTTGGATGAAGGAGACAGAAAGAAGGCACTAAAGCTCTTCTTTGACAAGAAGTGCAACATGAGGATGCATTTTGCGAAGCTTTTGCCTAACAGGCTTAGCCTCTGGGTTTGTGACAATGTTATGAGTGGCAATGTTAGGGTCGATGCCAGGCATGTCAGCGTAGGTCTAGGCAAAGGCTTTGCAATTATCTGAGAGAAATGTGGTATAGTCAATCTACTCCTGGGTGTCTAAAGACTGCCCAATCTTTAAGACATGAGGAACATCAAAAGATGAAAGATTAATGTCAATGGTTGATTCATTTAACATAACCTATGTTTCAGAAGGGAGGGAGCACTGAATGAAAGAATCGTCGACACCCATATAGGTAAGAATGGCATCATCGTCTATGTAGTGGACTGTGTTAATGGTTGCTGATTCATCATCTATCATGCTAGGATAAACGAGAGGGAGAGACTTGGGAACCCCATTGAATTGATAAGTTAGGGGTTCCAAGTGGATGGTGTTTATGCAAAAAAAAAAAACTAGGAGGGATGGAAACCACTGACTCCGTAGGTGAGGATGGAGGAATAGGCGAGTCTGGAAGAGATTGGTTGATGGTTGGTTTGGGGCAAAGGTTTGTGGAAGCCTTAGTGGGTTCTTGGAAACCTAGTCCATACCATTTCTTTACATTATCATCATTGGGTGGTTCGATAGGCCGATGGGATCCTTGTTCATAATGCCCAAATCCAAAACCCTTCCATGCACACCTATAAAGGTAGGTATGTGCAAAGGTGGGGTTGCCAAGAAAAGAGAAATCGGATGTGAATATTTGAGGTGAGGAGGAAGGATTTGATTCAGTAGGAGCTTGATCCAGCCCCCCATAAACGAGATTGGTTCGAAGGCTAGGAGGACCATAAGGAATGACCATTCCGATTTGACAGTCATAGCTTGGGTTTTGATGAAGCTGTCCATACTCTTGAGGAGTCTAGAACATGTCTAGAGTAAGTAGGAGATATTCCCCCAGTGAAAGTCTTTGGAAGATATTGTCCATAGGGTCCTTGGTTATTAATTGAGAAGATGATGTGGTGGCAACTGCTGTTTGTGTACTAGTTGATGCTTCTGCGGATGGAGATGATGTTTGGGTTGATGCCTTGAGTGGGATAAGAATGTCGTTTGGGTGATAGGTTGTGTTACAAGTCTTAAAAGGGGATGGGTTGGCAGGAATGACATGGATTTGTTTGTCATGTTCAAATTTGACACAACGGTGAAGTGTTGAAGGGACGCAAGCCATGGCGCGGATCCAGGGTCACCCTAATAGCATGTTATATTGGAATTCTCCCTCAATGATGTAGAAGAGCTCTAAGATTATGTGTGGACCAACGCAGATATGAAGGACAACAGTGCCAATAGTGTTAGTGGTGGTGTCATTAAAGGATCTAAGGATTGCGTCAATTTTCGATACGCAATTCTTGGGAAGAGCCAATTGATCAAAGGCGTGGGTGGAAATGATATTAATGCTGGCACCCCCATCGATCATAACTCATTTAATATGGGTTTGATCAACATAGATTGTGATGAAAAGGGCAGCATCCTGATCTTCCAAGGTAGAGGTAGGAATTTCAAAATCACTGAAAGTGATAGAGGTGACGGGGGACAAAGAATGGACTAGGGCAGCTAGTGGTTGAGGGTCTTCAAGTTAGACTTCCGCTACCTATAGGGCTTTGATTAGAGCCTGGCGATGCTAGGGGGAGCTTTGGATAAGGTCATATAGGGTCATCTTCACAGGCATTTGGTGAATTTGTTTTATCATAGAGTCTTTGATTGCCTTTGAAGAAGGGGGTTGAGACGTACCTAAGATGGAAATCTTGGGTTTCGGTGGTTGAGGTGCCTGGACAAAAGGATAGGTCCAAGGAATAGCAGCTTTTTCTTTTGCCTTGTCCTTTTGTGACCTAGTGGTTATATGAATAACATTGATTTCAAAGATAGTAGGTGAAGAAGGGGTTATGGCCTATTGGTGAGATGTTGATATGGTTGAAGAGGTTGGATGGGAAGGTGTCAAGGGTCGGTCAAGAGTGTCCTCAAGGAGAAGAGTGTCTTTCTCCATATAGTGGTGAATGACTGCCTTGAGGGCACAACAAGTCTCGGTATCGTGTCCTGGCGTACGATGGTATAAAAAAATCTTCGTATCATCAAACCAAAAAGGTTTTAACCTGAGGGGTTGGAATGGTTTGATAGAAGGAAGGATAATGCTAGAAGGAAGCAAAAGTTGGCGTAATATCAAAGCATATGAACCTATTAAGGGGTCTGTGCTTGTTGATGCATGATGCGCTGGTGACTTTTGCTTGGGGGATGTTGAAGAAGGTTTTTGTACCACCTTTTGGGTTGGTGGTGCGGTGATAGGTGAAAATGACACTTTTTTTGTGAGAGGTGCCAAATTTTTGAGAGGGGGTTGACTTGTGGTTGGCAAAGGAAGTAATGGAGGTAATTTGTTTTGGTTAATGGTCGGAGTAGGAAGCACGCTGATTAGGGTAAAAGGATGAGGACCTAAAATGGAGGGCAAAGTTGATGGTGGAGGAGGGGTTCACTTCTGTGGTCTGATAGTCTTCTTTGACTTGGTTGGAAGACTACTTTTGGTCGAGGTCTGGTCTAAGTCCACCTTCACTTGCGGGTGAGTGAGGGTAGAGACAGGGCAAATGCCGAGTGACTTGATCGGTTTAGGTAGGGTAGATGTAGGTTTAGAAGTGGGAGTCTAGTTTTTGTTGAGAGTCTTGGGAGATTCTGCCTTAGGAGGATTGGTAGCATGAGACGAGAGGGCATGGGAATGTTGAAGAACTTTAAGACGCTCCCACAATCCCTGATGCTCCACTTTCCTTGAAGGAAGAAGTTCTAATTTCTCCACTAGTCGGGAAAATAGTTGAGAGGATGTTGGATGAGGTTTGGATTCTTGAGAAGATGTGTTAGGTGTGGCAGTAGTCTCAGACCCAAGGTGTGTAGGAGTTATAATTGGATTGTCGTTGATTGAAGAAGATGGAGAGTCAGGTTCTTCTCTTGGTGGAGAAGGAACTAGAGAGTGTCACTCCTCAAGCGGGTAAAGGGCAAGGATTATGTGCCCTCCACTTGCAATCAAGGAGTAGGTAAGGTCAGGTCCTCCATAGGTAGTAGGAAGGAGGATGATGAGATTGGTAGTGCCGGTAAGGTTGAGGCGTCCTCCAAGATGATAGAAGTTGATGAAGAACTAACCAGAGAAAGAAGTTCGTCCACACGTGATGGACTGGTAGATGGGCTAACCTCTTGAGGTTGGTTGGGGATGAAGGGCGAGACCGTATTGACCGTTTGAATGTTGTGTTCATGAATGTTGTCAATCAAGGTTTGGACATTATTTTGGGTTGGTGGATGATTGGGGAATGGTTGCTTGAAGATGTCAATGCCCTGGTTAGGAGGTGCATTGGGATTATCTAGAACAAGCTCACCCTTTTCAAGCATGTCCTGGATTATGTTTTTAAAGGTTTTGTAGTTTCCCGTGTCATGAGCTTTGACACGGTGGTAATTGTAGAAGTCGTTTTCCCTATACCACGTAGGGATGGCGCGTGAGGGATCAAATTGTGGTGGTGGTCAAATTTGGGGGAGGCTGAGAATCCCCTATTTAATAAGTTTTTCTAGTATAGACACGTAAGATTCTCTAAGAGGAGTATACTATCATTGTACATATCTCTGTTGGAATTGATGGGTGGTGCTCTGAGATGTGGATGGCTCAGGTTGATTTATTGAAGAGGAAGAAGGTCTAACAACTACAGCGTTAGTTGAAGCTTTAGACTTAGGATTGGATGATGAAGGTTTAGAAGAAGAAGGGTCATTGGTCTTAGAGTTGGGATTCTTGCTCTACAACTTGACTTTATTCTCCTCGATGGCACGTAATTCAAGTTTACGGGCCATCATGAAGGCTTCATTGAAGGTGCAGAAGGTTTGAACCCGTAAGGTGGAAGAAATATGTTTAGTGCAAGCTTGGGAGAATAATTCAATAAGTTCAAGTTGAGGTAAGGAAAAGGAGAGTTGATTGATGAGGCCTCTCCAGCGAGCAATGAAGTCAGCTATTGATTCATCCTCGAATTGGCAGATAGTTTAAAGGTCTGTGATTGAGACCTTCTTGGTGATGTTAATAGAGAAGTGATTAAGAAAGAGCTGGGCCAGCTGTGTAAATGTGAAGAGGGAATGGCTGGCAATAGAGCTGTACCAGTCAAGTGCAGTGCCAAAAAGAGACATAGGAAATGTATGCAAGAGCAATGCATCGTCATGGGCAATAAGGTAACAGGCATGTCTGAATGCCCGTAAGTGCTGCTGTGGGTCTTCCTTGCTTTGAAAGTGAGAAAATTTGGGAAGCTCCCACTGGTTGGGGTATGGTCTAATCAGAACGGAAGGATGAATGGGCTCATTGCAAATTTGCTCATATGAGAGAGTATTGCGTGAGCCAAAAACAGAGGTCTCTAAGCTAGACATCTTATCCATCAGCATTTTGATGATATCTGCTGACGGATTGGCAGGTGGAGCGCCCCCTAGATTATAAGGCACTTGAAAGATATTGGGAGGGGCGTATGACGTGGTTAGTTGCGTAGATGCAACATATGGGTAGCTGGTTATTGGAGCGAAAGTTGGAGCCAAGGGCACTTGTGTTATGGGGTTGGT
Organism: Torreya grandis; assembly: GCA_037957365.1. Taxonomy (NCBI): domain Eukaryota; kingdom Viridiplantae; phylum Streptophyta; class Pinopsida; order Cupressales; family Taxaceae; genus Torreya; species Torreya grandis. The sequence goes on from JARHVA010004107.1 coordinate 380,813, forward strand.
AGGCACAAGTTGGATAGGGGCCATTAAGGATGGTTGAGGAGTAGCCATGCTTGTTGATGGGTAAACAGTTACTCTTGTGTTGATAGGTGCAAGAGTAGGGGGAATAGAGACTAGTAGGTTTTGGAAAGGTGTGGGATTTGGTTGAGTGGTTTGAGGTTGAGGGAGTACCAGAACCCCCATGGAGGTAGGTTTAGATGGAGAGGTTACATTTTGAAGGTAAGACATGGTTGGGTTATTGGTGGAGGTGTTGACTTGATTGTTTAGTGGTTAAATTGTAGGTGCTGTTGATGTGATTCTTGTCTCGACTAAGGAAGTCAGCATCCCATAGATCGGGTTGCCTAGGGAGTCTCACATTTGGCTATGTGTGAGATAATGTTGTAAGGCTTTGGCGTTAAGGTCCAAGAATCGTGCAAAATCTTGGTCCCCTTTTGGGATAATAGGAGTTTGAGGTGGGGTTGGGTGAGTAGGAGTTCTTTCAGTCTCCGAGTGGAACTCCATTATAGGACTGGTTATAGATGGTGAAGGTGGAAGTGGTTGTTGACTAGCATGGTCAAGAAGGGCCTTGGTTTGACTGCGTGTCAAAACCATTCAAGGCAAGAAAGGATTAGGTTTCAGAAAATTGTGTTTTTTCAGTCTCAAAAAACCAGAATGAATGTTTAGACAGCAAGAAAGTTGGTTTTTAAGCTTGCTATTTTTGGAAAAAAGAAAATGGACAGTGACCGACGTCAGTATAAAAATTGATGTCGGTGAAGAAGACTGCCGATGTCGGTCAGATGACCGATGCCGATGAAGAAAAGTTGCCGACATCAGTTACAGGACCGATGTCGATTACTGTGTTTTTCAGAAACTGAGAAAAAAAGTTTTTGGAAATGCAGAAGACATCTTTACCAGCTCAAAAAAATAGATAAAAATAGAAAATAAGATGAGAACAGGTAGATCCTAGCGTTAAATCCCTAGAAACAATTTTATTAAGATCGTGTGGCTTATGCCTTAATGTGATTTTTGAGGAGGTTGGCTGTTAGAAGGGTCTTAGAATAGGTAATCTAAAGATGGTTTCAGGTATGTTTAGGCACTCAAAAGTCTGTGTTAGGTTCCGTACATGGCCTGGTGCTAAGGAGCAAGCTCCCCTCACTTCATGATTCCAGTGGTTAGCTGGTTTTGCTTAGCCAAAATATACTTTCCCTATAGTTTAGACTCTGTCAGAGAACAGAGTGGGCTTTCCCCTTGGTGGTGAAATCCAAGTAGGATCGCTAGGATGGGTAAGGTATCCACTGGGTGATGAAATCCCAGTCGAGCCTTGTCTCAAGTGGGTATGATGTTTAATTTAGTGCACATGGTCTGGTTGTGTAACATCAAGTGATCTACGATTTATTCAATATGCAGTTTACTAATTACTAAGTGTGGACTAAGAAATGCAAGAAAGCAGGAAATGAAATACATTATATTTTAAAGCCCCAAATCAAAATGTTAAGTTGGAATGAAAACAAGTTTGAGAAAGGGTTAAAGAAAATGATTTTTTGACTAGTCTAGAAATGCAAGAAAAGAAAGAAAAAGTTCTTTTTATTTCTGCTTATGATGTCTTTTAGAAAAAAAGAAAGAGGTGAAGAGGGAGAAACCTAATGCACCTAAATGAACAAAGAAGGAAAGGAACCCAAGGAAGGCCCTAAAGGGGTCCCATCGGGCATGCCAGAATGTTTCTATGCAATTTCGCTTTTACATTCAAAGGAGAGAAAATGAGAAACTAAAAGGAATGGTCAAGGCTTGTGTGTACCTGGATATAGTCTGCACACCATAATCCAGACATTGTGAGAACTCCTCTTTTGCTATGGAGGAATGACACCTGAAAGAGATAGGCACTAAAAACATGAAGAATGTTAGTTGATAAGAGGGTGGATTGCCAAGCAAAAGCTTGGTCCTAGAAGCGCTAAGGCTTCTTGGAGGATGACAATCCACTATTTAAGATAGAATATGACAGAGATAGAAAAGAGAAATAATGTAAGATGTGAAAAGAAAAGACTAAAAATAAATGCGTACCTGATAAGCTGAAATATGCTAAACATAGTCACCGACATCGGTTATATTACCAGCGTCGATCAGGTTGGTCACCGATGACGGTTAGACTGCTAACGTCAATAGGGGAAGTGGACGAGGTCGGTCAGGGCAATTGGCCAGGGACGGGTTACAAGACTAGTTTCTGGTCTGCAAAATGGATTTGGTCTCGTCTGAGGGTCTGAGGGTCTATGAGGGATTTAGAGGGACTATTTAGGATCTAAGGACTGAGAATCTTGTCAACAAGAGGAGTGAGAAATAGGAAAAAGACCTTTCGGCCTTTCCGTAAAGTAATTTAGTCAGGTTGATTAGATGGGTCTTAAGAAGGTCTGTAGGTCTCTGATAATTTATTGCGGGTTGATTGGATAGAGGATGTTGCCTAAAAAGAGACTAAGGGAGTGTTAGAGGCAAAGAAAAAGGAATAAGGGGTGAGAGAAGGCTTTTCAGCCTCTCCGGGAAGAACAGGGAAGGTCGGGTCAAGGATGCTTGGAATAGACAGAAGACAGAATACTAATATTTTTGAAATGATAGTAGAATGAAAAAGTACCAATACTTAGCTATGATATGAATTGGCAAAGGTGCAGAAGCTGTGTTTTAGTTGTCGCCAGTGATGGAGATATCATGCAGTCCCTGTGTAGAATGTCTGATGCAAGACCTTAGTGCCTAGAAAGTGCTGCCAAGAATGTTGATCCCTGCAAGACACCAAGAAGCCCATAACACTAAAAATAAAAAGCATGGGAACTTTTTTTCACTAGAAGAGGATTTGAGAGTCGTGATTAGCTTCAGAGATTAGCCAATTTTTGATTGGGATCTGTCAAAGGGTCAGAAAAGGTCGTTAAGTATAACTGACGTCGGTGATTTCACTGGCATCGGCCGAAATTTGACCGACGTCGACGGGTTTAGAATGGGCAAAAAGAGCCACCAAGCCCATTTTTCATCTACCAAGTGCACTATCCATTGGAGAATGTCAAAGATTGGGCTAAATACGCACGAGAGTTGGTTAGGTGGTTAGAGAGAAGTAAGAATAGGTCCTGGGTGAGTCATAGGATGGGAATTAGTCCAAGGCGAGGTGTCCTAGGCGAGGTTTCATAGGTGATGTGTCCAAGGAGGGGGGGTTAATTCAAAATAAGTTTATTATTTTAAATTAGTAATTGCATGGTTTAGGAATGGGTTAGGAATGGACCAAGGGGGAAGGTGACCAAGGGTTAGACACTATTTAGGTGTCTACAGTGATACTCAATTAACTATAATATTTTCCTCATTCTTTTTGTTAGTTTGTTTGCTTTGAAACTTCATTTTTAAAATAGTTGTAATAGTTGGTGGATACCTAATCTTGTTCAAAGTTATGAGTTTAACTTCTATATCCCGTACTATATGGCATAGTTTATCAAATGATTTTAATCTATTGAAGATAATTGAATCATGGAGTGGTGCAAAAAAGATTTATTTGAATATGTATTATAACTCATTTTAAACCATAACATTAGTCATCATATCTAGCATAATATTATACTGAAGTACATTATCATTAATTATCTCTTTGAACCCTTAAGTTTAGAAACTTACACTTAAGATAGTTTCTCATCAATGTAAATAGTAAAATGTGCTAGAAATCAGTCTACCAAAATGTTGAATGTTCTAATTGATTAGAGGGGAAGGTCATAGAACTATAATAAATCATATTATTTAAGAATTATTAATAATAGTTTGGTTAATAAGTTTTAAATGTATGCACAATCTAAGCATGTTGAGTGGAATGATAGAAGATGTTGTTTTGGAACACCTTTAGTTTCATAAAGTGGAAGCTTAGGAGCTACAAAATCTATAGGAAAAGGATAAACTAATATCTTATGGGATAATTGATTATTATTCAAGGAATACAAATTCATTAAATTACTAGTTCTAGATACACTTTGATCTAATTGCAACACCTTAGCATGTATAACTATAATAATCTACTCAAAATAACGTGCAGTAGGAAAGGTTAGTTATGTAACATGCATAAATCATAAGAGGGGTAAAGGTTATGTATGTAGGAATAGGTATGGAAATATTTTGGAATCATTGTGTTATCCCCAAACCTTGTGTGGATGTAAAATATTTATCTAAATATTTATATGTAGGGATGGTACTAGTAGTATAGGTCTGAATACCTGAAGTGGAAGTACTATCTTGAAAGGATTAGTTGACATCATATAAGGGGTCATATTGTTCCCCAAACATAGTTACTTGAGCCAACTTATTATATTAATATATTATGATGTATAACATTACATCAATCTAATGTGGATTCAAGTTATGATATTAAGTGAATTGTCAATCATCAATGGCATCAAGTTGATCCATAATAGGTGTTTCATGAGTATTATCAATCTCAACATTCATGACAAGTCCATCAATAGGGTGTGTGTGTGGTATACAATAAATATAGGTAATATGAGGAATAAATGAGGTCATTCATGTCATTTAACATTTGGTGGTAATAAAAGGTGGATGAGATTGGATGTTTTAACCATATGATTTGAGGAAGGGTTGGATTTAATCATTGTTAATTTTTGCCTTATCATGTTCTTAGATTTGATCCATTTGATTAAATTAATGATTAAAATATAATATATTCAAGTGGAATAATATGGAAATATTACCTTCATGACTTTAAATAAAAAATATTTTTCATTTATTATAGACATGGGTAATGTGTATTATTAAGGAATAATTAGAAATCAGGTCTAATAATAAAACCCTAAGGCTAAAATCTAAAACCCTAAAAATATGAAAACCTAATATAGACCTAATGGTTGACATGATTTGAGTATTTTAAAACTTCACCAATATGTTTTTCTTTAATTTTGTCTTAAAAACCCTAATAGGACAAAAAATAGTATATGAATTTAGATTAAGATATGGCATTCAATCATACATCTGAATGTAAAATACTAAAACTGATTACAATGATTTAAAATGTGGCATATACTAGATATATTAAGTACAACAAATATATGAGTAATTATATTTTATAATTAAGTGTCTAACCATGATTATGTTATGATAGTGGAAAACATATTGAATTAGGCCTATGATTTGTTTGATTTGATAATTATGTTACTATTTATGTAGCATTGATTCCTATCAAATTTGGGTTAGTATTGATTATTAATAATGAATTTTAGTGGTTGTTATTTACCTACAATAAAATATGGGTCTATAACTATATGCTCACCTTTTACCATATCTAAAATCTATGTATGCATGATGCCAAACCCTGATTAAGCATGTAACTCTAGAAATCCTAAGTGTGCTTGTGAGGGATAAAAATCTATAAAAAATGGAAAATTTTAATAGGTTGAGATGACCTCAATCACCCACATTAATGATTTACCACTGCCTATGTATCTAATACTATAAGGAGGGAAATTAATCCACATGTATTTCTCTTACTTAGTGTGATTGTGCAATTTGTAGACATCGAATTTATACCACTATTGTGTCAAAATTACAAGCCAAAATAACTTCTTGCTATAATTAAAAAACTAGACCAAATACCATTGAAACACTCTAATTCATCTGCACATGTTATATGTATTTTTTGAAGTGTATTTATAAATTCCCTTAAATTTTATTCATCGTATGCAATAAAATTATGACCTAAAAAATTAATTTTTTTGACCATTTATGAATGAAAATTTATTAAATTAAAAGAATTGAAAAAAGGCTAATCAAGATTACTTAACTAAGTAATCCAACTAAAAGGTTAAGTGAATAATCCATGACTAATCAATGAATATCTAATTTTATAAATTCAACAAAATATCTAAAAGTGACATCATCAGTTGCAAAAGTCAACATACAAAATATCAACATAAATACATCAAATACTAGTATTGTTGATCCATGCCTATTAATTGTTATATTAACTCCAAAATTAAATGCCAGTGGTCCACCAAATTTGAATCATATTGTGACATTGATCCTCATCTTGGGATGGATGGTCCTCATCACTTTACCAAACCCATAAATACAAGGGACACCATGGACCAATTACAAGATTTACTATGCAAAGTTATTATGAAAAAATCCTCCAAAAAGCTTCACCTATTCTCTTCTAGTTGATCCAAGAACCATACTAGATAGTGGTTGGGAAGTGCTTGATGGATCTTAAACCATGATATTGATAGAGAATTATATCTCTACATTTGGGAAAAAAGATGCATGTGAGAATGACTTCAAAGGGAACACCCAAACAGAAGGTAAAACCATCTTATTTAGTTTTCTAGTTCATTGTTTGTTGCTTCAAGGCTTGCTCAATCTATGGATCATGATTGAGATGTTAGAGTTTCTATTATTTTATGGTTATTTTTCATACTAAAAATAACTAACTTTTTTCATTTTTTTGTGTTTAAATTTGGCACATCCGTTGGGACAACATACCCCAAAAATATTTTTTCTATCTTTTAATTCTTCTATTACATAATCAAACTATTATTTAACTCTGATTTTTCCTCTTTCCTTCTAAATTTATTATGTTCTATATTCTACATATTGATAGGATTGCCTTGGTAACTAGTTAACCCATAAATGAAAAATTTCCCTACATATTGGTGGGATTGCATTTTATTACTCTCTATGTTCTATGTATGTTTGAACAAGTCATCAAGATTAACTTGTGCATCAATGGGATTTCCCTACATATCCATGAACTTGACTGCTTATTAGTGACGTCACATTACTGACATCACTAAAATTTCTTGAAATAGGTTTGAATGAGATAGGTGTTGGTGGGATTTACATGTTAAATAGTTACTTTACATTTTTGGATTCCCTATATTTTTTATAATTGGTCAGATTAACCTGCTAAATAAAGACATTGACTTAAAAATGGAAAAATTGACCTGTTAATCAGTGAGGTCACTCAAAAAGTAATTATATTTTATATGTTCTATTTATTGAAATGGTGAGCTCATCTTTTCAAATGGAAAGGTTATCCTACTGATTAATGATATTGACAAAACTAAATCTCTAAGTCATTTTAGAATAATAACATTGAGTTGGAATCAATGGTATCATCTTTAAAAATGATGAGATCATCTTGAAAAATGATGAGATCATCTTGATGAATGGAAAGATCACCATATTTGAAATTTCTCAAGGCCTAAAACTACACAAATCTAAATTCTTTTGATAGCCAAAATCATATTTCAAACACTTAATCCTTTTTCTTGTAGTTTTTGATTACTTAAAAGGTTATTTTACACAATTAACAAGGCAAATTTAATTAATATTTATATTTGGTGCTTAACAAGGAAAATTCACTTTAATTTAATGCTCATAAAATTACTTGAACTTAATCATTTTTTTAGATTACTTCTGATTTCTTATTTATTTGCATAAAATGACATGTCTATAATATCCCATTTCCCCCTTTAGGAATACTGAGTGACCAAAAACACAAAGTTTACTTGCATTTTTGCCTACCCAAGGGAATATTTTGAAATATGATCTTATATTTCCCATCTATGGGGTATTTAGAATCATAAACAAAAAATATATTTCCTTTTTTCATTTTTTTAACTACGTGGTGTGGAATTCATCACCTCCATATAAGTTATATGGGTGCATTGACTAGGAAGTCATATCCTAACAATGTACCAACACTATTATCTAATTAGGTATACAAATTGAGGCTATTCCAATGGTATATTATCTATAATGTTCTTTTAATCTTGGCTCAGCTAGTATTACTTCATTGAGATCCTTATAGATGAAGTGGTTGCAAAGGGACTAGACCCTTTGGTGAATGGTCCATTGAACCTCAACATCTAATTGATAGATTCATGCCCTTTAGAGACCATATGTAAATCCAAATGAAAAATTATGATAAAAACCAATTTTTCTATTACATTCTCATTAATGTAAGGGTGCAAAGGTATCATCCCCATAACATTGCCTTTTCATACAAACCCTTGAGAGAAGGGTGGAATTAAAATGCCACCATAATTGATTTAATTAATTAACAAACCATTAACTTTTTAATCCTCTAAAAGGTGATTATATCAAAAGTACAAGTGATTATTTCATAAAATTTTATCATTTCTTAATATACATTCATGATTTCTTACATATTTTGTCAAAACCAGTTTTGTGTTCACAACAACGATCAAACAAGTACGTCAAGTTCTATAAATAAAGGTTTTAAAACATGTCTTCACATATTCACAAACTAAGGTGTTATAATTCTCATTTTTTTAACCATCCTTTTTACGTTTTTTAACATTATATTTTCCAATTGAAAAAATCTCTTGTCTCATTTAGCACCATTATGCTTCCCATTCCATTATTGGTCAATAACTTACATTTTCTTGTGACAAAACATATTCTAAAAGTTTGAAAGTTTTTTTATCTTTGTATAATTTCAAGTTCTAAAAATAAAGTCAAAGACTAACCAAGATAAAAAAACCTTCTTAAATACAAGGACCATTTCAACCTTGTCTAGATACACTCACATTAGAGCCTTTTATGGCCCTAGTTTTGAAGAATAAATTTGTTATGATCCTTTGAGATACCTTAAGAATTATGAAATGAGTGAGAATGTTGAAGACCACCCAAATATGTTGTAATACCTCCCTCCTATTTAAATATATATTCAATGTCAATTTGAAAATCAAATCATGGAAGGTAAAGATGAGGTGCTCTTGAGACTACTAGAATCTAGAGACAAACTCCCACTTAAATTCCCCATAGAGAAATTACACATCCTTGTTTGGGTAGAGGATTCAATTGAAGTGGTAAATATTAAGTAAAGTTAGTCTATTACACAAAGTTCAAAACTAGATATAGCATCATATAAAAAAGTGAAGGGTAAACTTATTGACCCATCCTAACATGGTCATATTATTAATTATATAATACAATATATTAGTCAATTTAATGAGGATCAACTTGTAGCTGATTTTATAACTTCTCTATTTATAATTTAATTTAATGATACCAAATTTTTAGACCAAAACTAGTTACTTGAACAACCACAACCTTTAGCCAATTTTACACCTAATATAGATACATTAGCTCCTTTTGAATATACAATTCTAATGAATGATTCAAAAAAATTTCTACTTGACATACAACATACCTTTTTTAATCAACAAGAGGTCTTTTCTAATATGTAATAAGTACCTGACAACCTACAATAAGTTGCAAAAAATGTACAACCATAGCAAGAGATGAATGGCTCAAAACATGGATTACCTACTTCTTCTAATTCACAAAAATAATGATTTATTGTAAACCAAGATTATATTCCTTAGAATCAAAAATAGATCCCATTCAATTTATAATAATAGTTCCTTAGAATTAGCAATAACTTCCTCTAAATTAAAAATGCCTTACCTATTCACATTCAAATCAAAATGAACAGTAAGTTCCTTATCAAACATAAAATTTAGGTTATAGGGTGAATATCCATAGAAAAACCACACAAAGGTGGTTCTTTCCTACTTATTCCAACTTTAACCAAGCCCATGAATCCACCAATAGCCAACAAAATTCCTTCCTTTAATCACAAAGTTCTCCTAATGTCCAAGAGTGGAATACGATGAAGGAGATTATCTCAGGGCTTCATGTAGGTAACCAAACCAAAAAATACAATTTTTGATGAAATATGCCCCTATAATTTTGACCTTAGTGTTTTACAAGTGCCTTTCCTACCTCATTTTGAAATACCAAAGTTTAACAAATATAAAGGGAAAGGTGTTCTAAGAGAGAATTTACAAGCATTCTTTATTGCATGTCAAGAAGTAACTTACAATAGTATATATTTGATTCACTTGTTTCCATGTAGCTTGGGTATAAAATCCCTAGAGTGGCTCCTAAAAGTACCAAAAGGGTTGATAACCACTTTTAATGACCTATTAGAGAAGTTTTTCAATCACTTTTCCTATAATTTAGAGCATGAGTTGATGGTGGTTGACTTATGTAATTATAAGTAACATGGTAGGGAAAGCTTCTTGGTATTCTTACATAAGTTGAGAGCCCTAATAAGTCCCTTAACACAAAATATACCAAATAAATAGTTAGATATTATTTTAGCATAAAACTTGAATTTTGAGGTTACTTATAATTTGAGACTTCATTATGCAAACACATTGAAATAAATCATTTATAAGGGGGTATAGATTAAAAAGACACTTATTGATAAGGGTTTAGTTAATATATATTCTCAAGCCCAACCACTAGCCAAGACTTAAAAACTAATTCAAGCAAGTGTAACTAAAAATACTAAAGTCTCTAATAAGAACAAAAACATGGTTGGAAATGGGGTCATATAAGTAAGACATGTCTAAATGCTGTAATGAAAACCTATCTAGAATAACCTATCTAATCCACCACTCACCTTTAAAATACCTCTCCTAATACAAGGAAACTAACAAGATAGTGTTTTTAGTAACTTAAGTGGGTCTATTGAGGTAGTGTTCCAAAAATTAGTTGTAGCTAATATGATTGTTTGGCTAGTTCCAAAACCCTTTCTAGAAGGCCAACCCAAGCTAACATGGTATTAAGAGAATGGGTATTGGTGATTACCATCACATCATCAGCCACATAATCTATATATGTGTGAATCTAAGACATATTATCCAAGATCTAATTGAAAATGGAGAAATTGAGTTGTTGAAGAGATCTCCCAATACTAATTAGGGTATGGGAATCTACAAAGATCCCTTTCCAAAACATAACAATCAATAGTAAAAGAAAAATCAAAATCAAGATTAGGGTCACAATCAAAATAAAGGCTAGGGTCATAATCAAAATAAAGGATAAAATCAAAACCAAACCAATCATAATCAAGATCATGATACCTGAGCCAACCAAATTGGTTACTATAATGTTTTATATTATTATAACAATGTTTTAGGGCGTGTTACAAGTAACTACATTGCTACTGTTAAAGTCATTCCTCATACACCATCTAAAACTCATTAGTGTCACACATTCTATTTTGGGACTAATATCATTGTATATAGGTAATTACACACCAAGTCTAAGTAAATTAATTGTTTTTTGACCTTTTTGAATTACTATTCATAGACCTCTACCTAATTCTTCTACTTTGAGTAACTCTCTCCTAACTCAAAATTATGCAGTCACAACTAGGCATCTAAGAGTTACCCTCCAAGGTTCTTTTCCTTATTCCAATGCCAATCCCATCTAAGACTCTACACCTTATAAAATAAATCCATCTCACCATTCTACTAAGAAGCAATATAATATTGATGAATAATTGAGTAAAATGCTTATGTAGATTTCTATCCTAGATCTCTTGTGTACATCTAGATTTCATAGAATAATATTGAATGAATTTATACAATAATCCAAGGTACCTGATGATATTGATCCTAACCATTTTCAAGTTATTTTGGGTAATTTATCATTGCAAAAAAACTTACCTTAGATATGTCATCCCTTAGTCCCCTACACAATAATCCTCTGTATATTGAAGCCATCATGTCATACCACAAAATCAAGTGTGTTCTTATAGATAATTATTCATGGTTGAATATAGATTCATTAAAATTTATCCATAATTTGGGATATATAATCATAGATATGTAGCCAAATACCATCACTATCAAGGCCTATGATAATGTTGAAGGAGAATATTCAAGTACCATTTGTCTACCTATCATTGTTGGGCCTATTACCCATGATACCCTTTACTAGGTCATTGATATAGAGATCCCCTATAATTTACTTCTTGGTTGTCCTCAGATCCATGAAGTATGAGCAGTCCATTCCATAATACACCATTGCATTAAAATACATCATTCTAGATTAAAGGTCACTATTCCTAATGATTTACAATCATATCAATATTTTAAAAACTTAGAAGATAAGTATTGAAACTACAATTATTTCCTTAGCACTGAATTTGTAGGTAAGAAGGATAAATAAATAGTTCTTGAATATCAAAAATATAATTACATTTACCCTAGTGACCTCACATCCAATTCTTCTAATCTACCTCTTATATCAATTTCCTCCCACTTTACCCTTAAAGAAGCCAACATTACCATGTATCACATTCAATATGCTTTCCATTGGTAAACTATCTAAGTCCCCTAAATCCTATAGAAGACTTAAAATTATCCCTAGGAAACCCAACATGATATTGAAAAAGAAGATAAACTCTCATCAAAAGTAGTTGCTTGTGTTTGTAAAAGATACATCACCAAAACATGATCAACCTACCAGTTCTAAAGGATCTTAGTTGTATGGTGACAATTTTACTTCTTATTTTCAAATAATAAATACCCTAATCTTAATAAAATCATGGATAATAATAACTATAAAGGAAAAAGGCCTAGGGGAAAAAGAAAAAGGTGTTCTTAAACCCATACCTATGGTGACACATATAGGAAATCAAGGTCTTGGATTCACAGTACATGGGGGTGACCTCATAGATTTAAAGAGTGATACCACCTTATCGACTAATGAAAAAATTCATAATAATGACACAACATCCCATTATATCACACATGATGAGATGGTCAATACTAATTTATTTGATACCAATGCCATTCTTACCATCATATTCCATTCTCCCCTTTCCCTCCATTATCCCAACCTAATTGATTGGGACCAACAAGATTCTATCATAGCATTATATGAATTTCATAATGAGGAATCAATTATTGAGTTCATGGGTCTTAGAGATAGGTTTATAGTTAGTGATATTAAACAAGGATTTGACTTAATATTGGAACATAATACCTAATTTGGAGAGAAGACAAAATTCCTTGGTCATGAATAATGTAAAACATTGAGATCCTCTAGTGAAAACCTCTTTGAGGAACCTTTGGATTAGGGAAAAAGTAAAGAGAAATATGATTTCATGGGTGAAAACCTATTTGATATTCCATTAGAAAGGGAAGTTAACTCACATCCTTAGGAATTTTAGTGTCCACCAAGCCCAAGTAATATAGTTGGTTTTGGCATCAATTTAGAGGAACACAGGGTCTATATGTGATTGGTTTAGGAATTTCAAAAATAGTTTCCTAATTAGCCACTACCAGACATGGTCTATTCTAATTATCATAACATAGGTGAGTCCTATGGATTATAAGAAGTAGAAGAAGATTAATTACCTTCATTTTTTATTATTATTGAAGATGGTTCTACACATTCCTATGGAATATACCATGGAAGTAAACACTGGCACTTATGATGATAAAAAACCATTCAATTAGGCATGTCCGTCACTACTGAGGAACTTGAATTCATTATTATTATCTTGAAATACTTCATTGACATATTTTCATCGTATTATGTGGACATGCCATATTTAGATCCATATTAAGTGGTACATTTATTTTTTGTGCATCTAGATGCCAAATCTATTTAACAAAAGCTACAAAAAATGCATTTGCATATTGATATCCTAGTTAAAAAAGAGTTAGAAAAGATATTAGGAGCAAGTTTCATTAGACCATTTGATTAATTATAGTGGATTTCAAACATTTTTAGAGTTATCAAGAAACCTTAGGAAATTCACTTATGTACTAATTTCATAGATATCAATAAAGCATGCCCTAAGGATGACTTCCCTTTATTAAACATAGACATGATAGTCAACTCAATGGAAGGATAAAAGATGTTTTCCCTCATGGAAAACTTCTCAAGATATAATAAAATAAATATTTCACTAAATATAAACACAAAAAAATGTTCACCATTCCATGAGGGACATTTTGTTATCAAGTCATGCTATTTGGCTTGAATATTGCTAGTGTAACATACCAACATTCCATGACTATCATGTTCCATGACATGATGCATTATATTGTTAAGGACTATGTTGATGACATCCTATATAAATAAAAGACATGTGAATGACACCCTAAAGTTCTAAAAATAACATTTGAGAGACTTCATGAATATAAGACATGCCTCAATACTAAGAAGTGTGTCTTTGGCATCACTTATAGAAAATTTATTAGGTTTATTATATCACACAAAGGCATTGAATTTGATCTTGGTAAGGTTAATTATATTATGGAAATACTTCCTCCCTCTAATATAAATCAACTCCATATAATTTAGGGTAAGATCCAATCCATTCACTGGTTTATTTCAAAACTAAAAAATATGTCATCTTTTTACTCACCTTTCAAAGAAAGGTTTCACATTTTGATAGGTTGTAAGTTAGCAATAAGAATTTGAATAATTGAAGACCTATTTGACCAATATTATAGTATTGACACCACCTAAACCATGTGTTTCTCTAGGTTTTTGCTATTTACATTCAAAAGAAGAAGAAACTAAAGGTTAAGGGTTAGGGGTTTGTATGTTACCCAGATTAAGTTGCGCACCGTATCCAGACATTGTAGGAGCTCCTCTTTGGCTGTGGAGGAAGACACCTATAGATAAGAATAATACTTAAACAAAGAGAGTGTTAGATAAAGATATGGTGGACTGCCAAGCAATGCTCGGTCCCGAAAGCATAGAGCTTCGTGAGGGATGACAGTCCACTATTTGACAAAAAGAATGTTGTATGAAAAGAAATAATGAAAGACTAAGAAAGAGAAAGTAGAAAATGTGTACCTATTCTTTGCAATCAATCTATCATAGTTGCTGACGTCGATAATCCTGTCGGCATCAGTTGGTCAATATGCCAATGTTGGTTATGTTATCGATGTCGGTAGGGGAAGTGGGCCTTGGATGGGTTTTTAGGTTATGTCTGTGGTTGACAGAGGAGTCTAGGAGTTTAAGGTTTTGTGTAGGGTTGCAAGATGGTTAATAGGGTCTGAGAGGGGGCAAAGGTCAGGGATATGTGTAAAAAGAGGATAAGAATAGAAGGAAGGCTTTTCAACCTTTCTACGTAGGAAGTCAGGTCTAGTTGATAGTATTTATAAATAATAAATATAAACTAATTACGAATGTATTCTAAATTACTGAAATGAAACAGAAGAATACTTAATTCTGTTAGAAAAACCAAGGGTGTTAGAATGCATATTCTTGATGTGGCTGATGTCGAAGCCCACGTGCAATATTCTAATCCAATCTAGAGTTACTTGTGTAGAGTTTTTTGTAGCTAGGAGAGTGTTAGTCAAAGTCTGATGTTTGGTCTTAGAGTGTGCATGTTGATGTCTCAGAGTCTGGGAGGAAGAATTTGGGATTAGAGAGATTTAGGACTCTAGCTTAGATATTAGGGCCAGAGAGAGACTTAGAAAATATCCTAGCTCAAGGTTAGAACCTAGTTTAAGTAACTGACATCAGCTATTCCACCAGCATTGATTGACATTTGATTAATGTCAGTGGCTAAAGAATGGGTAAAAGGGCTATTTTTAGCCCTTTGCCCATTCCTCCATCCACCAAGTGCATTTGGCATTGGAGAATGGTCAAAGGATGGGTTTATTAGGCATGAGTGTTGGTTAGGCAGTTGGAATGGAGTGAGAATAGGTCTTAGGTAGATGACCTAGTCTCAAGTATATATTGGCTAAGCGGCCCAGCTCAGCTCTGGGTTCATGAATAGAGAATAGAGAATAAAGAATAGAGAATAGAGAATAGAGAATAGAGAATAGAGAATAGAGAATAGAGAATAGAGAATAGAGAATAGAGAATAGAGAATAGAGAATAGAGAATAGAGTGGGTCTTCCTCTTGGTGGTGAAATCTAAGTAGGATCACTTTTCAACCTTTCTACGTAGGAAGTTAGGTCTGGTTGATAGTATTTAGAAATAGTAAATATAAACTAATTACTAATGTATTCTAAATTACTAAAATGAAACATAAGAATACTTAGTTCTTTTAGAAGAACCAAGGGTGTTAGAATGCATATTCCTATTGTGGAAAATGTCAAAGCCCTCGTGAAATGTTCTAATCCAATCTGGAGTCACTTGTGTAGAGTTTTTTATAGCTAGGATAGTGTTAGTGGAAGTCTAATTTTTGGTCTCAGAGTGTGCATGTTGATGTCTCAGATCCAGGGAGGAAGAATTTAGGATTAGAGAGATTTAGGATTCTAGCTTAGATATTAGGGCCAAGAGTCTAGCCTCAAGGTTAGAACCTAGTTTAAGTAAACTGACGTCGGTGATCCCACCAGCATCAGTCGATAGTTGATCGATGTCGGTGGCTAGATAATGGGTAAAAGGGCTACTTTTAGCCCTTTGCCCATTCTCTATCCACCAAGTGCATTTGCCATTGGAGAACAGTCAAAGGATGGGGTTATTAGGCATGAGTGTTGGTTAGGCAGTTGGAATGGAGTGAGAATAGGTCAAGGGTGGTTATGATGTAGAAGACTTAGTCTCAGGGTGAGTCATAGGGTAGGAAATGGTCTTAGGGTGAGGTGTCCAAGGTGAGGTGTCTTAGGTGAGGTGTCGAGGTGATGTCATTAATTTAAAATAAATAGTTTATTTTTAAATTAATAAGTGTGTAAGGGACCAAAGGGAGTTGACACAATTTTGGTGTCTACATTTACCCCTTTTTGTCTTGTTGGTTGTTCTTGATGAACTACAAGACAAAAATAGATGTTGTTTGCCCCAAGTATGGGATGAGGTATTCCCCTCAAAGTGGGAATTGAGAGAAGGGAACCTAAAATTGGTTGCTGATTTGATAGGTAGTGGATGGGTATGGTGAAGTTGGAGTGTGAATGCTACAATGATTGAGATTGCACGTATACTACTTCACATGATAGGTAGGTCAAATTGTCACAAGTAAGGTCGAGGAGTACTAAAATCAAATTAACTAGTCCCCAGCTTATTAGTGGTAGCTGATTGGGTTAAATGATCAAAGCTATAGCTCCAATGGTCAAAGAGGACTAAAATCAAACTAACTGGGCCCCAGCTTATTAGTCATAGCTAATTGGGTTAGATCAATCAAAGCATTATCTCCAATGGTCATCATGTTCCAAGTATCTCAGGGTCAGGAAGTGCTCCTGGAAAACACAAAAATGTCACAAATATTGGGGATCAACTTGGTCATGATCTGACAATACGTGTGAGGGTCATAATGTGGGGTGTGTACAATTTTATAACTATTTGTGAGGTAGCATATATGCAATTAAAACAACTAGGCAGAGTTGTCTCAAAAGTGGTCACGGTCTGAGGAGATAGTCACGATCTCCAAGGTCATTGGTCAAGTCAGGCTAAGATATAAGTGATCTCAAGTGTTGTTTGTTATGGTTAGGGAGATGTATATGATCGCTAATGTTCCCCATGAGAAGTCTAAGGTGACTTCTACAGTGTCACGGCTGGTTGTGTGGTCATGATTTTGGACTAGGTTTAGATAGTTGGTCCATTAGGTAGATGGACAAACTAATGGATGAATGGCTGACATCATTAAGGAGATGAATGGGCGAATGGCCGAGCTAACCCTAGAAGACTTTGTGTCAACTGAGTGCTACCTACATAGCCCCTATTTTAAGGGCCTTAGGCTAATGTAGTTCTCCCCAAAAGGGAAGATGGAGTCAAAGAGGTTGATAGTTTGTATTGGTCATGTTAGTGTTGTTAGCATTTCCCATATGTGTGATGGTACATGCTTGAAATGATGAATGTATGATGATGTTATAGTCTTTTCCTTATTGTGTGATGCTATATTCTATAACATTGGTTATGTGGTTTTTCATCCCTATCAATTTTCCATATTAGTGATGGTGTATGCTAAGAATGAAATGAATAATGATGTTATAGCCTTTTCCATATTATGTGATGGTGTATTTTATAACATTGGTTATGTGGTTTTTCATCCTTAGCAATTTTCCATATTGGTGATGGTGTATGCTAAAAATGAAATGAATGATGATGTTATAGCCTTTTCCATATTATGTGATGGTGTATTCTGTAACATTGGTTATGTGGTTTTTCATCCCTAGCAATTTTCCATATTAGTGATGGTGTGTGCCAAAAATGAATTGAGTATATTTATGCTTCAACAAGTTTCCATATCTGTGATGGTATATGCTTGACATAAATTGTGTTTGGTTGATAGTTTCCATGTGTATTTGGTTTCCATAGAAACTTATGTGAATGGGCTATGATAATTTATATACCACAAATCGGTATTTGCATTAAATAAATCATGATGTTATGTTAGTGGTTACAAAAAGGTTTGGTTTGGTTTGGTTTGGGTTGGTTGGTTTGGTTTGGTTGTATGTGACGAAGGTGTATAAGAAGTGAAAGGAATTTTTCTCTTTCATTGACAAAGACCATAGTGATAACATAGATAGGGTTTTTGTAAACAAAAAGCCCCATTCATGCATTACGTCATTGACCATTGGTTTGTGTTAGAAAAGTACTCTAATCACTTGATGGTAAGTGAGCTCAAAGTACCTTGAGAATGTTGGGGTAATAGGTTTGATTATGTGATATGTGAGGATAGCATAACCCTTTGTAACATGAATAACTTTGCCCCTTTTATAGGTGACCCTGAGAATGGCTATAGGCAAGTCCATGACTTAATAGTTTGTCAGTCATTTTTTTTGGTAGACTGATCAATGCAGGAAGTCTACTTGGGGATGTTTTATTTTATTTTGTGGTCATATTGAAGCTGATTGATGTGGGAAGCTTCTGAGAAGGTGCTATTTATGGTAGCAAAATTTGGGCATAGACATCCTTCGAGAGAGTGGTCTATATTTTGCTTTATAAGTTTTGATGTCTTTGAATAGCTATCCTTCAAGGGAGCAATCTATTAGTTGCAACAATGATGTAGCTGTCCTTCGAGGGAGTAGTCTACTAATTATAGCAATTATGTAGTTGTCCTTCGAGGGAGCAGTCTACATTTATAGTTTATGACCTTTGTATAGGCATCCCAATTTTAAGTGTTTGTTTGTTTTTGACTAAACTTTTAGTCATGGACAAGAATATAGGGGTTTGAGGGTTTCCCTTTTATTAGGACAAAGCATTCATGCTTTACAAAAAGGTTGACTAATGTTTATAGGGAAAAAGGGTTGAAAGGAATAGGAATGAGGATGATGAGGGTTGCTCAAGGGACGAGCTCAAATTAAACGTTAAGTGAATGATTAGTTGATGAACAGTAGAATGGTCACTAATGCAAGGCATTAAAGGGCTTAGGTTCTAGGTGGCCTTCGAGAGAAGACTGATGATAAGTTCCTAATCCATACTTGTGCATTATGATATAAGGTCCGAGCCAATTAGGAGCAAACTTGTCTCATTTGCTTCTTTCCATATTGGTCACGTGTTGGTTTTCTTTAAGGACAAGATCTCCGATTTTGAAATCTTGCTCTCTCAAATTTTTGTTGTATGCATGGTTTGATGCGATGTTGGACATGAAGTTGGTTGATGCTTGGTTGAGGTCATGATAGTCAGTACAAAGTCAAATTCCCCCAGTTGCTTTTGTGACAAGGACAATGTTTGACACCCATTGTGGATAATCAATGGGTTGGATAAATGAGATGGAGAGAAGACGATGAAGCTCCTCTTTGATAAGGAGTGCGATGCAAGGATGTATCTTGTGAAGCTTTTGCCTAATAGGCTTAGTTTGAAAGGATGGGATCCTGATCTTCTAGGTTGGAGCAGGAATCTCAGAATCACTGAAGGTGATGGAGGCAATGGTAAGTAATGATTTGATTAGAGTAGCTAATGGTTGGGGGTCTTCAAGTTAGACCTCCACCACCTATAAAGTTTTGATCAAGGCTTGGTGATGTTGTGGAGAGCTTTGTATTAGGTCATACAAAGATGTCTTCACAGGTGTTTGGTGAAATTGTTTCACCATGGAGTCATGAATCGGCTTCACCATGGATTTTGGTTGGGATGTGCCCAAGATTGAAATCTTGGGTTTTGGTGGTGGAGAGGGCTTGACGAATGGATATGTCCAAGGGATAGAAATTTTTTATTTTCCTTTATCCTTAATGGTTTGTGACTTGGTGGCCACATTGATAGTGTTGATTTTGAATAAAGGGGGCGAAGGTGGTAGAGGGACCATAATCTTCTGTTGAGATCTCGATTTAGGTGAGGATGTTTGGGAGGCATGGGATGGTGTCAATGTTTGTTGAAAGGGTGGTCAAGAGGATCCTTAATAAAAAGGGTGTCCTTTTTCAAGTGTTGATGAATGACAACCTTAAGAGCACAACACTCAGTGTCATGCCTAGGTGTGCAATGATATGCATAGATTTTAGTGTTGTCAAACCAAGATGGTTTTGGTCTAAGAGGTTGGTATGGCTTAAGAGGTGGGAAACTGATGCTAGAAAACTATAACATGTGGCCCAACATGGCTCTAGGTTTGTGAAGTGAAGGGAGCAAGCCCTAGCACTAGGCCACGTATGGAACCTATAGTTTATACTCTGCCAGGAGTGGGTCTTCCTCTTGGTGGTGAAATCTAAGTAGGATCATTGGGAAGGGTAAGATATCCACTAGGTGATGAAATCCTAGATGGGCCTTGTCTCAAGTATGTTATATGTTTAATTTGATGTGAATGTGGTCTGGTTGTGTAACATATGTGCACTATGAATTATTGATAATGCATTTTAATTACTAAGTGAGAGGGCTAAGTATGCATTCAAGCAGGAATGAAATGCAATAGTTTTTAAACCCAAATTGAAATGTTTTGTTCAGATGCAAACAAGTGAAGAAAAGGTTAAGAGTATGAATTTTCACTACTTTAGATGTAGGGAAGAAGTGACAAGAAGAAAAATAAAGATGTTCTTTTTAACTTGTGCTTATGATTTCTTTTCGAAATAAAAAGAAATAGAAGAAAGATGCAAGAAGAGTAAATTTTCCTAATGCACCTATATGAAAGTTTGCTTTTTTAAGAAGAAATGAGCCCAAGGAAAACTCCAGGGTCCCACTAGGCATGCTAGAATGTTTCTCTATGTTTTTGCTATTTACATTCAGAAGAAGAAGAAACTAAAGGTTAAGGGTCAGGGGTTTATATGTTACCCAGATTAAGTTACGCACCGTATCTAGACGTTGTAGGAGCTCCTCTTTGGCTGTGGAGGAAGACACCTGTAGATAAGAATAAGACTTAAACAAAGAGAGTGTTAGATAAAGATATGGTGGACTGCCAAGCAACGCTTGGTCCCAGAAGCATAGAGCTTTGTGAGGGATGATAGTCCACTATTTGACAAAAAGAGTGTTGTATGAAAATAAATAATGAAAGACTAAGAAAGATAAAGTAGACAATGCGTACCTATTCTCTACAATCAGTCTATCATAGTCACTGACGTCGGTAATCCTGTTGGTGTCGGTCAATATGCCAATGTCAGTTATGTTACCAATGTTGGTAGGGGAAGTGGGCCTTGGATGGGTTTTCAGGTTATGTCTGTGGTTGACAGAGGAGTCTGGGAGTTTAAGGGTCTGTGCAAGTTTGCAAGATGGTGAATAGGGTCTAAGAGGGGGAAAAGGTTGGGGATATGTGTAAAAAGAGGATAAGAATAGAAGGAAGGCTTTTCAGCCTTTCTACATAGGAAGTCAGGTCTGGTTGATAGTATTTAGAAATAGTAAATAGAAACTAATTACTAATGTATTCTAAATTACTAAAATGAAATAGAAGAATACTTAGTTCTGTTAGAAGAACCAAGGGTGTTAGAATGCATATTCCTATTGTGGCTGATGTCAAAGCCATCGTGCAATGTTCTAATCCAATATGGAGTCACTTGTGAAGAGTTTTTTGTAGCTAGGAGAGCATTAGTCAAAGTCTGATGTTTGGTCTCAAAGTGTGCTCATCGATGTCTCAGAGTCCACGAGGAAGAATTTAGGATTAGAGAGATATAGGATTCTAGCTTAGATATTAGGGCCAGGAGTCTGGCCTCAAGGTTAGAACCTAGTTTAAATAAACTGATGTCAGCTATCCTGCCGGCATCGGCTGACATTTGACTGACATCAGTGGCTAGAGAATGGGTAAAAGGGCTACTTTTAGCCCTTTACCCATTCTCCATCCGCCAAGTGCATTTGCCATTGGAGAATGGTTAAAGGATGGGGTTATTAGGCATGAGTGTTGGTTAGGCAGTTGGAATGGAGTGAGAATAGGTCAAGGGTGGTTATGATGTAGAAGACTTAGTCTCAAGGTGAGTCATAGGGTAGGAAATGGTCTTAGGGTGAGGTGTCTAAGGTGAGGTGTCTTAGGTGAGGTGTCGAGGTGATGTCATTAATTTAAAATAAATAGTTTATTTTTAAATTAATAAGTGTGTAAGGGACCAAATGGAGTTGACACAATTTTGGTGTCTACACCATGAATCACATTGTTCCCTTACATATAAATAATAGAACATGCACTGGAGGAACTTTTGGCTTAATATGATAAACATGGAAAGCAACATGTAGTCTACTATTTGAGATATAAACTTGTAGCTTATGTAAAAAATTATTCACCAATTGAAAAATATTGTATATTAATGGTGTTCACTTCCAAAAAGCTACATCACTACATGTTAAATAACAAAACCATTGTTATATCCAAGATTAATCCCCTCAAATATCTATTATCTAAGATAATTTCAATAGGTCACATAGCCAAGTGGGTAATGATGCTAAGGGAATTTGATGTTGAGTATCAGAATTAAAAGGCCATTAAAGAACAAGTCTATATTAACCCTTGAAGAAGTGCCTATTAAATCCAATCAATAGAAATTATACTTTGATAGTACATTCACATCTCATGGATTTGGAGCTAGTATTTTGATCATCACACCAAAAGGGATAATCATTCCCAAGGAATTTCACATTAGCTTTCACTGAATCAATAATATGGTTGTGTATGATGTACTCATTGTAGGACTCTATCTTACCATACAATGGAAAATTTATCAGTTAATGGTATATGGGTATTTCTAGTTGATTATTAATCAGGATATAAAACAATAACAAACTAGATATGCGAAGATTATGCCTTACAAGAGTATAGTTGACAACCTCAAACAACATTTCAAAATTATTTAGTTTTATTAGATACCACATGTTAACTATAAATTAACCGATGCAATGAAAACCATTGGGTCAATGATAGTAATTTCCATCAGCATCAAGGAGTATCAATTTGTCATTGAGAACCTTGTTCAATACTCTCATGAACTAGACTTTTTGATGGTATGTGATATTGCTATTCCTAGTCTCCCTTAGTATCAAGACTTATACACCTATATCTAAGACCAAATTATTCTTGCTAACTTATCATGAAACCAACTTAAATCCTTCATTTATAATGCTTCTTGTTATGCCATATTTGGTAATACCCTCTATTATAGAGGCTATGATGGAACATTTATTTATTGTTTGACTTTAGGAGAATCCACATAAGTGATTAAGGACATACATAAAGGAATTTATGAGGCCCACACTAGTGGTATGGTACTTTCCATGAAACTCCTCTACATAAGGTATTATTTGCCAAAAATGGAGATAGATGCTTGTTAATATGTCAAAAAGTGCATTGCTTGTTAAAGTCATGGTGATTTGATCCATAATCCTTCCCTAACACTCCAAAAAATCACTATGCCTTGGCCATTTTTAACATAGGTACTTGATCTAATAGGGATAATAAACCCTACTTTCTCTAATATCCACAAGTATATCCTCACTAATACAAAATATTTTATTAAGTGGATAGAGGCCATTCCCCTCACTTGTGTAATTGGTAATAAAATTTTAAACTTCATTTATTTCCACATCATCTACCACTATGAAATTCCCTACACAATTATATATGATAATGCTGGAACATTTAAAAACAAAGATGTCAAACCCCTCTATTCCTAATTTTTTATTTAGCATAAAATGTCCATGCCCTATTTTCCTCAAGGTAATGACTAAGATGAGCATCAAATAAAATAATGTTAAAATTATTATGAATATTATCAATGACACTATCCACAATAGGTGATTTCAATTATTCATAGCCTTATGGGCTTATCATACTAGTACCCACACACTTATAGGAGCCACAACATACTCAATTTTTGGTTTTGAGGCTATTATCCCTATTGAGGTCGAGTTTCCCTCTTTGTGCATTTCCTTACTAAATATCATTGATGATGAAGAATATAGAATTTCCAGATTGTAAGAGTTGGATCTCTTAGATGAGAAAAGGTTGGCTAGATTAGACCATTTTAGAGCCTATCAAAATTGGTTGCACCAAATCTATAACAAATGTATTCTTCGTAGAGATTTTGAAGTTGGTGATTTAGTGTTGTAATAAAATCAGAAGAATACTAGTGCTAAACACAAAATGAAGGGCAAGTTTGAGGGTAATTGGTTAGGTCCATATGTTATTACTGTAGCTCATGGTTTTGGGGAATACATTCTAGCTTCACTAGATGGACAAGAGTTTGAGTATCCTATGAATATTTTTCATCTAAAATGATTCTATGCTTAATTGATTTTAACCATTGTCTATCATAAACCTTGCTTGAGGGCATCCATTTTGCATTCACCCATTTTCCCTAATTTTACCATTCTTTGGACCATTCTTATCCTCTTACATCCCCTTATCATCATGATATTGATTATAACCAATAGGTGTTACATTTAGATTTAAATAACATTTTAAAAGGCACTCCAAATTGATTAGTGTTAACAAGCTCTTTTCAAACAAGTGTATCAGGGTATGTCCATATGCAAGTGACTTGATTGATAGTTATTTGAAACATCCTATAAATAATACTCCCCATATTATTAATCCATTATTTACCTTATTATCCCTATCTTACTATTACGTGTTAATTCAATTTGTCCCAAGTTATGCTCTTGGTTTAGGGTTGATACCATTGCATCTAGTTTAGTTTTTGTTTGAACTCCCATATAAGCTTTTTTTCTTTTTTTATATGTTTCCTTAATTTTTCTTTAATATTACCATGTTTTATTTATTATAAAAAACCCAAAAACATTGAAAAGACCTATAAAATCCTAAAAATAAAAAAAATGAGAAAATTAGCATAAAAATCTCCATGAGAGATATGCAGTCCAAAAGCTTTGCTTGTTTTATCATCATGTTAACTAGTGAATCTTGGTACTATTTTGGGTGGGAACCCTTCCTCCAATTCTGATCATTTATACTTATCATTAAAATTCCTTCATTATATCCTCCCGTTTCTAAGAGAAATACATTGGCTTGAGGTCCACATAGACTATGTAGACAATGCTTGGATGCATGGGTCATCTCAGGTCAGCTTGAACACCCTTCATTTTTTATTCCATTCCTATTTTATTTAAAAATATATTATAATCTCACCATTTTTATATTCTCATATATCTTATTCTCTCACCATTTTATGAGAAACCATTATCTTATGCTCTCACCATTTTGTAAGCCCTCCATATTTTCCATATACAAAGCATTTATCTCTCTACTTTTCATCACTTTTATTTTATCCCCAATCATAGGAGAACTACATTTAGCCTAAGGTATATATGGACTATGTAAGTAACATCAATTTGCATGGGGAATTTGGGGGTAGATTGGCCACCCCTTCCTTATTATTCTATTCCCTCATTTCTTGATCCTAATCATTAACTTAGCTTATTTTCCCCTTGACTTTTGGTTAGATTATCCAAGCGTAATACAGTACTAGTCACACATACAAAATTGATTGATTATTTAGTCTAGTCTTATCTTCTTGAGTTGTGTTTTTATGTGATTTACTTATTAGATTGCTTATTTTATTATTTGTTTGTATTTAAATGCAACTTATTTTACACTCAAGTATTGATTTTTAATATCTTGATTTTAAGTTATTTACACTTGAATTTAACTTATTTTTTGGTAAGTGTTTTGTTCAAATGCATTATGTTTTACACTTAGGTATTGATGTTCTATATCATGATTTTAAGTTATAAATATTTGTATCTAAATTATTACCTATGTAATTGACTTAAGATATTATCATAGGTTCTTTAATCTTATGGTACATATTATAATTTATCAAATTAGAAACCAAGTTCTCAAGTCTTATATACCAATGTTGCACCAAAAAAATCTCTCTACACATGATCTAGTTATCTAACAACATGATCAAGATGTCATTTCATTTCCCATAATCATATCACATGACCAAATTTAAAACAAACATAGATATCTCTAAGCTAATTAAGGATGTGCATCTCCTAAATTAATAAATACCATTTAGTCATACCACATGATATATCCATGAAAAAAACATAAACTTACAAAATTAACTCATAATGAAGATTAAAAAATCATGGCAAAAAAGCATCAACATCTTTATTCTACTGATAGTCAGAAGGCCATATTTAACACAATCAACACTTTAGAAAAATAGGCTAATATGTCCAAGGAAGGGGCAGGAGGTAACCTTTTGCTAGAGGAATTCAATGAAGATGAAAAAGTTATAAGGGTTGGAAAGGAAGAAGTAACACCCAAAAATCACACTAAATGAGCAACAAGAACCATAGTTTAATACAGACATTTTCCATACTCTAGAAGTCAGAGACCAAGTAGGAAACTACTTAGGAACAGGGGTAGCAGGAAAAAGTGGTAGTAATGAACAGGAGGAATGGGTTACCCTAAAGAATAAGA
This sequence comes from Torreya grandis, assembly GCA_037957365.1. Lineage (NCBI taxonomy): Eukaryota > Viridiplantae > Streptophyta > Pinopsida > Cupressales > Taxaceae > Torreya > Torreya grandis. The sequence continues at coordinate 407,328 of JARHVA010004107.1, forward strand.
TCTGAAAAGGTAAAAAATATGCAAATGTTGGCACTGAGCCCAAACAAGGGAGGCCAACCCTAAGAGAAACAAGACAAAGAGAGATTGCTAGGGAGATTGCCAGTGGAAAATAGAAAACACTGGAGACCCAACCCCCCAAACTCTCTAAATGAGAATATTATCTTGGAATTTGAGGGGCTTTAATAGTACCTCAAAGCAATTTGAGGTTAAAAACTACATTTTAGATAATAAATTAGATATTCTATTTCTCCAAGAAGTCAAGATGAATGAGGAGAATTTTGCGAAAATTGCTGACTATATATGGCCTAAGGTGGCTTTTTGTATTAGTCCTACTGAAGGGGATTTAGGAGGGATTGTCACTATATGGAATAGTGCTAAAATCGAAGGATCTCTCATGTCCCATAATAAGCACTTCTTGATTATCAATGTTTCCATGAATTCCTTGAACTGGACGTTGATCAATGTCTATGGACTGAATAATAGAGATTTGAGACAAAAATTATGGATAGACTTGAGCAGCTTCAAGAATAATCCTCAGAAAACTAAATGGATGTTAGCCAGAGATTTCAACACTCCTCTATACCCTTCTAAAAAATAGGGTGGAATTATTGATTACTCAAATAGCATGTTCGACTTTGCTAAATTCATCAATGATTGGGGATTATTGGACATAGAGTTGCAAAATCAAAATTTTACCTAGACCAATAGAAAAAGAGGAGATAAAATGATTTAGGTTAAATTAGATAGATTTTTGATATCAAGCAACTGGAATGATTATCAGAATATGCAGGTGTAGGCTTTCCCTAGAACCATTTTGACCACTGCGCGATTGTCCTCAATTAGAGGGAACTAGGACATCCTGGACCTCCTCCATTCCATTTTGAAGCTATGTGGATCAAAAACAAAGGCTTTAGACAAATGGTGGCTCAATTTTGGAATATTCCCATTCAAGGTACTCCCATGTTTAGAATAGTAAAGAAAATCCAACACATTAAACAAGAAGTTAATGGTTGGAATATATACATCTTTGGGCAGGTCTTCCAATAGAAGAAAAATATAATGGGAAAACTCAAGGATATATAGCAATTGATAGACCAAGGGGATGACTTTGAGGGCACCTTAGAAGAAGAGAATATCCTATCTTTAGAATGGAAGAATCTTATGGAAAGAGAAGAGGTTTTTTGGAAACAAAAATCCCATGTTCAGTGGCTTAAAAAGGGGGATAGGAGCACTACTTTTTTCATCTCTCAGCTATGAAACATAGGAAAGCCAACTCAATAACTAAGCTTATCATAGATAATGGTGACATTGTTACTGAGGATAATGAAATAGGGGAGCAAGCCAGGGCTTTCTTTCAGAACCTACTTACGGAAGAAAACAATAATGATAGAAATGATAGATCTATGAATCAATTCATTGATAAAATCCCTTGTTTGATAATAGAAGAAGATAATCTAGAAATGTTAAAGCCTATATCTAAGGAAGAAGTCCATGTTTTTTTATTCTCCATGGGTGCTTTTAAAGCCCTGAGTCCTGATGGCTTTCCTCCTATATTCTTTTAGGAATATTGGGAGATTGTAGGAGCAGACCTCACAGTTGCCATTCATGATTTTTTCAGATCTAGAAAACTTTTGAAACAAGTTAATAATACCTTCATAGTACTTGTTCCTAAAAAATCTCAACCTTCACACCTCACTAATTTTAGACCCATCAGTCTATGCAACACTGTGTATAATATATGTACTAAATTGCTAGTCATGAGGATTCAACCCTTGCTTGACAAAATTATTTCTCCTACTCAAAAAGGTTTCATCTTGGGAAAGAAAATTCTTGATGTTGTTATCACCACACATGAGACTATTCACTCCATGGATAAGAGTAGAATCCCTGGGATGGCCCTCAAGCTTGATATTTCTATTGCCTATGATAGAGTCTCATGGACTTTTCTATTCCAAGTGATCAGAAAATTTGGGTTTAGTGATAAATTGTTTTGCTTGTTATGGAATGTGGTCTCTTCTGCTAGATTCTCAATGATGGTTAATGGTGTTCCTAGAGGGTTTTTCTCATCCTTGAGAGGAATTTTTTAGGGATACCCTCTCTCCCCATACCTATTCATCATTATGGCTGAGGCACTAGGAAGATACATACAAGTAGAAATAGCCTCAAAAAATCTAGTAGGCATCAAACCTGCCTCTTCCCTTCATCCTATGGTTGTACATCAATTTGTAGATGATACCATCTTATTTGGCATCTCATTGGTGATTGAAGCTAAAAGATGGAAGAATATATTAAATGATTATGCCAAAGAATCGGGACAAAGCATAAATTTCTGGAAAAAGCAATGTGTACTTCTTCAACACTCCTAATGAACTTAGACATATAATCACTGATATATTAGAATGTGTTGAAGTTAGCCTACCAACTACCTACCTAGGTCTCCCACTCTCAATCAAAGAGGTATCTCCAGGTTTTTGGAATGGAATTGTGGAAAGAACGTAGAGGAAACTTCTTGGGTGGAAGGGGAAACCACTCAGCAGTGTTGGTAAGCTATAACTTCTTTAGGCTTCACTGCAAGGTATTCCTACTTCATGTCTCTTTTTAAAATTCCTACGTATTTTGATGAAAATATAGAAAAGATCCAAAGGAAATTTTTATGGATGGGAGTGGAAGACAAATAGAGAATGTCTTTAGTTAGATGGGAAAAAGTGTGTCTTCCAAAATCTCATGGTGGACTTAATATAAGATCCATCAGGAACATGAACAAAGCCCTTCTCTCAAAAGTTAGTTAGAACCTGATTTATAACAACAGTGAATGGGGGAAAATAATGTATGCCAAATACATGCATAGCATTGAGGACTCCAACTTTCTTCAACATGTGGGATTACCCTAAGGGTCTGTGATATGGAATAAAATGCTAAAAAGTAGAAGCCTTCTCAAATAGGGAATTAGGTGGAAACTTGGAAATGGTCAGAAAATTAAATTCTAGGAGGATACCAAGTTAAGGGACAAGGCTCTCATCTCTCAAGGAAACTATGGAGAAATTTTTGACTTGACTACCCAGTTCTTCAGAGATAGGGTCAGTGATTATATGGAAAATAATAATGGGATAAGGAACTAGAAAAACCTTTTGGATTGTTGTATGCATAGGCATGAACTTCTCCCAAGAGTTTGGGAGATCTAGTAGTATGTTCAAGAGATTAGAATCCCTCTCTTTCCCTAGGAGGATGAATAATATTGGTGGCTGGATAAGAATGGATCATTCTCTATCAAATCTGCTTACCATCTACTTACTCTTGAAGCTCAAAATAAGGAGGTATGGAAAAAGGTTTGGAATCATAAACTTATTCCAAAGATCAACTTGTTTTGATGCGCTGCTGCCCATAACAAAATCCTTACTCAGGACAACCTTCAAAAGAGAGGATTTACTTTGGTTAACAGATGTTTTTTGTGTGGTTCAAAAGAGGAATCAGTTTCACACCTCTTTATCTACTGTGAGTTTGCCTAAGATTTATGGGGCACAATACTTAACAACTTTGGTATTGAATGGGTTTGCAATTCTAACCTTAAAGAAGTAATTCTTAGTTGGAATTCAACCTTCACTCATCCCTAGATTAAGGAATTATGGAAGCAAGCTCTGCCATGTTTGAGTTGGACTTTATTGAAAGAGCGTAATGACAAAATTTTTAGGGACTCTAGTAGAAATGTTTCTCAAGTGTTTAACTCCTTTGCTAGGACCATTTTGGAAAGTGGTACAACAACTCATATTAGTGTTGTGGATGAACCCCTATCCCAATTTGAAATCCAAATTGTAGCCAAATGGAAGGTTTTAAACCTTATCCCTGGGTATGATAATTCCAAAATTTTATAGAGACTTCAGACTAAATGGATACCACCTAGACCTAATTGGATGAAACTCAACTTTGATGGGGCATCCAAGTTGAATGGTAAAGCTAGTGGAGGAGGAATTATAAGGAATGAAAAAGGATGGATGTCTAATGTCTATGCTGGTGGAATTGGTTGCTAGAGCAATAACTACGCTAAAGCTATGGCTTTACTATGGGGATTAAAGTTAGCTATATCCCTAGGGATAAGAAATTTGAATATTCAAGGAGATTCTAAGATGGTCATAGATGCTATTAATAAAGCATCTAACATTGGAATATAGCTAAAAGACATCATTACTGATATCTAGTTTATTTTACAAAAGTTTTCTAAAGTTGAGATTTCCCATACCTATAGAGAAGGCAACAGGGTCACTGATGCTTGTGCGAACCTTGGTCAGCAATTCTTAGGATGGAGGGTATGGCAACAAGATTCTCATGTTCCCCTAAACATTAGGGAGATCATTTAGAAGGAGACAAAAGATAGGGAATGATGCACATTGATGACAAGGATAGCTTTCAAAGGTGGTCCACGTGGAGAAGGCCATCGGGGATCTCAAAAAATGATAACTTTAGTACTTCCTTGATTATCATTATTAATTCTTTGCATCATAAGGTGGAGGCACATGGGCTGCATTATGAAAACCAAGGAGAAATTATTTTCAAGCATGGGAGTAGATGTCACCATGGTAGGGCATTTCATAAAATGAACCTTCACATCTACATTCAGCGTAAACAAAAGCAAGGGCTAGCTACTTATCTGAAGTTGAAGGTGGAAATTAGGAATTTCACCAGCTGGGTCTATAATTAAAAAATGGGGGGACTGTATTCAAATTGAACCTGTCTCCTACTATGAATTTAAAGACAACCCTTTAGTCTGGCATTATTGTAAAGAATGAGGTATCATCCCGTATTTGGAAAGGTTGAATGGTTATGACAAAAATTTATCTGAATAGTTCATGAGATCTTGGTTGAATAGGTGGGTCACTGTGGGCGATATTAGCTTTGAAATCTCTAAAAAATTGATTTATATGGCCATGGGAATGACCACATAGGGTATAAAGCTCCAAAGGAAAACCAAAATCATGGATATGGCTAGCCACAAACTATTTCTAGGTGAAGGAGAAGAACTTATCCTGTATCAAGGAGGGTTCGATCACGCCAAACTTCCAAAGCCATGGGATGGAGTGTGCTTCATTCTCATGAAGTACTTCACTCTCGAGGGGTGTTATACCAGGTTTTATAACTACCACCTTCCTTTGTTAAATCATTTTAGATGCAATGCTATTATCAACTTTCCTTTTTACTTTCTTTCTTCCTTGGAACACTCTATCCTGAGGGTGAGATCCAAAATGGCCAAGAAGCTAGATATAAAACCTATTCCCCTACATTAGGGGCTTATTTTTTGTCTCTACAATTTTCATCACACCCTTGAGCCAAACAGGAATATCATAGATGTTAATGAAGACATTCCCTCCAACCTAGTGTCTGGTGATGCAATTGATGAATCTTGGGTTTCCCCTACTCCTACCAAAACCAATGATGCCCCTTTCTCCACCCTTGTTAAGACTCCTATTAATACCCCTAGCTCCCTTATGAGAAAAAAGGGAAAGAAGAGGAAGGTTGATGGAGATGAAGAAAATTTTGAAGAGACTATGGAAGGGACCCACAGGAATCTAGGTAGGGCCACGGGGGGCCAAGGTGGCAAACCTCACAAGCCTTCCAAGATTAGTAAGTAAATTTTCCCTTTTGGAGTTCACAGATCAGAGTGGATCACTGGCAAACTAGCCTTGAAGGCCAGACTGATTGACTATTCAGAAAGTGCTTTAGATGAAACAACCTAGGAAGAAGAGTCTAAAGAGCTAGAAATATAGGAAATTTCAGAGGACACTAGAGGGAAACATGCTTCTCAGGTTTTTGAGGTCACTGAAGAGTAGGGTGCTGACACTATGGGAACTACTGACAATAAGGGGAAGATGCATATCAAGGAAGCTGGTGAGGGCACAGAGAATGAGACTTATTGGAAAACCAAAATTGGGGCCTTAAAGGACTCAATTCAAAAGCTAGAGAAGGTCTTCACCAAAGGCCTTCAAAATAAAATTCTACTGAATATGTCTATGTTGGAAGTGGTGGGTAATTTTGGGAATGCTAACAATGTAGAGAATGAGAAACTTAATGATCTTGTTAATTCAATAGTTATGTAGTTGCGGCCTTTATGACTCTGGTCTTTTCATTGTTTTTGTTTTGCTTCTGACTATTTTTCTCAGCTGTGCCATTGTTCCTATGCTGGCATATTTTGTTTGCCTGCCTTCTTGTCTTTTTTGGACTGTATAGGGTTCGGCCCCTGGTTTGCCGCCTTACTTAATCAAAAACATCTTTATTCTACTCAAACATTCTACATTCAACATTTCAATAATACCAAACATTCTACATCTAAAATTTCAATAATATAAACAAAGAGAATCCTATATAAAAAAATATTAGATTCCATCTACAAAAGGAAAAAAATGTCATATATATCTCAAATTATAGTTTTATACATCATGATAATATATACATCTCATACATATAAAAAATGTGGATCTACAACCAAAATATTAGCTCTAGCTCTATCCATCTCTAGGAAGAATCTAGTAAAACTCTTCCCTATTCTTGATGGTGGTAGACATGGTAGTGGTCCCATAAATCTATACTATGGTATCATTTACGCCACTAATATCTCTAATTCTATCATGTGACATGATTTTAAGGTTTATCTAGTCCTCTAGCTATGCATATACTCTCATAATGAAAGAGCCCTACCCTATATTGGAACTACTAACTCATTTAAGTTTTGATAATATGTAACCTCATCCTTAACCCATAGGGAATCATCCTTCAGATTTAGGGCATCATCCTTGGCCTATATCACATCAACTAGTGATTTGGCTAAGCCTTGATCATACATAATCTATGATGCCTCATATCATCCCCATAGAGACTTTCAACATCATCTTGGGCCTTATATTGATCTTTGCATGCTTTAACATGCTTACTAATAGTTCTCATGAGCTCTATATCCCATAACATAAACTATCCCTAAATGCTTGGCATTTGGACAACCTTTCCTCTCAGTACCATAATATTTATATCACAAGATTCAATAATACTCTATAGCCTCATGGTCTCCTCTTGAGTTGTATCTCTACCACATCCTAATCAAGACCTATCATCTCTACTACCCTAACAATAATATCTCGATATAGTCTATCGATAAGTGCCTAGTACTCTACTGATCTAGTCATTCTTGAGGTGTTTGCCTCAATTTTACTATGCCTAGATCTACCACCTATTGCCTTTGTCATATATATATCTATAAGAGGGCCCTATCCTATATATCCACCACCATCTTAGCTATATTACATATTTAAGACTAAATATATCACTAAGGGTTAAAATTATAGACGTAGGTGCTATAAAACCTAGCATACAACATGATACATAGGGATCACCACTACATTATATACAATATTTTTCATAATAACCTAAAAAAACTATTGGGAGGGCATGTGACATAGCATATCCCTATATCTATCCCTATATTTTTTACTATGCCTATGTCTATGCCTATCTATGTGCCTATCCCTGTGCCTTTACCCATCCTGATATACAACTATATGGTAGTTGCTATACCAAACCCTACCTTTGTCTAACCCTCCTATGATGTTGTCCTTATTAATGAGTTTGGGTTCAAGTCAATATTAGCAACATAAAACCTACCCACCATGTTACATAGGTGTTTATAACACTAAAATTTTCCACACTACCTATGTATGCCCAAATTACTTACTAGACTACTAAATAAATCTCGATCAACTATGTTTTAGAAATATGTGACTCCCACTAACTCATCTCTGACTCATCTCTTGGGTTATGTCAGCAAATAAATGTGGACCATTATGAATATCTTGGTGGAGGCAAAAGTATTACTAAACTTGATTTGGTCCATACCACTCCATTATAAAGTCATGTTAGCCTATGATATAATATGGTGTTAACATATATTAGGTGATAAATAAGTCTTCTACCCAACCAAACTATACAACCATATAGGGATTACAAATTAAGTCCCCATCCACCATCTCATACAGGGCTCAATGATAATAATACAAATTTCCTCTATGGCCTTGAGGATTGGCCCCTATTTGATACCAACCAAATGCTAGAGGGTCTTGTGATCCTCATTGAATCCTATAACCAACTAGTTGCTCAATTGTTATGTGCTCCCAAGCCATACCTATAACAATGTGTTATTTTCAATGCTCCACCCACTCTGGTAGGGTAATCATATGCATATTATGATATAATTAATCTAGTACTATAGGGTCCCAAGAAAAACCCATGGTTGAGTCCCACATATATCATAAGGATTGTAAAATTAAATTTACTTATTAACAAAATTATCACATTTAATGAAATAAATATTAATGGAAAGTAATTTATAAATAAATGTAAACATATAAACACATAAATACATAAACACATAGGATCCTATAGGTTAACAATCCACACTTACATATAAATAATCTTATTAATGTAGACTTCCAAATCTAAACACAACTAGCTTCCATAAAAGAAATTTAGACTAATTCCTACCAATAATTTAAAATTGATCCTAAGAATCACTTAACATCCCACATTTGTTTTCACATCATTTATCAAATCTCAAAATCATGTTGAGGCATCCTTATTTGGGATACTAGACTATATGCAACAATAACCTCTCATAGATTCATCCCTAATCACCTTATGGAATAACAACTCTTAATTTGGCCTATGAACCTATTAAATGGAGTACTTGATCAAATTATAAAAGATCTATAAAAGGCTAATCAAAATAAATTATCAAATTAAACAAGATTAAACACTTAGTTGAATTATCCATTTACAATTAATGAATATCTAAAAATGGAAATTCCAAAAATCAAAATATCAAGCCGTTCATCATTGCCTTTATGAGTTGTCAATCTCTTTCAAAATATCCCAAAATATCTAATTTGAGAGCCATTCCTAGTAATTGAAAATCATAATTACATGACAACTATTAGCTCAATCAGAGTTAGTCTTAACTCACTTATGGTTAGTTTGAACCCATTCCATGTTTAAACTCAACCTTAACTCACCTTAGGCGAGAGTTAATTCTTGAGGCTATAAATACAAGGCCATGCCTATTGAGTTTTAATCTATTTTAGTGCAATGTTATTATTCACAAATATCTTCAACAAGCTCTTTTGATGTAGTGTTATAATGCCTAAATTCCTTACAAATAGTGTTATCATGCTCAAATATTAAGCCAAGTAACCAAAGACAAGGTGCCAAAGAAAGGTGAAGCCAACAAATATCTATTGATGAATATTTCTTGATGTATAAGCCAAGTAAACCATTAAATAAAACATTTGGATCTCCAATGAAGGTAAAAGAGTGTATTTTTTTATTTTTTTATTTTTTTATTGTGTTTTTCTATGTTTTCTTGTTACCTAAGCTCTCCATAGTGTCTAGACTAGAGGTGTTGTGACTTTAGTGTGTTTATTCGAGTTTTATTTCTTAGACTAACACAAGTCTAACCTCCCCTTTATTATATTCCTTGATCACATGTTGGCATGCTTAGTAGGACTAAGCATCCCATATAATCAAGGAGAATGATATGATACTTTTAGTTTCACTAATGGATGCATAAAAATCTTTAAAATTCAAGATTTAACTTCAATTTTTACATCTTTCTATTTTAATCAAGTCATAGGTTGCAAGGACTAATGTCAATTTTCAATCATAGGTGGCAATGATCGACATCAATTTATTAGATCGACATTGATTACCAAAATCAACCATGATCAATATCTGCAAAATAAAACATGGTTGGGAACATAGATGATGAGGGTTTTACTTGAGTTTTCTGATCTTCATTCTATGTTTGAGGACCTACATATTATTTGTCTAACTCATTTATTACAAGATTCAGTGAGATATTTTGTTTTTAAGCTCATATTATTAACCATTTTTTATCCAAACATACTATATTTTTCATGTGTTTTATAGTGAAACTTTAATGATCTACTTAATCTATGTCAATATTTATAATCAATGTTGTTCCTTGTGTGGATCGATCTCTAAGACAAAGATTTGAAAACTCAAGAACTAAATTCTAAATGTTATTTTCTCACTCACTTTTGGGCTTTTAAGTAGGCAAACCCTATAACAAATTACAATTCCTAAAGTGAAACTAATAAATTTTAAGCATGATTAAATCTTACACATCTTGTATTTTGTACTTGAAATGTAGTAAATTATTTTTGATGTTTTTTTCAAATATCAACACTAAATTCCAAGGGGCTCAAACTTAATAACTCACTTAATTTTGGTGATTAAAATGAACTCTAATTTTTAGTTGCATACTCATAAGAGTTTTGGTTTTATTAATTGTTTTTTGAAGTGTTTGTTTAAAGCAAAATGAGTGACATGTTTATTGTCTCCCTCCATCCCCTTTAGGGAAGTCGGGTGATTAAAAATGATCATTATAAGAATTTTGTCACTTTGGTACAAAAGCATGAAACCAAAGTTTCTAAGGCCCTCCCTAAAATCCATATGATTTGGGTGATACTAAAATGATCCTAAAGTCCTTTCACTTTTCTTTATTTGCATGTAATTTTGGGTTGTGGACTGGAGTTCATTGCCTCCTCACAAATTTTTATAGGGAAGAGTTGACTTGAGAATTCATATTCAAACATAATTTCAATTCCAATATATGTCATGGTGTATAAATTGAGGGTGGCCCATTAATATTCTTGTTTTGAGTGGTTAAAACAAGATCTGTTAGTGGTACTCAGCTTTAGAACATAGGGGCAACTTGGACATCACACTACATTGAGTAGTTGATGGATGTAGTGGTTTTGAAAAGGAAAATACCTTTTCATAATAAGTTAGTTAATGTAAATATAAATGACATAATTACATATATAGTGTTAACCACACTTAGGACCATCTATAAATGAATAAAAATAAATATTTTAGATAACCTCACTTACTGTGGACATATTGTTGATGTAGGGCAAGTATCCTGAAGTTCCATGTTATCATACAAAATATTGAGAGAAGAGGGGGCCCAAAAACCATAATTTTCATGCATTTTTACTTTTTGGATTAATAATTTAAAATCCTCTCAAAATAAATTATATAGATATAATTTAATAGTATTATGTAACCTTGTCAATTTTAGGATTTAAGACATTACACTTAGGTGTTCTTGTCATTTTATCCCTTTTACTTGTATGGTCTTGATTCAAAAAATATTTTTTTATCATACCACATCAAAATGAGTCTTGTTATACATAATTACTTTATTTAAAGATAAATTACATTATCCATTTGACATATAACCTTTTCTTTGGTATTTATCAAACCTTTGTTGGTGTGTGTCACTTGATTGAAAAGGGTGTCATTACGCTACCCAATCCATTCCAATATTGTTTTGTACAAGTATTGAAATAAAAATTTATCATATCTTTAGAGCATGATAACATCATTACACTACTCAAATAATTTCAAAGACTTGTTTTGTTGTGTCTAATTACAATCTTGAAACCATGTGTGCCTTTTTTTGGTCTATGCTTAGTACCATCATACCATTTGTTTTTGTCAAGCTTGTTGTATATTTTGAGGAACCTAGCATTCTAAATTGAGTTAAAAATTGGTCTTGAAAAGTTTAGATTCAAACATTTATTGGCTTATACCTATGCCTTGTGTGATTATAGCTTAGGTGTTCACCCTTCACTTTTGAGTTGTGCAACTTAGACTAGTTCTTTTTTCAATTCAAAGACTTTTCTTGTGCCTAGATTTGGGGAAATGGTCTATCTTCCATGTGCCTAATGTTCCATGTATTTTTAAAAATGATCAAGTTTATGTTTAATTCTAAATGCCTATTTTGTGTCAAAGTGTTTCAAGTTTGTTAGATTAACTCTCTTTCCTTTTAAACCTCATGTTGTTTAAAGTATAGATTTTATGGATTTTCCAAAAGACCTAGTAATGCCTATTTTGATCCTAGATTTTTTGCCTTATTTTCCAAAAGACCTAATAACCTTTGTTTATTTAGACCTATTTTTAGAATTGTATGAAACACTTTATACTTAAGTTTGGCATTTTAGCTTTTATTCATCCACTTAAACTTTTTGTGTAAGACATTTAACGTTAGACATTATGATGTTTGACTATTTTAGACTAGGTTTTAGCAATAACATTTTAGAGGTATAGCTCCATTTATAGACCAAGTTCAAAACATTTGTCCTTTGGACTTTATTTTTCAAAGTTTATAAAACTCTGCCTTTTTTTGAAAAATTCATCATTGATCTGGATATGTATCATTACACTCATATTCGAGCCATGTATAATCTAGATTATGATAATGTTGTTGAAAAAGATGACTTTGTTCAAGACCCCTCTGGTGATTATCTAGTTTTTTAGATGGATCATTATCCTCATTACAATATTGACTATGGAGAACAAAGACAAGATCCTTAAGCACAAGATTTAGTGATACCTTATTTGGGATGATTAACATACCAAGTTTGACCTTTTAATGGTAATGGTACCCAATCACATACCTATAACATTAACCCTCCTTCAGTTTATGCAAGCCACCAACCTCCATAAAACCCTACCATTACCATTCAAGGACCTTGTCCTTTGGTTCATGATAGTAACCAAGCTTCACAATGCCCCACCATTACCATTATAAGACCTCATCCTTTATCTTGCATGAGCAACCAAGATTTTCAATGCCCTACCATTTCCATTACAGGCCCTCATCCTTTGTCTTATGTGAGAAACCAAGCTTATCAACACCCTACCATTACCATTCCAAGACCTTGTCTTTTAGATCATGACAGCAACCAAGATTCATAGTAACCTACCATTACCATTTTAGGACCTCATCATTTGGCTCATGTAAGCAACTAAGCTTGTAATTCCCTACCATTACCATTACGTGCCCTCATCTTTTGGATTATTAAATAAACTAAGATTCACAACACCATATTATTTCCATTTCATGCCCTTCCAAGTATGGTATCTTGTTATGCCAATAAGGTTATGTAGTTATGACTAGAAGGGTCACATTACCATTCTAGATTGACAACTAGTTAATTCATTGCTAACAATACCCCACTTTAAAAAATCCATGTCGATAATTAATACATAATAGATTCAATTAGTACCTATCTAAGAGACATCATTAAAATACCATGATGTGTTCAAAAGTAGTATTTTACAACTATTTATAAATTAAGGCCAAGAGAACCAACCAAATCATGATTTTTTTAAATTGAAACACCTATTTTGACAAGTCAAAATGTGATGAATCACCTTTTGATACTATCCCTATTATCAAAAAATCTCACTCAGATAAGCTTTCATTTATTGAGTTTTTAATTATTATAACTACTTTTGGGCAAATCATTATCTCAAACATTGTCCTATTCTTAAAGAGCCTCCCTTTGACAAGCTAGTCTCTATGGAGTTATCTCTTGGCCTTTCCCCCCTCATTGAGGAGTATCTTTTTGATAAGTTAGTCTCTAATGAGTTACCCCTTGAGTTTTTCCCTCTCTTTGAGGTGTTTCACCTAGATGAGCTAGTCTATGTTGAACCCTTATTAAATGAATCTATTTTTAAAGAGCCCATTATGCCATCACAGGCTATTACTTATCTACTACTAAACACTCAGAAAGACATCATTATAGAAAAATCCAACGTAGATGAAGAATCAAAATTAGAGTCAAGTTATACTTTTGAACTAATATCAAATTTAGCATCATAACTGGAATCAATGTCATTCTTCACATTAGATTCAAAGTCCCTTAAATCAGACTTAGGTTCATAATCATAATATGTTTGTGGCTATTAAAAATTTGGTTACACCTACCTTGTAGATCAATTTGAATACATTTGTGATCCTTTTATGATTTTTGATGATGATTACTTTAGCTTTGACACATATTATCCTAATATATTCTACAAACATTATGAGGCCTCTTCCCATTCCATTACCATTCCATATTCCATTAACACCAACCAACTTAAAAATTATATTGACATGCCACCTCCCAAAAGTGTTGATTAGGACAAATAGAATCACACATTATTAAATTTCATCCATGGTGACATATCAATTGTATAATATTAGGGAGGCCATGACCACATTCATTTATAAGAAAGATAATATCCTAACGAAACCTTTTTAGAGGCACTAGGGATAATCACAGTCCAAACTCAACATATTTTAGTGAAACCTTGTTTGAGGCACTAGAAGATAATCAAAGTCAAAAGTCAACATTCCTTAGTGAAACTTTCTTAGAGGTGCTATAGGATAATCAAAACAACTTCATTGGTGAAAACCTCATCAAGGTGCCAATATTTGAGCATAACAATACTTCACTACTTGATGAAGACACTATTAAAGATAACATCAACACAACTTCCAATCTATAACATAATTAGATGGTATCTACTCTCAATCCCAAATAACAAAAGAATATAGTGGTCTTATCAAGAGCATATTCAAAAATCTTTGGCCCTACCACAACCAAAATTATGTTGAATTTAAAATTAGTAACATTGTGTGTGATTGGAAATACCAATATTCATTTATTACCTAACCATTATAATTTCCATTATCATCCAGCTTTACATTTCCAAATTAGACCTTTTATTAGCTATATATCCATATTTACCATCCCTAGTCATACTATCCTAGATGTTACAAAGACATCTTTCCTTGATGTTTAAAGGAAATAGAATTAATGAGCAATGAAGATCACAACAACATTATTGGAGTCCAAATATATAGTAGGTTCTTGATAGAGTAGCTATTTATAAGGGGTGTGGGATAGTAACTTTAATTATTGACTATTCTAATTGTATCATATGTTGATCAGGATGTGCATTTCCACATCAACATAAATAATAGAAACATATCTTTGCCTTTCCATTTACCTTACCTTTTTCATTTACCATTCATCTTGTTGTTTTTTCATACCATACCATTTAAATTACCTTGTTACTTGGCGGTAAAACTATTACCATTATAACATCACCCTCCTTGAGAATGCCATACCCTATACCATTCTACCATACATTACCTATTGACCAAAATTGTTTTGACTTGCCCTACCCAACCTTTTTGATATTGAATCCCTTGGTTCTTTAGACACCTTCTATGAGGGGATTTTGATCCAGTTTTAATAGTTTAAAATTTACATGTTAAAATGGTATTATATGAAGGTAATATGATAGTAGATCTAGTAATTACATATTTCATTTACACTTGATAGGTGCCACTAATTATAACTAGTTTTGGGAAAATCAATGTTTCACCTAATGTTACTAATTATAATCTCCTATGGGAAAATTAGTATCACTGACCTTTGCCATTATGTCCTAATTATAACTTCATATGGAAAAATTAGGAAAAATACCTTTACCATGCATTACCACATCACTTTACCCTTACTATTATCATTTGCTTTGCCATTTTTCTAAATTTGTTAACTCGTTATTACTTAGTTAGATATCACCACCTTTTGTGTTGGTAGAACTACTATGAATTTAGGTCCTAATGGGGCTATGTATGTTATTATCAATTCACATTGAGGTCAGCTCAGTCACCCTTTGTAATGATTTCACCATTTTATGAGCACTTTATTAGTTTGAACACTCTTACCATCTTATGAGTTAGACTATTTGGTATCTTATCATTCTAAATTGAGTTTAGATGCATATAAAATCACAAAAACATTTTTAAAAGATCTTATAAAATCCTAAAAATCACCATAGTTGACCACTTCTTTGCCTCAAGGATTTTGGGAACCCTCATTATTTCAAAAAAAATTACTTGTCATTTAGTTTCCCCATCTTTGTTGGCCCCTCAGCCTTATGCTCTTACCATTTTGATGGTATATATTATGTGCATTATGTGTTTTAATTTTATAGATTAATGAATATTAGGCTTCATCTCACACTTTCACCATTTTTCAAGACCAGTCCCATTAATTCCTCTATAACATCCATCCTATTTTCTTATCATCCATTTTTATTCGATCCCATCTTTTGGGATAACTACATTTGGCTTAAACTTTATGTTGGAATTTGAATCCATGAAACTATGTAGGAAACATCCACTTGCCTAGGACATTTGGAGTTATCTCCACTACCCTTTCCTTTTCTTCTATTCCCCCCATTTTATATGTGTGTTTTCATTATCTCTTATAACTTAGCAATAATGTTCATCATTTTATTTTTCTTTGTTTGAGACAAAATTATGATTAATCATTGTTTTTGTTTGTTTAAAATTATATTTTTTATTATCTTTGTTTTCATTTTGTTTATTAATGTTTTTTATTTATCATTATTTGTTTGTTTTCCTTTTTTTTTGCTTTCTTATTGTGCCTTGACTTTGTAAAATTATGTCTATTGGGTGATTCCTTGCGTATTATACTTTAGTCTATCCATATTCATATGTCAACATTGTCATCATGGTTTTTATCATAGGTGAATTGTTTTCAATTATTTATTAGATCATGTGTTAGTCCTTATTCATATTTTTACTATGTTATGATGGTGTTTTATATCATGATGCATAGTGTCATGTGCTATGACAAAAATCATCTCAGGAAATCTTACAAGCACTAAATCTATAATACTTCTCCTTAGAACATAAATTATTCTTGATCTATCCTAATCATTCCCAAATATAGAGTAATTAAATCATAAAATAATTTTAATCCTTGCTAGTTAGGATGTGCATCTCCATACTATCAGGTTACCTAAATTCATCTTTCTCTTTTGTACTAGCTTAATCTTATCCCATGAGTATGGATTCAACATGTAAACCTATTTTCCAATTTGTTATATTACTTACATCATTCTACCAATGATTCTAACTACTAATGGGCAAATCATTGTGTGTAATCCCACCCATAAAGCTAATGATTATAAATACCTATGGGTAAATCATTATGTTTTGATCCTATCTACCATGTTGATGATTATTAATACTTCTGGGTAAATTAATATATTTTTATCTATCATTATGATAATTCTTATAACTACCTTTGGGCAAACCATTATCTCTATTTGCCCAATTGGGACATGTTTTTATCCTACCGATGATTAGAACCACCTATGGTAAAATCATTGTTTTCCATTTTAAATAATTATAAATACCTTTTAGAAAATCATTCTCTTATTACCCTTGTCCTTTGGATAATGATTATAAATGTCTTTGGGCAAATCATTATCTTTCTACCTTCCTATGTTAATGATTATAAATATCTTTAGGTAAATCATCCTAATTATTTGCCCAACTGGGGTAATTCATGCCATTGATTATAACTACCTATGGGAAAATTAATCTTTTCCACCCCATTTTACCTTTTAGGTTCCATTATTTCATTCTTTTGAGCGACTGATTACCAACCTTCTTTGTCAATAAATCCCTTGAGGTGGCATCCAGAGTTCATCCATCATTTTTGAAGAATTAGGCATACATAACCTTTTAATTTTTTGATAGGGGAAAACTCTAGACATCCAAATCTAACCACAACTAGATTCTAATTAGATTTTAGACTGATTCTTACCAACAATTACAAATTAAGCTTATAAATCACTAAACATCCCAAATTTATTCACACATCATTCATCAAATCTCAAAATCATGTTGAGGCATCCGTATTTAGTATACTAGTCCATATACAATAATAACCTCTCATGGATCCATCCCTAATCACCTTATGACATAACAACTATCAATTTGGCCTATAAACCTATTAAATTAGGAACTTGATCAAATCCTAAAAGAGCTAAAAGGTTCATCAAAATCAATTAACAAATTAAAAAAGATTAAATTCGTAGTTGAGTTATCCATTCGTAATTAATGAGTATCTAAAAATGGAAATTCCAAAAATAAAAATATCAAGCCTTTCATCATTAACTTTATGAGTTGTCAAGCTCTTTCAAAAATTCCCAAAATATCTAATTTGAGATCCATGCCTAGAAATTAAAAAGCATAATTAGATGACAACTATTAACTCGACTAGAGTTAGTCTCAACTCACCTAGGGTTAGTTTGAACCCATTCTATGTTTAAACTCAACCTTAACTCAGTTTGGGTGAGAGTTAATTCTTAAGTCTATAAATACAAGGCCATGCCTATTAAATTTTAAGCTATTTTGGTGAAAATTTATTATGCACAAATATCATCGATAAGCTCTTTTGATGTAGTGTTATAATGCTTAAATACCTTGCAAGTAGTGTTATCATGCTCAAATCTTAATCCAAGCATTCAAATCCAATGTGTCCAGGAAAGGTAAAGCCAACAAATCTCCATTAATGAATATTTATTGATGCACAAGTTATGAAAACCATTCAAAAATCTATTTCAAGCTCCATGAAGGTAAAAGAGTGTATTATTTTATGTTTTTATTATGTTTTCATATGTTTTCATATGTTTTATTGTTACCTAATCTTTCCCTAGTTCTATCCTAGAGGTGTTGGGAATTTATTGTGTTTATTTGATTTTTATTTCTTGGACTAACACAAGACTAAAATCCCCTCTATTTTATTCTTTGATCAAAATTAAAACTTAAATGAATAATGAAATGACAAATATAACTAACACACAAGTCCTAGCTTCCTCAAGTGAGTGGGCCCTTAGTCTCCTTTAAATTAGGATGAAATCAACTAAATATTTATGGAACTAGTAAAATCTTCATTGATTGATCAAAAGAGTTACAAATTGAAAATGATACATCCACTAATAATAATTCCTTACATGCTCTCCCTATAAAGTAACATGAAATCTTACTTTATTATACTAAACTATTTATTTGGTATCCTAGATTACTTTAATAAACTAACATTATAATAAGATCACAATAATGATCAACTAACTTGAAAAATAAAAAGATGCATTAAAACTGCTCACACTCCAAGGATATGTGTTGGAATTAATGGCAATGCATGATAAGTTTGTTCAATTAGTTATATCATTTTATCTTTATAGTATTAGATAAAGTAACCCAAAAACTCTTACAGATATAATGGTGTTATTTTAGATATTCTAAAACTAGAAGTACTATAATTAGAAAGTCTAAAAGTGGATGTAGACATGATCTAGAGATAGCCTTATCAATGTTTCTATCATATTTTAGGTTTCATCAAAACCATCTTAGGAATGTGCTAGAGTAATGATGAAGGTCTACTGATAAGTTTAAGAGCTTCATGGTTTCACTCACCAAATAATTGTAGTACTCTAGAGTTTCACTGTCAAAATCTAGAGCTTACTAATAGACTCTAGAGCTCTATTGATAAACTCTAGATATCTTGATAAACTCTAGAGCTTCATTGTAGCGTACCATATTTATCTAGGTTTTCTCTAAGGGTTGACTTTACTAAACAAATACTCTAGAATTTTTTAATAGTCAATTATACTTCTTGCATATGCAAAACTGGATAACTAACCATGCTAAATGTTAGAAAATAGTAATAATAATGAGAAACTTAGATTCACATAAACAAACAAGATATAAGTATCTATTTTCTAATTTAGATCAACCCTAAGTTTTAAGATATATAAAATAATCAATCCAAGATAGTAGGTTAATATGTGTAACAAAGGTGATGATGGATATAATAAGTCATAAATTGGACTCATCATTTCCCCCACATGTTATCTTTAGAAAGTCCTCTTGAAAAATATCTATATCTATCTTCATAATTATGCAACCTTTGTCATAGGTGTGGGTTGAGATTATATAAATAATATGGGTTAAACCTGTTGTCTTCAGTTTCAACTATAAATCCCATATCTTAGATAACAAATAGGAGCCATCTTTGGAACTACTTGAGGGACTAAGTTGATGTGTTTTGCCATGGTAACATGGGGGTAAGAAGGAGTGGTGGTCTATACCACATTAAAATCAATGAGTTTATTCCCACATATATCATAGATTTTTTAATTATTTGTATCATCACTTGAGCCCTTCATAAACTCCACCTTAAATTAGTGGGGGAGATAAATGATTTTATGTTCAAGGGGACACTCAGATTGCCCAAATTTTTCTCACTTGTTAATAGTACCTCTTCAAAATGATGTTGATAAAACATGTCAATATTGGTGGTGCTATCATAAAGAGCCTACAAGTAATGATATATAATGTGTTTGTGATACAAATAATCAGCTATGAATTTATTTAAAATTTTTATAGCACGAGTGAAGGGAGATTTGATACACAAACCTTCTATCCTTACTCTCAAAATATTCCTCATTTATTTATTCCCAAGAAATTTGGTTCTTGTTGATTCTTCTAAATGTACCACAAGTTTTCTTTAGTGTTGATGAACACTTCTCATTTTAGGATTCAAAAATCCAAAGAATGAGTTGTAGTTTGTGATAATTTGGTGATGTTTGTGGTGGAATAGAAGTAGGGTATGGGAACTATCCATAATATTTGATTAGTTTAGTGGTTGGGAGTCACCAGGGTCTTAATATTTGGATCTTTGTGAATTTGATGATTTCTAGACTAATCTAAATGAATATTAACAATGATTTCTAAACTAAAGTGAGTCTTGATAAAAAATAATAAAAGGGAAGAGTAAGGTAGGAATGAAACATGATTGAAAATACTCATCTCAAATATTATGAAAAAATTCTAATTACTTTGAGCACACATGAAATGATTTATGATATAAAATAGCATGAAATCAAATTACATCATAAATCAAGCAAAGTTTAGATGAAATATATAAATAAGTAAGAACCAAGTTTACTTTAGATGTTTGCTACTATGGTCTGAATAGCCTAAGCTCATCCAAATGCAAAGTAAAATAAAATGAAGTATACTTGAGAATTTTATAGTTAATCTAACATTAGCACAAATCAACAACCCTATGACAGAGAATGTGAATAAAATTATGGAGAATCATTCAAACTTAAGACAATAACATGTAATTGAGAGACAATATTGGCATTTAAAAATCTATAAAGACAATCTTTTTAGAATTCCTTAGTTATATTAAATGCTTCTAACATACTATTGCTCAAAAACTCTCTCTAAAAAATGATAACCCACTGCTATTTATAGGAAACATAGGTGGTTTACTGGTTAACTTTCTTAAAATATCCGCATACAGGATAAGGACAACTATCCTTAATACAAATATTACAATGTATATGACCTACTATGTCAAAATTGACAAAAATAAACCATATATGATAATAAGCTAGCATATATTTGTTACAAAGGGATATTATTTTACAAATTACATTGGTAGAGGGCCCCTCAATTAGCCCTATCTAAGGAAGTCCTTCACCTTGGTGTATTTATCTTTGATTAGCTCAAAATCCACTTTAGGCTTCATTAGACAATCCTCTTCCTTATCTACCAATGTGTTGAAATCTTGGTCAACCTTAGCCATAAGTTCCTTGATACATTATGCTTTCCTCAAGTAAGGATGGTGTCAAAGATCTTTGATTATCCTTGGTAGAATGGCCTTGATTGTCCTTAATGCCCTAGATGTGGAAACCAACTCTCTACTTGAATTATCCATCACTGATTTGGTCCATAGCAGTGGTTTGAGAAGGGTTATCCAATAGGCTCCCCAAAAGTTTATCCATTCTAGTTACTAGGTCCTTGTCTTCCTTAAAACATTTGTCAAAATTTCTACACTACGTAATCAAATATTCTTGCTTATCCATCAAAACTACCATGAGGATATATAAATGTCTAATCTTGATGATCTTGAAGTCTAGGGCATGCTTTATCCTATGCACCTTAATGATTTTTGTCATCTGATCTTGAGAATCATACCATTGGGTGATTAAGGCTTGTGACATCTTAGCTTGATGGTTTAAATCACTTAATCCAATCTTGATGTTCTTTAAATTCTCAAATGTATCCAATAATGATTTATTCAACACTTGTAATATATCCTATAAAATTAAGAGTAGGACTTGAGCCTCCAAATGTTGCTTCTCCTTTTCCAAGTTGAGGATACTTTGCTTCATTCCTTGGATTCTATCCAAGGTCATTACTAATTATGCCACCAATAAAC
Organism: Torreya grandis; assembly: GCA_037957365.1. NCBI lineage: Eukaryota > Viridiplantae > Streptophyta > Pinopsida > Cupressales > Taxaceae > Torreya > Torreya grandis. Next base: position 429,344 of record JARHVA010004107.1, read on the forward strand.
TAGCCACATTCTCCTAATGGATGGGATGCACCCCTCCTACCTACCCTTGGATAGGAGTTAGGCCAAAAAAATGTTCCACCTTTTGAAAAGTGAATTCCTCAGTGCCAATGGTGGATTTCCTTGTTACTACTCTCTCAAACCATGATGTGTTTGGATTGAATTGGACCTTTGTGTCAAACTCCTTAAATTATGGTTTCTCAAGAACTTCTACATTTGAAATCCTAGAGTCCCCTAGGGTGTCAATCCTCTAGATTTCTTTGTCATGAAGGATTTGGATCCTTCTCTTTGCTTATCTATTTACAATATCCTAGATCCATGGCTTGACATTATCTTACACATCTATGCCAACTAAGGTTAAGGACCATGATGGAGAGAGTGATGAGATTTTTTGTAATTTCCCATAAACAAACTGTTTAAGAATGGTTGGTCCATAAATAGGGTTCTCATCACTGAAGAGGTTAACTTCATTGGTAGGGTGATTGAAGGTTAACCTAAGCTTATTTTTAGGTTCCAGGGGTACCATGGCCAATTTTGCTTGTCTCTTTCCTCCATCTAGTGGGGTCAAATACTTGATTTATATATTAGAGGGATCCTCCTCCCTATACAAACCATAGGTAGATGTAATGTCAACAAGGGCACTCTGCACTTTTTCTCCTACCTCCAGGGAAATCATGCCAGTTATTTCCAATAGGGAAGGAGGCCTATATGGGGATGTGTGGGGTACAGGACCTTTACTATGTCTATGTTATATTTTTAACTCCTCAACTACAACAATACCCTTTATTTTTATATCCTCAGGTTTCCCAACTTGGGGTTGCTTTGGAAATTCTACTCATTGAGCTTAGAAGATTATCCCTCAATAGGTGGTTCTTAATGAGTAGTCTCAAATGGTCCTAGTAACAAGTGATAATGTAAGGGATGAAATTACCATCTCTCTCTTGAGGATTTATTGTCTTTGACTAGCATATGCTCCAGCTGGATATTATAGCCCTTGATCCTAAACATGAACTCTTCAAAGTTCTTTACCCTTCTATAAATACCATCTCCCATGACTGGTTGATGTTTGTATTCAATATTTGGGACATTTTTATCTCAGATGTAGTTGGTCACTTTTTTATTGGGGTCCCACATCTTTAGGTCATCTAGTTAGAAATCAAAAGAATTTATATGGATCACCATAATTTCTAGTTTCTTTCAATCCTTGATCATAATCTTATCAATGTTTAGAGGAAAGGGGTGAACCCGAGCCTTCTTATTTTATTTACATATCCCATCCACACCTTGGATTATTTAACAGGCAATCTCTTGCTCTAAAATATTATTTGGGACATGAATGAGAAATCGATAAGATTAAATCATGATTCCTTCTATTCTTATTACAACACATTCTGAATAAAACCATACATCCCTCATGGCTTCTAATTGCCTTTTGATTAGAGGGTGGATTCTTGGCATAGGGACACCTATGATTACCTCATGGATAGCTATGAAAACATCATCAAAGATAAATTACATGTGGTTCCTATATTTGAATATATGTAATTTAGAATAGTGGTGAGAGATTGTGGTTATGCCATCAGGGGACAAATTTTGGATGCCAAGGAAATCTTTAGAGGCCAAAAGTGAATCCAAGAGATAACACCTCATATGAAATTGTTTAGAGGTCCTTCTCTTGATGGCTATGAATTGTTTAGCCAAGAAAAAATATTATTAGGTATCCATTGGGAGGGTTTAAGTTCCATTCCAATATACAATGAACATAAGATACCTATACCTTGCTTACATAAGTAGTGGAAGGGGAACCAAAGGATCTATTCAATAAGGTCATAAATATCCTAATTCCCTCCCTAAATTAGACAATAGGAATCCCACCATTAGGGGACTTGAAAACATGGGATCCTTAGATTAACCAAGGTGTGAGGACTGAATCCAAGTCTTGGGTGTTTGTCCACTCTCTCAAGGATGGGAGATCAATATGAGGCAAGGGGAGCTTATAATAGTATTTGAAGGCCATAGGGGTGATGAATGCAACCTTATTAGTGATTCTATCTTGAATGATCAATTCTTTATGAATTTTAAAATTAACAATAATGGGAGCAAGGAGGTAGATATAATGCATTACCTTTGGTTTGGTTGCAACATGATGGAGGCTTGCTAGCTAAATTGAGACTAGGTCATTGTATCTTTGATGCACATAGGTATTCCTCTTTTACTCTTGGGAAATTGGTTACAATTAATTCATAAAGAAGAATAACTCATACCAATTCCTAATTTCATGCATATTTAGGGATATCAGGGCCAACTCTGTGTCTTTGAAGATCCTCTCCTCACTATCTAAAGTTAAATAAAGTTCTACTTCCATATTTACTACTTACCCTAGGTGCTTTAAAAATATTGTCAAGATCAAATATTCTTTCCAATGAGATCAACCCTTTAGGTATCTTACTATCACTTAGTTGGATGATTTTCCCATTAAGTCCCCTCTCAGGAAAAGTTTCATCAGCTTCATCAATAATGTGAGCTTTAAAGGCTCTAGAATTAGTCAAGAAATCCATAATTTATCGATCATCATTGAAAACTTGGAAGTGATTTATGTTGTCAAGGACTAAGGGATATGGTAAAAACTCAATACTAAGATTTTGAGAATCATGATTAGGCATGAGGTTAGCTACAATAGAGGCAAGCTCATTTACAACTTTGTTTTCTTCCCTGGGGACATACAAGATATTGAAGGCATTGAAAGATTCCACCAAGTCCCAAGCTCTAAATTTGTACCTCTTAAGGTAAGATATCTTGCATTGGTACTTGTTCCTTGATTAACTACAAGTTTATAATCTCCATAAACAAGGAGTTCCTTGACCTTGTGTTTGATGGCATGCTATAATCCTATGATGAGAGCTTCATACTCAGCCAAATTATTGGTGCAAGGGAATTATAACCTATACGATGTATGGTATTATTTTTTTATAGGGTCTATCAATACAATACCAACCCTTGATCCTAATTCAAATTTGGTACCATCTACATATAACTTCCATAGTCTAGGCATTGGAGGAGAGCTCTTAGAACCAGGTTCCTTTGTAGTTTATAAAGTGAAAACTCCTAGATCAAAATCTAAGAATTTTACCCTTTCATTGACATCATTGTATTATATTATCATGTATTTCATTATGGGTTCCCTTTCTACTCTTATCTGATTTGACATACCTTTCCAAGGTAGCCATAAGTGTGAGTAATTAGTAGACATGTAACCATTTAAGGCCTTAGTCCATTATTTACTCAAGAGAAATCCATAAGCATTAGGAATATCCACCACTTGTATGTCAATGAATTGTTGAAACTTAAGTTCATTGGCTAGTTGCATATGCACATTTAATAGTTTCTTAATGACCTTGACTCTAGATTTATCTAATTGAGTAACCACCCTATTAGACTTGATTGATGTTAACCTAAGTTGTTCACATATCCCAATAGGCATGATGTTGGTTGAGGCTCTAGAATCTAAAAGACAATTATGGACATTCTTCCCAAATATCCTAACTATAAGTAAGAAGGGTAGGGACTCTAATTTGGTTACTTGCATAGTTAAATTTGCACTATCACTATTAAAGGCCTTACTAGGCTTCTTAGACAAGGATTCTAAGAGTAAGTCTCTTTGTTTTATGATCTATGTTAGCTCATGTAGAGTGATATTGGCTTTAATCTTTTGCATATCTTACACAATATTGTAACTAGTTTTTCTTGAAATATCAACAAGTTTGGAAGAGATTCCTTTGGGTGGTTCAAGATTATTCTTTGATACAGTGTCTGGAGGGGTCCCATAGTTGTTAGGTGGAGTAGAAGTAGTTAATGGCTATTTTTTTTCCCTATTTCTCAAAGGATATGTCTACAAGAACTATTAGAATCCTTAAATCTCTTCAAGGATATTTTTAGGCTCATTATCTTATTGAAAAGAGAATTGAAAAGCTTCTACCATATGCACTGGGTCAGATAGTTTAAATTCAAAAATATCTACAACATCTTTGTTTAGAACCATTTCAAATGTGTCAAATTCCTCTTAGAAAGCTTCAAAAGATTTGAAAAATTCAATGCAATCAATCTCACCATGCTTGGAGGTAGCATGCACCCTACAATAGTTTGGTAAGGCAATATCATTGAGGTTGATATCCATAGTCCTTTTTCTAGAGGAAGACTCATTAGCTTTATTACTGTAGAAATTGTCATTCTAAAATCTATTTCCATGCCTGTTAAACTTTTAGAAAGTGATGTTCCATCTAGGGTTTCCATTAACATTACCAACTTGATTTTGTAATTGTAAAAAGTCTATGCTGAGCTTCTAGACCATTTTTAATATAGATTCATTCTTGTTCTTTGGAGTCTCAGAATTTTGACCATGGCTATTGTTAATACCATTAACATGCACTAAATCCTTCTGGTCACTAATATGAGATCCATTGATGGTTTGATTACTCAAGAAACCTAGGTTCAGATTAGGGGAAACATGGCTAGTAGGTAATACATTCAAAGTAGGGAATTAGTTTAATGTTAGAGTATTTTGGTTATTATTTGGGAAAAGGTTTAATGCAATCATTTGAGGATTAACATTTGGGATAAAATAACCTATTTATCCTTGGGGCTATATTTGGTCATTAATAATGACTAATTTAGAATAAACTTGAGATAATTTGATGATAACTATGATAGCTCTTTTAAGAAATACAAAAGTCATGGGGTCAACAACATCTTTGTAAACCTCCAAAGCTAAAGCTTCATTAGGTTTATATGGATCCATGGTCTGACTAAACATCTTTTAGAACCTAGCATTGAAGGACCTAATAGGTTCACTGGCATCTCTCTTAATAGTTATGAATTGATGATAAATGACACAGGGGCTTATGATCTTTCCAAATTGATCAATAAAAATAGTGTTAAAGTTATTCCATGAGGTAATACAATTGTCAAGAAAATTAAGGAACCATTCATATGCAACATCTTTGAATGTAAATGGGAACAACCTACATGTTACATCTTCATGAATAATGTTTAACAATCTTAATGCAACTTTGAAAGATTTAACATGTTCTTCTATAGTTGTAATACCAGTTGGACTAAATATTGGCAAATATGTTTTAGGATTACGTGGTAAATCATGAACCACACCTAGTATATTGATGGAAGAACTTCTAATTCATGCCATAATTGGATGAATATTGAACATAGTAATACTTTAAAAGGGTGAAGATGGTAGAGGTTTAGAATACCTACACCTTACTCTATATTTCTTGGTTCTTCTATGGATTTCTAGCTCAAGCAATGGTTCTCTAGTCTCTAATTGTGATTTGGTCTTGATCCTTGGAATACCTACAACTTGAGGATTAAGGATCTTGTTTGAAATATTATGAGTAAAGTTATATCTTCATAGATAATTAATAACCAACTTGTATAGTAAGCTTATTTTGCAAGGATTTATTTGTAAGAGGACCAAGGACATCAATATTTGACTAAACAAGCTCAATGATGTGCTGAATTATGCAAAGATGACTGTTATTCATAACTTATGACTCAAATAAACTTATTATTAATAAATAATTGTCAATTTCAACTAGAATAATCCATTCTAATTTCAAATACTAATGAATTTAGAAGCTATATTTACTAGAATTAAGCATATGTATTCAAAGAATATCAATATTTGTCTAAATAAACCCAAAGATCAGTTTAAAACTATGAAGGTCACCAATATTTACATAATTTATGCTAAAATAAAAATAAACATGTAAAATATAGAGTGATCTCTAACCAAATACACCAAAACTAGCAAAGATCTTTAAAGATTCATGGTCCTCCTTCTAGCACTAGTGGAGCTTCCTTCTATTGATGCTTATAAATGTACCATAGGTGCTCTTTAGTGTTGATGAACACTTCTCATTTTAGGATTCAAGAATACAAGGCATGATTTGTATTTTGTGATAATTTAGTGATGTCTGTGGTGGAATACAAGTAGAGTATGGGAACTATCTGTGATGTTTATTTAGTTTAGTGGTTGGGAGCCATTAGGGTTTTAATCTTTGGATCTTTGTGAATTTGATGATTTATAGACTAATCTAAATTAATATTAAAAATGATTTTTTAACTAAAGTGAGTCTTGATAAAAAATAATAAAATGGAAGATTAAGGTACAAAGGAAACATGATTGAAAATAATCATCTCAAATATTATGAAAAACTTATAATTAATTTGAGCACACGTGAACTAATTTATGATATAAAATAGAATGAACTTAGATTACATCACAAAATAGGAAAAGTTCTAAGGAAATATATGAACCATAAGTAAGAACCAAGTTTACTTTAGACAAATTATACTATGGTCTAAATAGCCTAAGCACATCCAAATGTAGAGCAAAATAGAATGAATTATACTTGAGATCTTTATAGTTAATCTAGCATTAACACAAATCAACATCCCTATGATAGAGAATGTGAATAAAATTATGGAGAATCATTCAAACTTTAGATGAAAACATGCAATTGAGAGACAACATTGGCATTTAAAAACTAGAAAGACAATTTTTTTTATAATTCTTTAGTTATATTAAATGCTCATGGTATACAATTGCTCAAAATCTCTCTCTAAAAAATGGTAACCCCCTACCTATTTATAGGAAATAGAGGTAGTTTACCGATTAAATTTCTTAAAAGATCCACATGTAGGATAAGGATAGTTGTCCTTAATATAAATATTACAATGTATATGACCTACTATGTCAAAATTGACAAAAGAAAACCATATATGCTAATAGGCTAGCATATATTTGTTACAAACGGATATTCTTTTACAAATTATATTGGTAGTGGGCCCCTCAATTAGCCCTATCTGAATAAGTCCTTCACCTTGGTGTATTTCCCTTTAATTATCTAAAAATCCATTGTAGGCTTCGTTAGATAATCCTCTTCTTGATCTACCAATGTGTTGAAATCCTGGTTAGCCTTAGCCATGAGTTCCTTGATACATTATGCTTCCTTGATCTACTTCCTTAAAGAAAGGATGGTGTCAAGGATCTTCTGATTATCCTTGGTAGAATGGCCTTGATTGTCCTTAATGCCTTGGATATGGACACCAAATCTCTACTTGAATTCTCCATCACTGATTAGGTCCATAGCAGTGGTTTGAAAAGGGTTGTCCAATATGCTCCCCAAAAGTTTCTCCATTTTGGTTACCAGGTCCTTGTCTTCCTTGATGAAGTTGTCAACATTGCTACACTAGGTGATCAAACCTTCTTACTTATCCATCAAAACTACCATGAGGATATCTATATGTCTAAGCTTGATGATCTTGATGTCTAAGGATTACTTTGTCCTATGCACCTTGATGAGTTTTGTCATCTAAGCTTGAGAATCCTACCAATGGATAATTAAGGATTGTGCCATCTTAGCTTGATGATTTAAATTAATTAATCTAAGATTGATGTTATATAAATTCTCAAATATATCTATAAAATATTTATTCATCACTTATAATATGTCGTTAGGAATTGAGAGTAGGACTTGATCCTCCAAATCCTACTTCTCCTTCTCCAAGTTGAGGATCCTTTACTACATTTCTTGGATTCTAATCAGGGTCATTGCTGATTGTGCCATCACTAAACTAGCCACATCCTCTTGATGGATGGGATGTTCCCCTACTACCTTCCCTTGGATAGGAGTTAGGCCAATAAAAGGTTCCACCTTTTGAAAAGTGAATTCCTCAATGCCAATGGTGGCTTTCTTTGTTACTACTCTATCAAACCTTGATGTGTCTAGTTTGAATTAGACCTTTGTATTAGACTCCTTGAATTGTGGTTTCTCAGGAACTTCTACATTTGAAATCCTAGAGGCCCTTAGGGAGACAATCCTTTGTCTTTATTTTTCATGAAGGATGTGGATCCTTCTCTCTACTTTTATATTTACAATGTCCGAGATCTATTACTTGACATTATCCTGCACATCTATTCCAACTTGGGTTAAGGCCCATGATGGAGAGAGAGATTGGATTTTTTGTAACTTACCATAAATAAACTAGTCAAGAATGACTAGTCCATAAAGAGGGTTCTCATCACTGAAGAGGTTAACTTCATTGGTAGGGTGAGTGAAGGTTAAAACCTAGGCTTCTTTTTAGGTGCCATGGGTACTAAGGCCAATTCTACTTGTTTTTTTCCTCCATCTAATGGGGTCAAATCCTTAATTGTTGTATTAGAGGGATCCTCCTCCTTATCAGAACCATAGGTAGATGTAATTTCAATAAGGGCACTCTCCATTGTTTCTCCTGCCTCTAGGGTAATCATGCTAATGATTTATACTAAGGAAGGAGGTCTCTATGGGGATGTGTGGGGTTGAGGACCTTCACTAGGTCTATGTTCTATTTTTAACTCCTCAAATACAACTTTACCCTTTCTTTTTATATCTTCATGTTTCCCAACTTGGGGTTACTTCAGAAATTCTACTCATTGAGGCTCAAAAGATTATCCCCCAATAGGTGGTTCTTGATGAACAGTCCTAGATGGTCCTAGAAATAAATGATAATGCAAGGGATGCAATTTCCATCTCTCTCTTGAGGTTTATTGTCTCTGACTACCCTATGATGCAACTAGATATTATAACCCTTGATCTTGGATATGACCTCTTCAAAGTTCTTTGCCCTTGTATAAATACCATCTCCTATGCCTAGTTGGTGTTTGAATTCATTCTTTGGGACCTTTTTATCTTAGATGTGATGGGTCACTCTATTATTGGGGTCCCATAACTTAAGGTCATCTAGCTAGAAATCAAAATAGTTTTTTTGGATCACCATAATTTCCAGTTGCTTTCAATCCTTGATCATAATCCTACCAATGCCCAGTGGAAAGGGGTGAATCTGAGCCTTATTATTTTTATTACATATCCCATACACACCTTGGATGATTTGATAAGTAATATCTTACTCTACAATATTATTAGGGACATGAATGGGTAATAGGTAGGTTTGAATCATGATTCCTTCTATTCTTATTAAAGTGCAATCTGAATAGAACCATATATCCCCCATGGATTCTACTTGACTTTTTATTAGAGGGTGGATTCTTGGAATTAGGAAACCAGTGATTTCCTCATGGATATATTATAAAACACCATCATAGATAAATTTCATGTGGTTCCTATATTTGAATATATCCAATTTAGAATAATGGTAAGAAATTGTGATCCTGCCATTAGGGGGCCAATTTTGGATGCCAGGGAAATCCATAGAGGCCAAAAGTGAATCCAAAAGATAGGACATCATATGAAATTATTGAGAGGTCCTTATATTGATGGATTTTAATTATTTGGCCAAGAAAAAGCTTATTAGGTCTCCAATGGGAGGGGTGAAGTTCCTTTCCAACATGCAATAAACATAAGATACCCAGACCTTGCTTACATAAGTAGTCGAAGGGGAACCAAAATATCTATTAAATAAGGTCATAAATATCCTAATTCCATACATAAATTACAAAATAGGAATACCACCATCAAGGGACCTACAAATATGGGATCCTTAGATTAATAAAGGTGTGAGGACTGAATCCAGGTCTTGGGTGTTTGTCCACTCTCTCAAGAATGGGAGATCAATATGAGGTAAGGGGAGCTTATAATAAGTTTTGAAAGCCATAGGGGTGATGCATGAAACCTTATTAGTGATTCCATATTGAATGATCCATTCTTTATCTATTTTGTAATTAATAAAAATGGGATTAAGGAGGTCGATACAATGCATTACCTCTGGTTTGGCTATAACATGGTGGAGGCCTACCAGCTGAATTGAGACTAGGTCATTATATCTATGATGCATATATGTATTCCTATTTTCATCTTAGGAAATTGATTTCAATTCCTCCACAAGGAATAATAATTTAGACTAGTTCCTAATTCCATGCATGTTTAGGGTTGTCAGGTCTAGCTCTGTGTCTTTGAAGATCCTCCCCTCACTGTCTGAAGTTAGATAAAAATATGCTTCCATATTTATATATTTCCTACCCATCACCATTGATGACACCAAATTATATTTTCAAGGTCATCAAAGGTTTTAATAGGGTACTTGCTTCAAGGTTTAGTTGTGTTATTCTGATTGCTTTATGACCAATTATGCCAAATCAAGTCTTCTTTATAGAGGGCTTAGGGTTTTTGAGATTTAATGGTGTAAATATATAATTTATTAATCTTATAAATTCATTATATTTGATGGGAAATTAATCTCATGTACTCTATGCTTTCAATCTTAGAATATCTTTGATTTTGATTCTCCATGCTTATATGGAGCCTATGCGGTATGGCTCTGTGCCTTTCATGACAATTTTCATAAATACTAGTTGGAGACTAGCCATTAGGTTTCAATATCTTTCTTTATTTTGATCTGATAATCTAAATCCAAGTTCATGTGTTCTTATTAGTCCCTTGATATTTAATTTCATGACTATGCCACTTGGCATCCCAACAAATCTTCTCTATGTTGCTTATTCTTGCTAGTTGCTATTCTGGCCATGCATTAGCCATGTGTCAAGCTTCTAGGGACTTTGAAAAGTATTTAGGCTTGACACACTATTGGATAAAATCCATTGAGTGATTTCCATTTATTTTTATAAGGTCTAATTCATTTAATTGAGCACCTTTATTAAGTGGGTCTCATCAGATTTTTGTCCTTCCACTAGCGATCACCATGCATCCTCCTCATAGGGATCTATGTACCTATGTCAATTTCCCTGGCCATGGGTAGGCCACATGTCAAGCTCATGAAGCCTTTGAAAAGTCTTTAGACTTGATGCACCATTGGATCAAATCTAATGGGTGAGTGATCACTGTTGGGTCCTACAAGATGCACACCTTTTGATCAGTCTTATAACTATATAAAATTAAACTTAAAATGGTGTGCCTAAAGTCCTTTTATGTTAATAAACACAAATTAACTTAGTTTAGGCATTTTATGCTAAGTTTTTCTATGTAAAAATGATAGGAATTATGTTGAAAGGGTCTTTAGTAATTCCCCTTTTGATTAGGCTTTGAAAAGTTGTCTAGGTTAAATTTGGTAGGCTCGGTAATGTCAATTACATATTCATGGATGTTAAATGACCAGAGCAAGCTTGCTAAATTTAAGACAATGGAATTGATTCAATATAATGAATGAGTGACATGCATTGGGATCTCAAGAATTATTAGGTTTTGAGGTTGATGTGTGCCATCAGATTAAGGCCCCCAAGGTAGTGAGGACCACTGAATCATAATCTAAGTGTTTAATAGTGATTGGTCTCCCTTTCAGTGTTAGCTTTAGTTTACACCATTGGATGAAAATATATAATTGAATGTCAGGCATTTGATCTACAAAATTTCATGAGATATAAGTTAAGGCCCGATATGTAAAAAGGTTTAGACTAAGGTCTCAAACTTTAAAAGTTTGTTCATGCTTGTAAACACCAAGATATTTAAACCTTAATAAAAACCTAGTTAATCTAAAAGGGCTCTCAGGTTTTAAATAGGAAAATAAGAGGTCCAAGTATTGATTTTATATTAATTTTTGGTCATTTAAAAAAACATAATCGAAGCTTAATATAAATTTAGACTTAGGGTTTCTATAACCAAAAGGAAATATAATTTCCTACTAACCTTTTCCCATGGATGTTTGAATTGAAACCCATAGGGTTTACTGCTTAGTAACCCTAGATTTCTTCATAACACCTACAACTAATCACCTCAAAGACAATCATTAGAAACATTAGTCCATGAAACATAATCAAAACTAGATATATTTAGGCTCATGCATTTTAATTATATTGCCTTTAAATTTCAAGAGAGAATAAACCTTTCACATTCAATTTAGAACACAGATATTTTGAAACATTCACAAGGGTTCCCATTTAACAAAGGTAGAAAAATGGGAGTATGTTGGTCTCAACAGTTCCTAAATTTAGAGAGGAGATATTTGAGTTTTAATTCTCTTATAAATAGGATGTTGATGAATCTAGGTTCATTAGCTAAGATCATTTCACAAAGATAAAATTCACATAGAAAGTCTTGGCATTCTGGGGTTATTTTCAAAAATATTTCCATAAAATTTATGTGATCATTAATCTCATAGTTAAGACAATAAGAAATTTTAATAACTACCATCTATAAAATTGTTCATGAAGAAAAAGGCTATAAGTAGAAGGTCTCATACAAGCTAAAAGCTTTTCTTCAAGATAAAAGGAAACTTGGAGGGTGGCCTTAAATCTCTATGTTTTTTGTTGTGATTCTTCATAATATTCCTTTATCTTATCTTAGTTTTCTATTTTTTCTTTTAAACCTCTAGTTTACTCACAAGTTTCATTCCATACAGTTACTATATCAGGATAAGAAACTATAGTTTGAAATGTTTTGTCTACTTGTGACTTAGGAGGTGTGGAATCTATTTGATTAACCAATGCTTCAATCTAAACTACCCTTGATTTAAACATTTCCATTTCACTATACTTTTCTATAGATTGATTTTTAATCCATTCTATTTATTTTTGTAAATAAGAAAGGGCAACATCATTAACTTGTAGTTTCATCATTAAAGAGGCAATTAGATTTACTTTTTATTTGATGGTTGCTTCAGCTTTCAAGAGTATGAAGGATTTTTATAGGAATACCTCTTAATTGAAGCTAGAGAACTAATATTCTTATTCTATTATTAGAGCTTCCATTTATCTATTTTTAGTTTAGAAGATGAAGGTAGAGGAGATGGGGAGGACTCTAACATAGTTTTTTACAATATATCATTCATAGAGGTGTCCCTTGTTAAGGTACACTATCCTCTTTCTTAATTTCTACTAGTACTATGTATTACTCAACATCTTTACCTTTTACAACTACTTTAGCTTCTGAATGTGGAGTTTCCAAGGGATTTTATTGTAGACTACCTAATATTTCTAATGCATCTCTTTCTTCATCCTCATCAGTAGACATAATTAATTTTATCCTCATTTTTTTGGAATGAGTAACATGGAAAGGTTATTCTTGGGAAATACCCATTTTTATCTAAGAATTCTTTTAGAGAATTTTTGGTATAGACATCTTAAAGACTTGTTCTTCATATTATTTTAGGATGACAATGGGTTGTTGGGAGGTAAGTATCAATAGAATGACTTTGGATCTAGTTGATAAAACCATAGGCCTTAGATTCCTCTTTAGTTATGGATTATTAATTGATTATGTTGTAAATTCTACTAATGATGATGAGGGTATAGGCCTCAACTTCATTTTATGCTCTATTTTATGGGGTTACTTTGAAGTTGGTCTTTAAATGAAGATGCCCTCTCTAGAGATAGATTTTGGAGTTCTAGAAACATATAAAATCCTAATATTTATCTTAGGTTGCCTTTTCATTTTATTTTTCAAAAAGGATTCCTAATCTACCTCTCCTTTTGGATGGTTAAGGAAATTATGTGTGCAAATGAGATGAATAAGCCTATGGTGTTTGATATAGCCTAACCCTTTTTGATGTTTAAAAGCCATAACTTGAATGACACCCAACAAATATATAGGTAGGTTTATTCTATGTTTTGACTTATGAACCCCTACCTCAAATGAATGAGAATTCTCATAACATCACAACCTAGTTAACCATACTAACCATCAAAAGTTATATGCTTAATTAACCAAAAATAATTTGTCCTTCATGGTTCTAATAGACTTTCTCTTCTTATGCCTTTTATCATCCCTTTAGGGTTAAAAATTAGCTTAGGATCTGATTCACCTTCGTCATGAAAAATCATGATAAGGTCATTGAAAGTAGACCTACAAGTGATTATTAATCATTCAATTAGAATGCCCATGAGTTCACTAATTACCTAGCTAGTGAATGGAATCTGTACACCCTTTACAGTGGAATAATTGTCCTTAAAATTGATGATGAATTCATTCACTAGTATTTCATCATACCCCTATAATTTTTTCAAAAAATCAAGCCACCCTAACTCCTCAAAAATGGTAGTTATATTTCCAACCTACAACAATATCTAAATAGACTCTATCTCTAACTTCTTATTTTAACCATGATGACACTATGCTTATGAAATTGGATGTTAAGAATCAACAAAAAAATTTGGGAGAGGATGAGAGTATGATCATATTTTATAGAATAGGAATATGATTTTCAAAAGAATCTGTATAATTTAAATTTAAACCCTTATCATTAATTATTTAAATCCTAAAGATATGTTGGGATCTCTATTCATGGTAGATTTGATCACACACTTAAGAGAAATCAATGTCTCACATGGAAGCATCCTTTCAAATGGTCTCAAGACTACCCATTACTTCCCACATCAATGTATATCATTAATTGTTTAACTAAATTTATTTCCCACATTTTAGATTAGGGCATCTCCCATGATTTCCATAAATTGATACCTTTTTATCAGGAGTTCTAATGATGTCATTAAGATGGCATCATATTCAATTTTTTCTTAATGGAAAAAACATATCTATTTTTACTTAGTACTTTTTTGGTATGCCCCTTTTTAGGACACCTTCCCATTTTCAGGACACATTTCTAATGTGGGTAAAACCGCTCCCATGGATGAGTACACATAAACATCCTAAACTCTCATGGCTAATCCTACATATATAAATATAATATAAGATACCTTACTAATTGTGATGTTGCCTTCATTACCCCTCTAAAATATATTGAAGAATGAAATGAGAGTCATCCATATTTTTTATAGGATTGAGGGTGGATGATCCTTCTAAAAAATGTCTTAAATGGTGGAATTAGGGCCCTCCATCTAGTCTCCAAGATGGAGGGTAGAGAATGCTCCTTGGAAATTTCCCCACAAAAGGTGGAAAATGGGGAAATTGAATTAAATGAAATTAGAAATTCTAATCCCATGGAATTTATAATTAGAGTAAGGATTAATTAAGATAATAAAAATGAATAATTTAATTAATATGATATAAATATGATTTTTTTTATTTGATTGAATAAGGGGGAAAAGGTTAATTGATCAAAGAAAGGGAGATGATCAGAAATCTGACCAAAGTGATGATTAGACAATCAAGTATGATGGATTTCCCAAATTTAGGATGCTCAAAAATGAATTTGATATCATACATTGGATAAATAGAATAATTTTGGATAAACATATTATTTTAGATCAATTTATATGCAATTATGAGAAGTTATTCCATTTTTCAATTTTGACATCAAAGTGATTAAAATGAGATGTCTACATTTTGCCCCTATTTGATAAGGCATGCGAGACTAGATGAAGTAACATCTTCTTATATACTAATCAAAAACATTAAAATAAGTTTATATGATACTCATAATGATTATAATAAATATAATATATGTTAAATTAGATGACTTTGTTAAATGTATTAGCAAACAGGTTCAAATATGCCCCATAACAACCCTTGGTAAGCCCTAAATGCCCCCTTGAGGAAGATTTATAAAATATTTTGGAAGAATGGACCCAAAAAATGATGAAATGATAATGTTCAAAAATACTAAGAGGATAAAAATTAATAGGATATAAGAAAATGAGAGGTAAAATGGACATTAGAGCTAGAAATAAGCCTCCAAAAAAGAATAAACAACATACCATATCCTAGGGGAAAATTGTGAAATTGGAGACTATATATTCACCTTGGGGGGTAAAATGGATTTATTTTTACCCTATCCATCCATAAATTTATCTCTAAGATTTATGTGAAAATGACCTAGAGAAAATGGCTCATAAACCACATCTGAGATCACTTTCAGACCCAGTGCAAGAGTTCAATGGGCATGGAGTAGGTGCACTATTAGGTACTTTATTTTTATGTTTAATTGGAATTTAAGTGAATTTATTTCATGCATAATTAGGAAAAATAATGAATTTACCATTTTAATAATGGTAATTTTGACTTCAAAAATGGTGAATTTAATGTAAAAATGTTGAATTTGATCATGAAAATGGTGAAGTTATGCCCAAAAATAGTGATTTCACCAAAATGGCATAGATTTTTTCCTAAAGTGGAAAATATGACATTGAAAATGGTGAATTGGCTTTGATAATAGTTAAAATACCCAAAAGAATAAAAAAATTGCTAAAAGGTGAAAATGATCAAAAAAATAATGAAATGGTCTAGTATTCTTTGAAATAGTATTGGAAAGAGGTGTATTCACCATAAAATGGTGAAAATGATAGAGCCAACTTGGAATAGAAAAAAGGACATTGATAAGTGGAAAATTCACTTGAATATTGTGAAAATGACCTTAAAAAATGGTGATTTTTCTTGGAATCAATGAAAATGTCCTGATGCTTAGAAGAAGAAAAACTGATTAGGGAAAATATTGAGAAATTGGATGACAATTTGACTAGAAGGGTAGATGTGGGAAAGGATGAGAGGATTTTATGATGAGTACTAGGTTTAAAATGACTTGATTAAGTGAATTTTTAGAAAATATATTTGATTAATGAGTGGAAGTTGGTTGAAATACACATAGATCACTGACCAATTTCATGGGTTAATATTCTCTTCCATTATAGATTCTTCCTCTATTTTTCAAGATCCCATCCATGTCCTTAATCCTCACATTCCATCTTAATTGGGAATAATCCATCACTATTTTCATTCAAATCACATCCTTATATTTTCATCCAATCTCCCACATTTGTCAGTTGGGAATAATGAAATTAAAACATCAATTATTTATTTATCTAATTTTTCATCCTCTTTTTCTAGGCATGCCATATGTATCCATAAGAGTAAAAAATGTTAGTGTTTCCTTCATTAGTGAAAATGTCAAAATAAAAGCAATGAAATAAAAAATTAATCCTAGGACCTCTGATCCAAAGTAACAATGAATATAAAACCAAATATAAAGACAATTATTCACCTTTTAAAATTCAAGTAGAATGTGGCTTAGAATGTAGTATCAAAGGGTCTTTAGAAATGCCATCTTTTAAGACTAAATCATCTCCCTTTGATAACTTTGAAGAATAGGGTGATAAGAAGTTGAATCGATACACAAGGTAGCTCTTAGAACTGATAGGGCTTCACTATAAATCTTGAACATGCAATATGAATATGGGTGCCCTATTTTTATAGGTAGAGTGAATAAATATGATCCCTCTATCTTGACTTCAAAATAGAGGGTGGATAATTAACCCCAATACATCACATGGATCATGACATAGATCACCAATATGATCCCTTCATCTTACCCAAGATGAAGGGTGGAGGATGTTCCTCATAATATCCCAAGTGGATTAATATGATCCATCCATCTTGCATTTAAGATTGAGGGTAGAGAATGGCACTCCAACATATCTTAAGGGATGAAATTACATCCTTCTATATTATTTCCATGATTTAAAATGACATTATAAATTATAATTCCATAAAATTTCTAATTAGAGGAATAATTATTTAAAACTAATCAAAATGAATAATTTAATTAATATGATATGAAAATGAATTTGGTTGATTTTATTGAATAAGAAGAAAATAAATAATTGATCAGAGATAGGGAGATGACCAGTGATGACTAGAAATATTAAAAAAGTGGTAATTTAATGATCTAGTACAATGAATTACCCCAACTAGGGATGGGCCTATGTGTTTCATAATGTCTACATCTAATATGAAAATGAAATTTGGATGTTTAGTGATTTATAGGCTTAATTCACAATGTTTTATAAAGTCACTCTTATTTGCATAATTTTTTTTCTAATTATCATTTTAGACATGAAAGTGGTGAAAATAAATGTCTACAATGAAAGATTAAGTGTGTGAATTACTCATATAAAATAAAGAGTTATGTGCATCATGTATTATATATAAAAATACAATCATGTAAATTATATACAAACATTATGATATATGTCGTCATAAAAATATTTGTATCATTCAAGCATGTACAAAACATGTAATCCAAGGCAATGGACATATAAGTGTCAATTTATAGTAGAGATATCAATTAACTATATAGTGATGAGAGTCATAGTAGATGCATAATAAAAATCATGGAATCATAACATAATAAAATAATGTGTGATATAAATCACAATATCCAACTCATAGTAACAATCATTTATGTAACCACACACATTCAAGAACATGAATATAATATCATGATCAATAAACACATGATCATACAAGAATGACACAAATTTAAAGCAACATGGACATAACATGGCCATGATTTAGACCAAATGATCCTCTAACACAATTGACACATGATGTGATAAGGCACAATCGATGTACCCATAGACAAAACATATAGTAAACATCAATTATCAATCAATGTCATAATCATTAATAATAAACACATAGATATATCAATTTTAGTCTACATAATCAATCAATGTCATTATTTTATATAGTAATTCATAATATCCATAGGAAATAACACTATATAAATTATGATCAAGATAAATTCATTTATAATATTCTAATATCATCAATGGACTAGTATAGAAATATATAACCTAAAAAATGTATGATCATGTCCCTAGTATAGGCATGTCTCTAATGTATAAAGCTTTCCCTTATCTATAAGTAATATAAAATATATATATGTCAATGTATCATATTTAACTTATATGTCATGCATCTATTTATGTATAATCTTAAAATCATGTGTGTAAAAATATATATGCAATTCACCATGTATATGATGAATAAAATTAATCAACTATGTGTACGAGCATTTTATCAAATTTGTGATTAATGGATTTTTAATCTAATATGACAAATATATGATTAAAATAAATGAATAATCAAATGGACATTAAATAATACATTTACTTTCAAAATATATTAATTAATCAACTAGGGTTTGGGCCAAAAATTATAAATAAATAATGAGTAAATTATCTATTTAGGGAAACATAGTTGTGTATGCTTGTGTGGGAATCTGAAGTTGACTGATGCAAAGTTTGATTTGACCATGTGACTATAGTATCTACCTAGAATAAGATTAGTTTATTAGGACTAGGGTGCACTAATCTATTATCCTTATATATAATTATTGTCTAATATATTCCTATGATAAAAATATAAGTTGGTCTCATATGTGGATTCACCTATAGGTATGCTTCATCCTATCATATATCTAAGATCGCATAATCCATCCTATAATTTCACCTTTTCCACTTCAAAAACCTATTGAAGTCTTAAAAATAAACCAAATGGATATCAAATAAAAAATGGGTGGAAATGGGGAAGTGGGAATGGTCAAGTTGGCTTCAGAACCCTATCAATATGAGCATTGCCTACATAGCCTCAAAATACGTACCTCATGCCAATGTAGTATTCCACTAATGTGTGTGTCAATAAATAATATGTGGTGTGAATATAAATTCTATTCACCTATGACCTATTTTTGATCCAAGCATGAAATATGTAAGTGATATGTATAAACTTTAGATTAATTCAAGTGTTGAGAATGTTATAGTGTGATTTTTATTTATTATGCTAGTGACAAATTGATAAGTGCTAAATGTAAAATTCCTTAGGGAACCCTTTATATAGAAGACTCTAAATTTTGAATTATAAAAACAATTGATGCACCAATTGACTCAAATAAGGTTTAAACCAATCATAAAAATAAATCCAAAAGAAATGTTCATCAAAAAGAGTCTTGAAATGTGCATTGGACAAGATCAGTCCTTTTGGAATTAGTAGTGTAGTTTATTATTACATAATTTTTATGATAAATTCCATATGTGGTTTCCCATAGAAATAGATTATCTGTTATGGAAAAATTAATTATGCATTATTATGTAAACTAAAAGTTTGGCATGAGATCAAAACTTATCCAAAATGGAAGGTGTTGTAACCATATTCTACTTGAATAAATTGTTTGTGAAATGGAGCTATGGTTTTCAAGATATCAACATTTTATTTTGAGGTAATCTTGTATTTTTTTAAGGCCAACACATACCTTAGGGTATGTCATATATATAAATAGATATATAATTTTGAAGTTTTTTTAAAAAGTAATTTATTTGAATATTTCAAATAGGAAAAAATTTAGATTTGAACTAGAAAAATGCCACAAAAGAGAGCAATTTTGTGTAGACAGTTCAAGGAGGTATAGGCATTTATTTAGGTCAATTAGGAGGTCATATTGGTAAGAACCAAACCCAAGTATAATTATTTTCAAAAAAATAATTTTGGTGTAATCATAATTAATTTATTTACTTTTGAAAAAAAATTGAGTGGCTACATATCCATATTTTTGGGTTGGTTGTGTCTGTATATGTCACAATCATGTCTATATTATCATGGTCTTATCCTACCCTACCATCCTTTATGAAGTGGCTACATCTAATTATTTTTTTGAGCTAAAATATAATGTTACGTATTATATTTTATTTCTTTTGGACTTGTATTTGACAATTTTGAATTTTTGATGGTGTGTTATTTATTGGGTGTAGGAGGATATGCATTGTAGAGAGTTATGATGGGGTTGGATGATGGAGAACATTTTTTCCCTACCCCTATTTGATGAGGATATATTCATTTTTATAGGTTTGGCCTTAGTTTTTTGGGTTGGTTAAACTTGATTCCATATGATGTTCATGTGATGACTGTATTGGTTGAGTGGTGGGATGCAGATACCTACACATTTTGGTTGCCTACAAGTGAGATGACAATAACTCTAGTGGATATCTAGAATATAATAATATAATTAATTATTTTCACTAGAGTTTTATTATAATATGTTATGTGGTTAAAGCCCCAAGTACCTTTCCCATAGATATGTGATAACTAAACATCATGGATGATAATGATTTTTATGTTTTATTATCTCTTATTGTATTATCTGATGTTCTACATGCAAAAAAATTCCTTGTTGTTTATTGGATTAGGTCATGACATCATATGGTGATGGGATGTCCATCTCATATAGGATGCACACTATCATCCAAGATATTGAGGAGTATGGGACCATGTATTCCTAGGTTTGGACCATGATTTCAAATTTTTAATAAGACCTATGTAGATTTACATGGGAGGAATTTAGTTGTGTAATTACCTTGGGCACTTTAATACATTGTTGGGCCTATAATTTCATAGTCATTACTAGACCAATGGAGATGTCATGCATAAATTGGGAACATTCATAGGAATTTACATTGAGATAGGCTAGTAAAGGGCATGTGTAAGATTGAAACATGAAGAATTTTATGAGATATTATATGAGTTGAATGTTGACTACATTGTGTGGAGACCATACATATGGTTTTATAGGTGGTTATAGGATAGGGCACAACTTCACCAAATCCATGTGGCTTGTTGTTTGCATGATTAGTGGAAAAAATATTTTGAGCATTTTCAGTATGAGAGAGTTACATAATAGTTTAGGGTATAGTAGGATGTATTTACACATAATATTTTCCAACTTTTATCACTTACTAACACTTTGTATCTTTTAGGAGCTCATCAAGTCTCAATCTCTTTGAGTGCACACCTTAAAGGGTGCACCAAGAAAGGGGTGGGTAGACCATTAGTGATTTGTAAGATTGTTGTCCCTTTTTCCACTTACCATATACACACTTGTCTCCTAAAACCATTTACCCTAAGTTTATTCTTCTTAGTTTTACCCATTCCATATATTTATCACATCTTTATCCTTATGTTCCTTTCCTTATCCCCATTTTTGATAGTTAGTTATACTAGGTCAATTGGGTCAACCCTGTATAGTTTTTAGCCTCTAATTACTATACAAGGTTAATTGGGTTTAACCTATACTATTTCTGGGTATTTTTCACTTTGGATCTTGTTATCCGTTTGGCTGACATAGCTCAAGACTTAGTGAATTATCTCCCAAAAACATATAGGGTCGATTGGGTCAACCTCATATATCTTAAATATTTAAAAGGATTTAGGGTAAGATCTACCTATATATACAAGTTAATTTCCAACCATTTGAAGATAGATAAGTGAAGAAGAATAAGTGTGAATGAACATCAACTTATTGACCATTATACTTGAGCAATAAAGCTTAGGGTTCTATACTTTCTTTGGAGATACAAATCTTGTCTTGTGGATAAGTATTTTTGATGTATAGATAGGTTGTGTAGCCTAAAGCTGATTTGTATTTGTTATCCTTACATACCACAATAATATCTTAAAAATCACCTTATCCAAGGGAGATATTGAGGCTCGATGGGTTCATCTTCAAAGGTAAGTATTCCTAACTTTATTTTTCCTTTGTAAGAGTAGATAGATAATGAGGTTTTTCTTATCTTCCATGCATTAGGATTACGTATACATTGACATGAGTATATGTCTTCTATGCATATTTAGTCTATTTTTTTTTCTAACCCCCACTTTGTGCCACAAGATTTGGTGAGCATTAGATTAGATTTACTTTCTTGTTACTAGACATAAGTGAAATATAAAACCTAGGGACGCCTTAGGGTTATTGCATGATTGTGTTAGTTTGGAGGCTTTGGAACCCTCCTTAACATAGTGTATTATGATAAGTGATCCCCTAATTAGCTCTAGTAGATCCCCATATTGGTCATGCTCCCTCTTAAAAAATCTATTCCTAATCATAAGTGTAGGTATGCTCTATCTTCTCCAAGCCATGATTGATTTATAGACATGATGCATTTTTGATTGCATACATTCTATTGAACTCGACATGAATTAACCCTTAAAATATTTGTTCACTTATTTCATTCTTTTAATAATTATTTGTTATCATATATTTACCATACTAGGTTGATTAGATTGACCCAAATCTAATTTATATGTACAATATTTCAGGTATAGGCTACTAGATCGACCTAATCAACCTAATATAGGTTTTTAGATTTTAAAACTTCCAATCCATACTACTGGATTGAACCAATCAACCTAGTATAATTTTTATACTTTTAGATACCATATTAAGCATACTAGGTTGACTGAGTCAACCCTGTATAGTATAGGCACTCAACAATAGGTTCCTATAGAGCTTGATTGACCTAGTTAACCCAATCAACAGGTTTTGCAAGCATTCCACAAGGTTATCTAACCTCAATCTTTCTTAGCTACATATTTGATCCACCAAGGGTCCTTTTTATCCTTCTATCTCTTTATTTATAGCCTTTCCTTTCATAGTTTTTAGTCTTGAAAACTACCCTTATACAGTCAACTTGATCAACCCTATCGACCTAGTTCTATATTTTGTGTGTTGTCTAGATAACTAGGTTGAATCTTCCAACCTTGTTCATTTTCAAACCTTGCTTCTATAGTATAGGATTGACCTTGTCAACCTTATTTTATATTTTGTGCATACACTATCAATTGTATTGACATTGTACCTTGTTTCAAAGTTGGAATTAAACTTGTATGCTATTAATTAGCTCATACTTTCATTTCTTATTACTTACATGCTTAGAATAGATCTCATAGATCAATTATATGGTTTTAAATTAACATTTAATTTCACTCTTTCTATTTTATACACACACATTGAAATCACAAAATCTAAACAAGCATTTTAACATTTGACTACCCAAGTCAAACCTACTTGGATTTCATCACCAAGGAAGAAGCTAACTTGATGTTCTAGTCAAATGTAAAGTGTTTTTAATCTTATATTTTGGCTAATCACTTGACACCCTTATCATTTTGGTATGTCAAGTGAGGGGGTAAGACCCAATACAAAGAATGTATCATTACCACTATAGATTTTTTTATCCCAAACTACCTATACCTATCCTTAGATTTTTTTCTCATTCCTAAATTATATCCAACTTCCCATCACATTAAAAAATGTATCCTAATAATCTTATAAATATTTAGGTTGACCAGCTCAATTGTATTTTGTATTGAAAAAACTTGAACTAGCTAATGTTGGTGAAAGGTTTTGTGTTGTGTACCTTAATTGGATTATCTAGCATTAATATAATCTATTATTTGTTTCCCTTAAATTCTTACTTTTCAAAATACTTGAAAAAATTATATTATTTCAATTCATAATTTGTTATAGGCTTTCTAATTTTCCTTGTCCTTTGTACTGGGTCAACCTAGTTGAACTTGTACATTTTTCCAACCTTTGTTGATTGTAATAGATCGAATTAGTCAACCTTTTGCTATTTTAGACCATATTCACTCTTTTACTAACCTTTTTTCATTATAATGGATTGACCTAATCAACCCTATACTATTTACAGACCCTGTTTCTATGTTAGGTTGACCCAATTGACTTTATACTATTTATGTCACTTCTTATCTCTTTGTTATTTTTTGCACCTCTTTTCTTGTGTGTTTATCTATTATTATCTCATCATAATGACATATTTTAAGACTTATCTTAGTCAATAACATTGCATAATTAAGTATTTGGATAATCACCTCACGTATTTTATTACTTTAGATGAAACTATCCACTTTCTTCCTTCCTCTTCTCCTAAACCAAAACCAATCAATACACCATGTAATTTAGTTGAGGTCATTCATCATAATCCTCCTCCCAATACAATTTTTTTGAATCCTCCACTTATAAATAATCCTCCTCCCACAAACACTAATAATCCTCTTCCTATCAACACTAATACCCCACCTTCCAATCCACCTATTAATACAACTCATCTTCTTACACATGTAGTTTAACAAATGAACATCATGGAAATAACCAATAAATCTAAAATGATGAACATGAATAAAAATTTATTAAACATGACTAGTCAACCACCTCAAGTCATCATGTCTCAACCAAATAAAAATTTTATCCCTCCTCCTCTTATAAATTCCAATGTAAATATCATCCCTCAACCTCTAATAAATAAAAAAATGCTTCAACATCTTCAAAATGAACCTTTAGCCCCATTTATTACATCCAAAGATATTGGAAACATTTCTCTAACTATCACATATATTTAGAATAAGGACCCTACTATCTTTCTTAAGTCTTTTGGTAATCTCTATAAGGAATGGGTCCAAACTAACACCTTTTCTACCACCAAGATCTTAGCTAAAAAATTTGAGGGTGATGTAAAACCAACTTCCTAAACATTCCATCTCAAAACTAGAGGATTTAGTCAATGTTCTAGTGAAGGAATTCTAACATGATGACCTTATTGAAAGTTACCTTAGCCATTTCATCAATTCCAAGCAAGTTCCTAATGAATCTTCTCATACTTTCATCAAACAATGGAAGTATATCGATCATAAAGTATACCATAACATGAATGATGACACTATTTTAAAACTATTTGTCACTTCTCTTAAACCTCCCATTTAATACAAAGTTTGAATATTTTCCCCTAAAACTTTAGATGAAGCCTTAGATCAAGAAAAAAGGAAAGACTTTCTTATGACTCAATTTGAACCATCTCAAACAACTACTAAAGTACCTTTCTAATCATCTTCTCATAACATTGATTCATCCAAGTTTCCCCAACCTCAAAATGGAGCATCTAATTCAACCAATTTAAACCCAACCCACCCTCCCTTTAGTCTAGATTAACTTAAGAGGAAATTGCCACCTTATAAACCCATGAGATTTGATCCTTCTAAACCTCATACAAAATGGTATAATCCTCATAGGCTTTGTTGGTGGCATGCTAATATAGGTCATTCTCATGAGTCTTGTCATGATC
This sequence comes from Torreya grandis, assembly GCA_037957365.1. Lineage (NCBI taxonomy): Eukaryota > Viridiplantae > Streptophyta > Pinopsida > Cupressales > Taxaceae > Torreya > Torreya grandis. The sequence continues at coordinate 454,947 of JARHVA010004107.1, forward strand.
TTCACCGATTTCTTCTTTCTTCTTTTCTTGGTCCATATTTAAATCTTGATATTCTAACAAAACAATGTTATCAAGACTCTCTTAAAGCTTATCAAATTCAATCTCAAGAACCACAATCACAACAAAATCAACTACCTAATGATCAACAACAATAATCTCATACCTATACCTCATCCAATAATTTTTATCAAACCACAATTGATCTTTCTTCCTACACCAATAAGGAAATGATAGCTAACATGAAAATTTTTAAACATATCATTGCATCCATTGAACCTCAACCTCTTAGGTCACATGAACTAAAAGAGTACATAGTTAAAATGCATAATCCAATGTATATCATACATGGTCCTCCTTTACCTCCTCATACCTCTCCTACCCATCATATGTCACATTCAACCTCCTTAAAATATAACAAACCAACACACTTTTCTATCTTTGAATACACCTACCAACCCAATTCAAACCATTTTAATAGTTCAATGTTACCTCACTCCACCTCACATGTTGGGGCATCTTTCGATGCCCATTCACATGTCCCTTTAAACTTTAAGGAATATTACAATACCCATCACTAAATCCACTTACCCATTGGGGTATCTTATCATGCCCATTATTATTTTAAAATACATAATAATGAACACGTTTAACTTTAATAAACCTTTCAAGACTTATAGACTTTTATTTCACATGCTCATATTTGATATAGATGTTCACATAAATCTTACTTATTCTTTTTGTCTCATGTTTTTTTTCAATTTATTTCTTTTACTTTCACTTTATGAGCATCATTATCTTGCTTTACATTCATTGGTTTTATTTTGCATTACATTTGGAATTTGATTTCATTTTTATCCTCATATATTTATTTTATCTTTTTATGTTATTCTTTGTCTTAGTAGCTTTATGATTATTTTTTCCCTTATTTAGCATTCACCCTCATGGGTTTCTATTTTAAGATTTTGTCATATAAGACTATGGATAGGACTTGGCCTTTCTTAAAAAATACCACTTTTATTTCTTTTCTCATTTTATTATTTCACATTTTACTTTTTGGCACCCTCGTGGGTTTATCTTTTATGAGTTAAAGTATAAGACCATGGATAAGACCTGAACCTCATAAAATTACCATTTTTTCATTATTTTTATAAGAAAAATATCTTTGATTCTCATTCTTAATTTTATCTTTTGCTTTTTTTTTTATAAGATGGAATTTACATAACAACCTCTGTTAGCATATTTTCCTCCATTTCTCTCATTCTTATGATAAGGAATCACACTTTACTATCATTGTATCCATTTTTACCATTTGTCACATTTTTTTGTGATTTTAAGTAATTCAAATTTTTCCATATGTCACTCCTCTTAATTTCTCCTTTATTTCACTCCACATTAGATAAAACAAGTTCAAAGTTAAGACATCACTTTTATTTCACCTAGATTTATGAGACTGTTATACTCCATGCACTTTGAAGTTATCTTTCATAGAAAACAAGTCCCAATTATTCAAATTAAAGTCATATTTAACACCCATGTTTGGTTTTCTAAATTTGTATGGAGAAGGAATAGAAAAATCCATCAAGAAAGTTAAAATCCAAATCATTTAAAATAAAAGGCAATAATATAAAAATGCAACATAAAAATCTCAAAAGTAAAAATCACACCAAAATATGTGATTCCAAGCACATCTCTTATCTCTAATCTAATCTCAAACTCCATAGTTGGCCTTATATAGAGCTGAAGTCCTTTAGGGTAAGGTAGGCTAGTTGATTGGAATAGAGGAATTCAAAAAAATCTATGGTGATACCTAATTTCTCACACAAGTACCTAATCTTCATAGTAAACTGATAGCTCTGTAAGGGGTCCCAAGGAATGAAGAACACATTGTGGGAAGGTAGGTCTATTTTAATTTTAATGTATATATCCTTAATTGGATTATCTATATACTTCATTTGTTAACCTAAGACTTGTGTGGCTAAGAGAAGTTATTCATACTCTTTAAGGTTGAAAGTCCTCTTATTTTGACAAACCTAATTCGAGTGTCTTGACTTCGATAAAGAGTTACTCTACCTTGGTTTTTCCTTCATTTTTCCCCTCCACCCATTTCATTTCCCACCTTGATAGGAAAATTGTGATTCCAAATCTATTTTCCCTCTTCTATTAGTCCTTCTTCACCTCTTAAAAACATGCTAGAATTACTTTATTTCAATTTTATCTATCCTTAGAGCAAAACAACATGTCTGAGAAACTATGGGTTAATATTATACCATTTATTTACCACACCACCTCACTTTCATACTAGTCATGTCATTAGGTGGTTGTGTTTTCTTACATTATATCTTTGAACAAAAACTAAGTGTGAGTTTTTCATCCTTTAGCGGCTTTTTGATTTTTATTTTTCATCATGTTCTTATTTGATTTTTTTGCATAATTCACCTATCTTACATATGACATTTTCCATTATTCCATGTTTTTCTTTATGTATGAATTCTTAATGTTTGTCTCACATCTTTAATTACATTTCAGTTTCAATATTTCATGTTTTTCTTTTTGCCTATCTTACATGAGCTTACTTTTCACTTTGTTTTACCTATCTTTGTTAAAAGTTTTCTTGTATTGATAATTCATTTGTCATTCGTGTCCTACATGCTTCCTAATGTGATTTAAGTATGATATAAATTCCTTTTTTAAATTTATGTTTTACACACCTACCAACATGATTTAGTATGTTCTACATTCCTTTTTTCCATTTATGTTTTACATGCTTTCTAATATGATTTACTATATTTTACAATCATTTATCATTCATTTGCCATCATTTTGTCATCTATTTACAATAATTTGTCATTAATTTTCAATATTTTTGTCATTTATTTTCTTTTAATATTCTATCATTGCCTTAACTCATTTTACATTACTATATGCCTATCTTCCAAAATTTTGATTTTTAGCTATTTTTTGCACTAACTTCTATAGGTTTATCTAGTTTTCTTCACATTGAATGCCTTCACTTATGTTATAGTCTATTTATTTCTCTACATCACTAAGGTAAGTAAAGGCATGTGTTTTTCAATCCTATCCTTTACTTTGTCTTATTTTTTACTTGGTGCACTTTACTTAGCATTATCATTATGTGTTACCATTTTATATTTCCTAAAGTACCATCCTATGTTACACTCACATGACACATGATGATATTTGAGTGGGGCATATGTATACATAATATTTTAAAATTTTTATCATTTACTAAAACTTTATATCTTGTAGGAACCCATCGATTCTCAATCTCTCTCAGTGCACACCTTAAGGGGTACATCAGGAAAGGGGTGGGTAGATCATTGGTGATTCATAAAATTATTGTCCCTTTTTTCACTTATTGTCTACACACTTGTCTCCTAAAACCATTTAACCTAAGCTTATTCTTCTCAGTTGTACCCATTCCAAATATTTTTCACATCTTTATCTTTCTATTTCATGCCTTGTCCCCCTTTTTTATAGTTGGTTGTACTAGGTATATTGGGTCAACCTTGTACATTTTTTAGCCTCTAATTACTGTAAAGGGTTGACTAGGTTGATCCTATACTATTTTGGGGTATTTTTCACTTTAGAGCTTATTAACCCTTTGGCTAACATAACTTAAGACCTAGTGAATTATCTACTAAAAACATACAGGGTCGATTGGGTCGACCCCATTCAGCTGACATATTTGAAAAGATTTAGGGTAAGATCCACCTATATATACAAGTTCATTTCCAACCATTTAAATATAGAGAAGTGAATAATAATAAGTTTAAATAAATATATACTTATTGACCATTCTACTTGAGGAATAAAGCTTAAGGTTCCATACTTTCTTTGGAGATACAGATCTTGTCTTATGCATAAGTATTTTGGATGCACAAATAGGTTGTGTAGCCTAGATCTGATTTGTCTTTATTATCCTTACATACCACAAAAATCTCTTGTGATGCACCTTGGCCAAGGGAGAAATTGAGGCTCGATGGGTTTGTCTTCAAAGGTAAGTATTCCTAACTTTATTTATCCTTTATAAGAGTAGATAGATAATATAGTTGTGCTTCTCTTCCATATATTAGGATTCCATATACATTGATGTGAGTATATGTCATCTATGAATGTTTAATTTAGTTTATTTTGTTTCTAACCCCCACTTTGTGCCACAAGATTTGGTGAACAATAGATTATATTTATTTTCTTATTACTAGACATAAGTGAAATATGAAACCTAGGACCCTCTTATGGTTATTACATGATGATGTTAGTCTAGAGGCTTTGGAACCCTCATTATCATAGTGTATTGTGATAATTGATCCCCTAATTGGGTCTAGTGGATCCCCATCTTCATCATGCTCCTGCTTAACAAATGTATTCCCAATTAAAAGTGTAGGTATGTTCTATCTTCTTTGAGCTAGGATTGATTTATATAAATGATGCATTTTTGATCACATACAGGATGTGCCCTTGGCTTTATGGGTATGGGTATAGGATGTGTGGGATATAATGGGAGTAGGAGATAGGGGTAGGCCATCTATTATAGATTCCCCCCCCCCCCATTATAACAAATGATATGGATCTTGTGATATAAATACTATATGTGGATGATGTGGGGTCTACTAACATATATACTTCATGGTGTACACAACACAAAACATAATGATTATTCCCATATAGAGGAGACTAAGTTGTTGATGATGTGTTAGACCTTAAGCCTATGAGGTTTATTAGAGGTATGGGATGTTTTGAATTAAATTTTTTATTAGATGCTTATTTTTTTGAATTATTTATTAAATGATAGATAATGCATTTTTTCATTTTATTTTTATATAAAAGATGAAGATTATTAGTTGATGATGATTGAGTCATCACCTCAAGAGTTGACATAACATGTTATTGATGATGTCATGGAGGGTGGTTTTATTGACAAAGATGTAGCAATTTATGGTATTCACATGCCTCTATTTAATTTAATAGTGATTTCAAATGTTTTTAATGTTTGATATGTGATAGATCAACATGAGTTGAGAGCTGAGGTGATAATACTATGAATTCCCCCACCATATATGTATATGACTCTAGGTCATATACATATAGACTTGAAGATATGTCATATTGATTTCAAGGCATGGTTGTTTGTCTATTAGGATCAATAGATGAGAGATAAATCATGGTACAAGACACTAAAGTGATCTTAAGGCATCTATTTATAGGACTCATATGTTAGTTGATATAGATGATGTGGAAATGGATAAAGAGGGTTATATGGACTGTACTCCTATTATAAAGTGATGTATTTTTAATTGCATTGTATAAACTCTTGATTACTAATTATGTTATTTGATAACTCTTTATATATGGATATCAATTATTTGGTATACTTATAATTGTTATAATTGTATGTATTTAGTATTTTAGGCTATAATATGTATGTTTTCAACTTTAATTTCACATATTTGAATGTTATTATTATATATTGGTGATTTATATCTAAGAATAATGTAGGAAATATTTATACCCTACATGACCATATGACCAACCTAAAGGGAATAAGAACTATGAACCATATTGATCATGTTATATATCTTGATTATTGTACTTTGGTTATGACACTGCCTGATGAATATTAGTAGGAATATATGTATTATCTATTGTAAAAATCTTGATTGGTTGGTGTATTGTCATTATTGATTGATTATAATTTACTTGTATCATAACACTAATATAATTTTTCTTATATTTATGTATTAGATTATATTTTTGTTGAAGCTATGGTACATTAGATGTTTTATAGTGTGGTTCTCTAGATGCATTTATAGTAACATGATGAGTAACCATTGGTTCCTTAGTAGGAACATCATAGGATAACTTAACCATAGTAGAATGTGATTTATTATGATGAAGATATGGAGACCTAGATGTCCCATTTATAAATTTGATAATACCTATATAATCATACCACTCAATTTTGTATTTGAGTTTACAACAATAATTATCATAATGACCATTAATACGATGATAGTTACAACAAGGCTAATTTATGACTTTGTCCAAGTGATGTGATAGATGATAATGATTGTGAGGAAGTGTAATCATCCTCATATCCAATAATGTATAAATAATTTCATGATACCTATATTTTAATAAATCAAATTATATAGGTTGTCTCATGACATGGTGTGTTTTAGTCATTGTAGGAGTTGCTCTATAAACTAATTCTTTCTTTTTATTTATCACTTTAATTGGTTATTTTTATTGTATAGTTTCCTATAAAAGAGGTGGATTAGGTTTTTGGACCATATTATATGAAATTTGTGGTAACAAATCAATATCAAAATATTCCTATGTATTATTTTGAACTACTACCAATTTCTCCTCTAATGCAATAGCCTCATCATAAATTTGGAAATGACTTATATGTTTGATACAATAATTATTCCTTAATATGGAGGATGAGACCTCTAAAAATATATATATCATGTCTCCAAATCTATTTGTTGATAGACTAAATATTACATACATGACTTAAATTGTAATATGTAATCACAAACTAATTTTGAGTTACCCTAATGCAATGATGGTAATCTCTCATATGTGACTCTAGGTCCTTAAACCTACACAAAATTCATAAGGAATACTTCCTTTAGCTCCTCATATGTATATAGAGACCCACTATGAAGTGAATGATGAAACTAATTTAGTGCATCATATTCCAATATATTTATAAAAACTATAGTAATATTTGACTACCTTTACAACCATTCATAGCTTTAATTTAATCTCTAATATATAGATAAGGATTGTCACTTCCATTGAGCTTATAAAATGTTGGTATCTTAAAATTATATGGTAATGGTGTAGATTAAAAATTGTGTACTATATTTTTAACATAGATAGAATTTGAATCAACCCAATAATTATATACCTTACTTTTTAGCTTTATTGATGTAATTTATGTAGTAAATCACTAGTGACATGGACTAGAGAAAGAACCTCTTGTGAAGGCACATCTATATCATTAAGGGTATCATTTAATAATTGAATTTTATTATTAATTTTATCCATTGGGATAATATTTTTCATAGAAGAAATAGGTTTAGGAATAGATTCTACCTTAAGAATTATGGGGTTGGGAGGTTCATTTATATTTAATATATCATTATTTTGCAAAGGCATATGGAATTATATTGAAATAAAATAAATATCACCATTATTTTCATCACTATAATTACCATGATAACATATTTTATCATTCAAATGAAACTAGGAATATCATTATTATTTGTAATTACATTATCACTAAACATGTTACCATTTTATTTATCATGTGCAATAAAATCAACATCAACATGATGAGTGGATAAAGAATAAATAATACTAGGTATATGATAAAATTTTAATCCTCACTATATGCATAATAGTCATAATCATTCAAATATCATGATTGTAATCTTTTTCACTTATAGAATCAACATTCAAAATAACTACACTTTCATGTTCACTAGAAGAGGGTGTAAGAAATGTATTTATACTTTTAATGTAATTCAAGGAATCTTCACATGAAATAGGAGTTTATTTTTTACTTTTATTATCAACATTTGATTTTAAAAAATCCTTATTTTGAGAAGGGGATCAAGAAGGATAAATAGTTACATTTTCTACCTTGTTTAGAGTGTTATCACATTTTAAAGGAATACTAGCTTCATTATGACCATGTGAAAGAACAAAATTTTCAATATCAGAAGGAGAATGGATAAGAAATGAATTTTATTATAAACATTATCTATATTATTATCATATTAAAAAGATACATTACTATAATGTAAATTTTGAGATGTACAATTGTAATTTTCCTCATGCAATGGAATTTTAACCCTATTTGTTTTATATTGTGCAATTTGAAAAGAGATGTAGAAAAAAAAATTGATAACCGATGATTATTATAAAATAAATCACCACCAATAATATGTTCCTTTGGAATTATATTATGGATTTATTTAACTTGATTTGGTAGAGATACAATGGAAGGAGTAGGGGAAGAGCATGCATCTACACTACTTTCCTAATCATTTTGATCATAACTTGCATAATATTCATCATATCCATCATGATAATAATCATCATTATACCAAATATTCATGTTTATCATTAGGATCTAACACATAATCTTGGTAATTTATCCTTTCTTTATTATAATTATAAGGAATGCCTAAGAATGCATCAATTAAATGAGGTGGAAGATATTCCTTGTTAAGTATTTTATGTTTTTATAAAAACTAAAATGAGAAAAAGAGGAGAAATAAAAACTAATTCTAACACATAGGCCAACATAAGATGGAAATAGATTCTAATTTGAAACCCTGGTAAGGAAAAATTAAAAGGAAAACCCTAGGGATAAATTTAGGGTTTGACTATTCACCAATATGTTTTATCAAATTTACGATTAATGGATTTGTAATCTAATAGGAAAATTAGATGATTAAATTAAATTAATAATAAAATGGTCATTAAATCATGCATTTACTTTCAAAATAAATTATATTGATCAACTAGGGTTTTGATTAAACATTATAAAGAAAAATAAGAAACTTATTAGTTATGAGAACACAAAGATGTGTATGATTGGGTATGAATATAAAGTTAATCGACATACCTTTTTATTTTATTGTATGATTGTCATGTCTAACTAGTAAAATACCAATGGATTAGGATTTGGGTACACTACTTTATTTCCTTATGGAGCGCTATTGTCCAAGCTGCTCATGTGACAAAAGTGTAAACTAGTGTCTTATACATATTCATGTGTAGGTATGCTTTAGCCTATCATGGATATAATATCAAAAAATATAGATTGTATTTTTTAATTTTACTCTTCAAAACCCTAACTAATTCCTACACATAAACTAATGGATATAAAATGCAAAATGGGGAGAAATGGAGAAGTGGGAATGGTTGAACTAGCCTCAAAACCCTATTGAAATTAGTGCTACCTACATAGACCCAAAATATAGAACTTATTATGATTTATTTATAAATATAATGTGTATATGTGTGATTGGATCATATTTAGTGTTAATGTAAATTTCCTTAACTTTTGCCCTCTTATTGGTCCAATCTTTCTATCTAGATGTGATATGTATGACTTTAGATATATGTAGGTGTTGATATTATTTTAGTATGATTTTTATTTCTTATGCTAATGCCAAATTGATAAGTGATGGATGTAAAATGATTTAGGGAACCCTTTAAATATAATACTCCAAGTTTTGGATTCTAAAAACCTAATGATGCACTAACCAACTCAAATAAGAGTAAAATGGTCATAAAAACAATCATGCATAGAAAAGAGTCCTAGAATGTGTGTTAGACAAAACTATTCTTTTTAGAAAACATATCAGAGTGGTTATGTCCAAATATGGTTCTCATGTATAGAAATAAGGAAATAGTATAATGGAATGGAAAAAGGACCAAGGACCCCTATGATTCAGAAAAGTAATGATATAGAAGACTAAAACATCAAAAAATACAGTGAAAGCAGTGTGAAAGAGTATTGGGAAAAAACATAAGACTAAAAAAACATGTGCCAATAGGATCTTGATTCAATATTAAGATATTATAAATAAAAATGTCATAAAAAACATAATATATTTTTTTACTTTACAAAATTTGGGGGTATACAATGAGCAAAACATATCATGCATAGGTCTTGGTCTTGTAGTTTTAGAATATTTTAGTTTTTATTTTTATTTTTATTTTATTTATTTTTTAATATTTTAATATAATTAATCCCCAACTAACATATGTTCCCATCTATGGGATGCTCAAGTATATACCTTAGATTAAATAATGTGAATTTCATATGTCATGGCTGAGTAACAATATATCATTGTCTACATTAGATAAATTCTTGTGAGTTGTAAAATACCATGTATCATCATCATAATTAATATGACCATGTATACACTGTGTCACTCTAATATTAGTAATAATATGTGGACTCTATTATATATATTAATAATTCATTAGTGTTTTTAGTGAAATATTATCACATTTTTTTGTATAATTATCATAAGATGTGACATAACAGGTAATGTTTATTAAACTCAAATACATAATTTATGTAATGGATGTTAGAGAATTTTTTTTCAAGTAAATTAAATCACTTACATGTAATTTACTCTTTAAGGCTAAACACATTCAAGTTGTACAATATTTTTTGTGGTGGCATATACATAAATTTATCAAGTTGTATGGGGTACTCATATGAAATACCCAAAATTATAACTATTAGTGTCCTAGATTGCACCCTAGCTAAGTAATGTGATTGTTCAATTCTTCTTGCACAAATATAGTCCAATATGGGAAATAACCTAGGCTATGAGTCACCTAAAATTGAGTCTAACCTTTAGATAAGGATGGCTTCCTTCTAGATATATCACCTAAACTAGACCTAATCTAATAATTTTTTAGAAAAGGGGAGAGAGAGTAATGACAATATATGAAAGCATGTAAAATGAGGTGATACAATAGTAATTGGAATACTTATACTTTGCATAAGACACATTATGAGACACATTCAAGACCAAATAGAATTAGTACCACATAAGTATTTCATAATAAGGCATTGATCAATTATCAAACTATCATGAGAGGGCAAAAACCCACTTTCAAGATAAACAACAAACTATAAATTAAAATTATAATGACCTATGAGAACTAAAAAGAATTTCATGAAGGTTAGAAAACTTAGACATAGAAAAATAACATGCATTCACTTAACTATAGTACATGAATTTGTATGACACACTTCAATCTAGCTTACAAAATGATGGAATTTAGTCTTTATTGCATCAAAAGGTGTTATAGTACAAATTTTTGCATAGCCTAAGCAATCCAAAGAATAAGAGTATATTTTTTAAAATGTTAAATATTTCTTTCTAAAATTTATAAAGAGAGACTAAAACTTCTAGAGAATTTTACATGTGGTATAGGTTGGAACATATATAGAAAAAAGGAAGAGAGAGAGAGGGAACTGTGATGTATTAACACAAGTTTGAAGAAGTTAAATCATGACCTTATCAATAAGAAAAAGATTATATAATAGAATTGAATGCTCATTTTCCTTATCTATTCACCCGGTATCATTATTGAAACTCCATGTCATTAGCTATCTAATCTACTGATGAAGACCATGTCTTAGAATTGATAGAATTATACCACATCTGCTTTGGGTAGCCATTGATACCTATTTATAAAAAATGTGACCCTAATGATAGGTGAAACACTCTTACATGATCATGTTTATGTATTTATTTTCTTCAATATTTAACATAGGTCCATTATAGGTGAAAACCAATCCAATTATTGGTTTTCACATAGACACAATATCCATGGAAACCTCCAAACTGCTTGACATTGCTTCACAATCACTAGTCCATATTCGATCTATGTATTACACCCTAAGAGACCTATTATACATCCAAAATATATGAGAGTTGAGAATAAATTGTATGCAAGTATCCCCCATCTAAAATAAATGACTATGTCAATGGAATGACCCTGCAACAGGGTTGATAGGTTTCAAATCATCGACCAAAGATTTTGTTCCCCTAGGTCAAAAAATTAGTTCATCAACCTACAATGGAAGCTCTTTGGATTTCCCCTTTGTTCATTGGTTGTCAATTTCCAACTTAGACCATTTACATTATGCCCAATTATCTATATTCTTATTGGTGCCACATATATGCTAAATTATTGACTCTGATCACATTGTTAGATCTAGATGTATGAATGCATGTGCACCCTTAAATTTCTACTAGCCAAGATCCTTTAACATGTTGACTAAATCTCATACCATCATATCAAGATTTATGAATGAACATGGGCCCTTGATATTTCTTGTACCCACATTTTTTAACTTAAATGGCTAACTCATGAGATTAAAATTGACATCTACATACCTGTATTTGATGTTTTCATGAACATATTTGACATCCACATGAATGTATTTGACATTTTCACGGACATATTTATGATTTTTCAACCCCAATTGTTATTTTTTATGGCCTAAATTTTATGTATACACACCTATAATTTGATGTTCATGTGAATGTATTTGATGTATGTATTACCATCAATGTTTTGGACCCCAATAGATAAATGTTGAGATTTATTTTGACATTTGTTTAAACATCTTGTTCTGTAGGTCTAACTTTGGAATCTCATAACTTAAGTTATAAGACTCATGTGGGCATGAAATTTATATCATATGATCCTAACATGAATAAAAATATGGGGCTATAATCCTTTTGCTCATGAGGATTCCTGAGTGAAGATAAAAATGCTCAAACAAGATGGTCTACTCATTTTTTCATGAATTCTTAGTGATGGTTTGGTCCTTTAAACTTTCCAAATTCATCCTTTGATCATCCCTTCAAAGTTATGAGGAATTTCTAAGACTTGTGTAGCCTGGTTGGTGTTCTTGCATGCTTATAATATTATGATAACCTATTGGTCCCTTCATTTGTACTTCTAGACTCACTTCTAATCCTTTGATCCACTAATTCCATCCAAAACTTTTCTCATTTACTCAAAACATTTCTAAGAAAATTATCCTTATGTGGTAAAAATTTGGTCAACATATTTGGTGACTTAGCTGGGGAGCATGCCTGCTATGCTTGAGAAGTCAGACCATTTACATGACTCTTGGCTCATAGCAAATAACACATCTATTCCATAACTATAAGAGACCTCTTGATTGACTAAAAAGATAGTGAATTCCACCAAAATTATCAAGGAAACATGAAAAATATGTAAGTTAACTAAATAAAGAAGATGAGAAAATAAAGCACTTATTTGGGATAAAATAGAATTAAACTAGTCTAACTAACCAAGATAAAACATGATCCACCTGGATCAAAAGGGAAATTTCTAAACTCACTCATTCTAAGAGATGATACAAGTTGAAAATTAGGGTATTTATTGAACATAACCTTTGATGAGTGACTCTTATTACCTACCAAATCTCTTAGCATCTATTCAAATGAGTCATCAATAGCAAACTAGTCACCAATAAAAATAAACTCATCTTGCACTTCAAGATCTTTTTCATATTGATTTTCAACTACAACTTTGTCTAGTGATATCTCATCTATGCATTTTCCTTGTCTGACCTCATCTTGATTATCATGTATTGTGATTTCATCAAGATATTCAATGAGATTTAAATAGTCAACCCAATATGCATCATGTTCCTAAATAGGTGGCTCTTGATAAAACTTATCAATAACATGCTCTCTAATGGGTAACATATCCTTACAAAGCTCTTCAATTTCCTATAGATATTTAAGATATAGATAACAATCATATTTATTTTCTTCACTTTGATCAACCTAGATAAGATAAATTTGAAAGGTATCTTCATCTTTCTCAAGTGGAAACATCTTAAATTTAGTCATGACTTCAACTAGTAACAATTCTTCATGGAGTTCTTCCACAACAAGACCAACCTTCTCTTGTATACCTAAGATAACTTCTTCAAGATCAGCTATAACCTCATTTTCAATTTTTACTTCAAGTGAGGTATCAATGAGGATATCTTCATCATACACACTTGAAGCATCATCTTCACACTCTTTAAGAACTTGACTTATAGCTATAACCTGTTTCTCTATCTCCCATTGAATAAGCTCCTCCTGAAGAAGGAAGATGGTGGGAGGGTGATGAAATTAATTTTCTTGAGAGGGGGTATGAAGCATGGAATGTTGATCATGATCATATTTTCGGATCTTGAAGGTAATGGAATCATTTATGGATTTTTGGAAAGGAGGGAAAGAGAAACTTTTAAAGACCTCTACATTCAATTCCTTTCACTTGTCCATCACCTCATTAAAGTCTGAAATCTCCTTGTTCTCATGGATAACTTGAGATTGAGGTGGTGAAGAAAAGGAAATAAAATAAGGATTAGTCTATTGAATAAATTCTTAAATAGGCATATGAGTTTGTTCTTGACTCTAACTAGGTAGCTCCCTTGGATCACATTGGGCATGGTTAAGCACTTCATGAGAATAAGGAACACAAGAAAATTGGTAGAAAATACAAGAGGGTTGTTGAGACAACTAATATAACCCACTTTGTTTCCTTTCTAAATCATTAATCTTATCTATGACAAAGGTATAAAACTCATTCCTCTCTTCTAGATCATTAGACACATTTAGAAATAGACCATTCACTTCCTCGTATTAGGAATCTAAGCATACTTTTCTTATATATGCTATAATTTTGAGCTTTATCTCATCCATTATTTCTTGGAGACAAGGCTACTCACATGAAACATCATATCAATATGGGAAAGGTGAAATATGGTCATTAGATTGATATGGTTCACAAGGAAGGTAAGAGTCATGTTCTTGATAATAAGGATCATGGGAAACTTGATAAGGCTCATCATAGCTTTGATAAAATTCTTGGTAAGGTTAATTAAGATCATAACAAGGCTCATATGGATCATGAAAAGGATGTTATGATACATGATAAGGATTATAAGGAGGTATTACATAGGGATTTCCCTCATACATAACCATGAAAATAACATTAGAATAGTGCAGTAAAAATAGACTTACTTGGAAACTGCACAAACTTTCAAAAAAAAATTATTGACATTAGGATCACCAAAGTATTCATTAATAACATTTTTGTAACTACAATTTCACCAAGACCATCTCCAATAGGTCCCATCAGGCATGCCAAAGTTGTTGGTGTCCTAGATTGCAACCTAGCCGAGTAAGGAGATTGTTCAAGTCCTTTTACATAAATCTAGTCCAATATGGTAATGACATTAGGTTGTGGGTCACCTAAACTTGGGTCAAACCTCTAGATAAGGCTATCTTCCTTATGTATCTATCATGTAAACTAGACCTAATCTAATAATTACTTAGAAAATGGGAGAGAGAGTAAGGACAATATATGAAAGCATGTAAAATGAGGTGATACACTAGTAATTGGAACAATTATACTTTGCATAAGAAAAACTATGAGACACATTAAATAATAAAGAAGATCAGTCCCACATAATTATTTCACAATAAGGCATTGATTAGTTATTAAACTAGTATGAGAGGGAAGATACCTACTTTTAAGCTAAATAATAAACTATAAATTGCACTTATAATGACCTGTGAGAACTACCAAGCATTTCATGAACGTGAGAAAACTTAGATATAGATAAGGAAAATACATTAAATTAACTATATTACATGAATTTGTAAGACACACTTCAATATAGCTTGCAAAATGATGGAATTCAGTCTTTATTGCATCAAAAGGTGTTACAGTACAAATTTTGGGATAGCCTTAGCAAGCCAAAGAATAAGAGTCCATTCTCTAAAATGTAAAATATTTATTTCTAAAATTTATAGAGAGAGCCTAAAAATTTCAAGGATTATTACATGTGGTATAAATTGGAACATATATAGAAAAAAGGAAGAGAGAGGGAATTATGATGTATTAGCACAAGTTTGAGGATGTTGACTCATGACCTTATCAATAAATAATTTTTTTTGTAAAATAATTAAATTACCATTATTCTTATCTATTTACCCAGTGTCATTCTTAGAACTCCATTTCATTATCTATTTAATCTGTTGATGAAGAACATGTTTTGGAATTGATATAATTATGCTACATCTACTTTGGGTGGCCATCAATACCTATTTATCAAAAATGTGACCCTAATGATAGGTGAGACACTTTTACATGATCATGTTTGAATTTGTATTTGATTAAATATTTTACACATGTCCATTATAGGTGAAAACCAATCCAATTATTGGTTTTCACATAGTCACAATATCCATGAAAACTTGCAAATTGATTGACCTTGTTTCACAATCACTAGTCCATCTTTGATCTTTGTATTAGACCCTAAGAGAAATGTTTTGAATCTAAAACCTATGTGAACTAAGAAGATATTGTATATGAGGATCCTCCATCTAAAATTAATGAACATGTCAATATAATGACCTTGAAATAGGGTCAATAGGTTCCAAATCATCAACAAGTTGTCATGTTTAACTTTAATGGTGATGGAGAATTATCCTTAACCATCTTACTTGTATGCCTAAATATAATGTTTATCAAGCTCTAATGGTGATATGGGTCCTTAATATTTTGTTTTCATGGGTTTAAAACTAGTTCATCAACCTTGAATAGAAGCTCTTTGGATTTCCCCTTTGTTTAATGGTTGTCGATTGCTAACTTGGACCATTTACATTATGCCCAACCATATTTATTATTATTAGTCCTATAGATACATTGACTTATTGATGATTCTCACACCATTATATTTGGATGTAAAAATGCACGTGATCCCTTGATTTTCTTCCAACCAAGATCCTTTGACATGTTGACTCGATCTTGCACCATCAGATCAAGATGTAAAAATGAACATGAGCCCTTGATCTTACTTGGACCCACCTTTTTGAACTCAAATGTATAACTTATGAGCTTAAAATTGACATCCAAATTATCATATTTAACATATACATGAACATATTTGATGTCTGCATGAATTTTTTTGATGTTTGCATGACCATTATTAAGATTTTTGAACCCTAATGGTTATTTATTGTGGCCTAAATTTGACATATACACACCTATCATTTAATGTTCATATGAGTATATTTGACATATACATGACCATAAATATTTTGGACCCTAATAGATAAAAGATGATATTTATTTTAATGTCTGTTTGAATGTTTTATTCTATAGGTCTAACTTTGGAATCTCATAACTTGGGATAGAAGACTCACACATGCATGAAATTTGTAGGATATGATCCTGACATAAAGAACAATGTAGCACTATAATCATTTTGTTCATGAGGCTTCTTGAGTGAATATAACAATTCTAAAATAATCTGGTCTACTCATTTTTTCATGATGTCTTAGTGATGGTCTGGTCCTTCAAACTTGCCAAAGTTATCCTTTGATCATCCCTTCAAAGTTCTAATGAATTTCTAAGACTTGTGCAGCCTAGTTGGTGTTCCTACATGCTTAAAATATTATGAAAACCTATTGGTCCCTTCATTTGTAATTTTATAATCACTTATAATCCTTTGATCCACTCATTCCATCCAAAAATTTGATCATCTACTCAAACCATTTCTAATTAAAATATCCTTATGTGGGACAAATTTGGTCAATGGTAACCACTTGATTTCTATGGACATACTTAAAGCATTGATGTACCAAATATGCAATTGTGAATTTTATATGTCCATGGTCATCTTAATTTATTATCAAATGCACTATTTTTTCACAAAACTAATAACCATTTAGTACTAGTTTTAGGCACTACCATAAGTGGTAACACAATACCCCCGAGAGGGTTTTGTCACTTTCCATAAAAACCATTAAGTGTATCTGTCATACCAATAAAGCATATGTGTGTACCTAATACTATAAAACAATTTCATAGTGCATATGATTTCACTTGATGCATTATCCACCATATCATTGTGTATAGGATGTGACTCAATTAAAAAGTGTATGAATAAAGGTGCTTTAGTAGAATCATCCTTGATAATTTCATGGTCATTGAAGGTAATTTTAGGTTATTGTACTTATATGATTAAAATTGTACCAATAATACCATATATAGGGTGAGAATCCTTAATTATAATATCATAAGAATTCAAAGGAGGATGTGCATTGTAAGTCACATGTACCTCATGATTAGTCTTGGTTTCTTATTCTACATGTTTTGGAGATATATCTAAAAATATTTTAATTTATGCATTAGTTTTTGTAACTAATTAATTATTAAGTGTGATAACATCATTGAGATCAATAGTGTTGTTCTTAATTAAGTATTCTATCTCGTGCCTCAAACCAAAGCATTTATTAGTGGAATATCCTACCCATTTATGCCAATCATAATATGCATTAATATAAAACCCCTTAGATTGTGCCTATATCATATCAACCTATATATGTAGAGGGATAGATATGATATTTCACTCATGTAACTTTTGTAACACATTATGATTAGGTTCTAATTCATTGTGATTACGTTAACCTTATGGTACTTAACTATATAGAACATGTCATCAAAAGATTTGAAGAATTTGAATTTAATAAACTCATAGATGGAAAGAAGTAGGATTTTTTTTAGTATGTCTTGTGATTCATTAACATCTATAGGATTCATAATCTTTGAAATCATACCCTTATAAAGAAACACATAGTCATTAATAGGCTTATTATGTCCTTGTTTGAATTTTCAATTATAATATAAGACACATTTTCACTAATATTGATAGATAAGGGAGTTGATAATTGGTTATCCAAAGGATTTAAATCATGTATTGATTAGATAAGAATGTCATAAAACCATACAAGTCATAGTTATTAAGTATTATAGGAAAAATATTTGTTATTAACTTATCATTAGATGCATAATCTAAAAATTTTGCATTAAAGGCTCTAAGATGGTATTCTTGATCACATTTATTATCAAATGGTGCATGATTAGGTGAAATGAATCCTATAGAAAAGGGATGATTGGAAATATATAGGGCTAAATGGTTATGTAATAATTCTTGAGTGTTTTTAAAATGACTCATTTTATGAGAACTTTGTTCCATTTTATAAACCTAGGCTTGAATATCTAACAGTTGTTATACAATAATTTGATTGGTAGGCATATTGGATTGATTATAAATAGGAGTTATCACATGATTTTCAGTTCTATGAGGCACAAAATTATGCTATGTAAGGATAACTATATATATGTGAGGAAAATACTATGTTTCCCCCATAGTATATATGTTAGGTGTAGGTGTCACTTATTTATCCATATTAGTAGGATTAATAATATAAACACTTATTGTAGGATATATGCCTCTAAAAGGTGGATTAGTATCATTTAAAATATCATCATGTTATTCCTTGGATGTGGGTTCCTTAAAAATATTTTTCTTTTCATCTCTAGTTACATGAAATAGTACATAAATCATATGTTGATTCATCTCAATATATTTTTTAAGTTCATGTCGATTTATGTAATAAAAATAGTCATCAAAATTGTTATTATTATTTTATTTATGTACATTAGAATAATTAGCACTAATACCATTTGTATCTTTCATTTTAATTATTTTATGGCTTCACTTATGTAAATAAGTGGAAATTAAGAATCAAATCTGAAATTTAACCCCTGAAAGAGAACAAATCTAAACCCCTAATAAAAATTGAAAATGTAATGTATGATTAAACCTAGAATTTTCCATGTTCAACTCAATCATAAATTTTTCCCAAAAAAATATTTTTATATCCTAAAATATTTCACAACTATGTGGTGTTAGATTATGTAAAATATAGAGATATAGTACTAATATGAATTAATATTGATATTATATATATTGCATTATTTGATTTAGAATTGACATAGTAAGAAAGTATAAGCATAAGTAGCTGATTTTGGTTAAGCATATCTAATATAATGTAAATTTGTACTTATAAATGATCTGTACCTACATCATTAGCTAATCAAACTTGAAACAAAGGCTCAAAACCTCTTTGTATGCTTCCAACAGATTCTAACCCCTATAGTATCTAGATTTGTATGTAGGTTATTAGTATTTTCCCTATGCATTGTGAAAGTTTTTAAATACTAATAAATATGTGCCTACACCTATAAATGTTTTGTGTGTCTATTTTACTTCAGTATTGTGTACTGATTTATTTTTCCTTCTCCTTCCATCAAAACCCTAATTATGCTATCGACCAGAATATGCCATTTAAAAATGGGTTAAATTTTTTTATTAGATAAACCAAACCAATCCTTATCATATGAATAATTTTTGTTTAATTACTCCAAAAATTTCTCAAGTATGCCATATTTCTCTCATGTATTTGTGTGTGTGCAGCATCATGAACAATCTATAATACAATGCAATTTTTTGATCTTAGACACTTAGCACCATACAATATTTAATTTCATTTATTTATATTTGACTCTAAGGATACTATTTTGAAAAGTTTTATGTTGTGTATGACTTTGTGATAATGTCTCAAGAGAGAGATAATTTATTCCTCAAGTTTACAAGTGAATATCAAGGTAATGGCCAAGTAATTTCCAAGTGATTATAACCTTAAGAATGATTTGTAGTTATAGCTAAATTTTTGTTATTTACCACTATGACCAACTCATAAAAAATGTCTAATATTACCTAATGAATACTTTATAATTTAAAAATATTTATTAAGTCCACTTGGACACTATCAATAGAGGTAGACACTTAAAATAATGGTAACTATCTAGCTAGTATTGGTAGTGTCCTAGGAGTTTAAATAAGTGATTTGAGATATGGAGAAGATCCATCTAGGATTATAAGATGTTTTTGTATACATTATATTGATCCTTAATAGGTGTATCTAGTGAATAGAGTCAAAAAATATAATATATGGGTAATCAAATAGAGGGAAAGTGTGTACACGATTCAAATGTATACACAATTAGAAAGTATGTCAAAGATGAATTTTACAAATTATATAATACCAAATTTAGGCTCCTATTATTATATTGGTATGTTTTTATGTTTCATATTTAGTCTATCTTATGTTTTTTAGTATATTTTTATATTTGGATGTTATATTTTTAATTTACACCTCATGGTTACCATCCAATGATAGACTTATAACTCTTAGTTTATATACCTCATGATTATCACATAATGGCATTTTATTTCCTTTAATTTCCTTAGTTTACACCTATTTTTTGTTGTCTAATGACACCTTGGATATAGTTATGGCTATGATTTATATTGTATGTGTATATTTCCTTATTATATTCCTTACAACTACTTTTGCATATGACCCTTTTCTATAGCCCCAAACAAATTTTTGGACTAATGTATTGTATGTGTGTTAGATCTAGTATGGTCTTCTACCTTTTTTGTATTATGGGATCCTTATATTTTTTACCATTCTTAGCCTACATATATACTCAACTTTTATTATTTATACTATAATTCTACAATTATAGCTAGGCATTATAAAATTAGAATGGAACCCCATGGTTATGTTATTATACCTATTAGAGTGGGACCAAACATAAATCAAACTATATTTCATGTGGTTCCCACTAATTTATCATCCAATGATTTTATTTTATGACCATGGATACATCAAATGAAATAAATCTCCTCTATTTTGCATCAATATTTAAAATTTATGCATCAAGGTCTAGTGGTTAGAATTCAAATGGATACTAATTTTTAAATGAATAAACCAAGGACGAAGTGGTATACGTATAATTTACCAAACAATCATTACAATGTTTACCTAAATAAATGGCACATAACTTTTATAAGAATAAATCCATTCCAATAAGATTGCAATCATCATATAATGTCTCCAAAAAATAAAACATACTATAGTGATGATGACTTGTTATCTTTACATGCTAGTTTCCTATTGTGCTCTATAAATGATACCAATATTCTTCATTCTTTAATTATTCTATCTTATGATTATAAACCTCCAAGCATCATTTTTTATCTTTTATAATAAGCCTTTTATTTTGGCAAATAAACATAATATTTTTTAAATTATATTAAATTGCATTGCAATGTTATATGTTTTTGGTCTTATGTGTTTCTTATGATCAATATATTCTCATGATTATTTTCCTATAAATTTAGATTATATTGAACTTATTATTATACACATGTTATTGATGATATGTTTTAAACATAGATGTGATATCTATATGCAATAGGATCATGCACATGATAATGGATTCATAATAGGCTAGAGGCACATTTCTTGCTCATTATAAGGGCATTTTGAGATCATGTACTAGAAGCACTAGAGTTTATTTATTTTGTGATTTCATTTATCATACTTTTCTCTCATGTGATCTTATATATTTTTTTATATCATTCCTATTTCATGTACCTTTTTTATGTTTAGTAATTTATGTATGCTCATGTTCCTAAAGTATTTTATAAGACTATAAAGTTACTTTATGTTTAGTTATATGGGAGTTTTTTTTTTTCATGTTTAATTTATTCCAATGTACCTAATGTGTTTTATTCATGTGATTATTGTTTGGTGTGATTTTATTGGTTTTCTTATGTTTGATGTGTGTTCTTTGTCTCCATCATATACTTTGTGTTATAAGTTTGTAATTGTTTACTTTATTTTCTATGATTTTCTCTTCTAATTTATGAGTGACATTTTTTTATCTTTATACTTTTTACATGAATTTTTTTTCTATATGTGTTCCTTGTTTTATCATTTTAATTTATTTGTGATGTGTGTACTATATGTTTAGTGTGCCTTCTTTGTTTTCTCTATTTACTTTGCATTATTATATAATTTATGTCATGAGATATTTAATACATAGTTATCTTATTTTACATGATCCATATCCTAAAAATGTTTATTATTTTAATTTCATAAATTTATATGATTCCTATCATGCAACTATTGGGAGAAAGGCTTAGTTTGTGTGCTTTACATTGATATATTTATTACTACACTTATTTTATTGGGTGCATTTAATCTTAGTGTTTCATAGATTATTTTCCCCCATTAAGATTGTATCATTTATATGCTCATGAATTTATTACATTTTTACCATGAAGGGCATATAATTTATGTGTTCATAAATTTCATACATGTTTCCCATGAGGATAATATCATTTATATGCTCATACATTACTTGCACATTTCCCTTGAGGGAAATATCACTATTATGATTATATTTCTTATATCTTGTCCATTTGGGGAATCATATATTTTTGCTTATTTGTATTATACGATAGGCCCATGTGGAATAATTTATTTATGGCATGCAGGGTTCCATGATTATATATTACTATGCTAAACATTAGTTCTCTTATTTCATATATTACATATGATGTGATTAATCTTTTATTTTGAGATATGTGCTTAAAATTTTCATTCACATCTCAAAATTGGGGTAGAGATTATACATTATTATTTATAAACTAGGACCAATAAAACTTCCACACTATTTTATCATCCATGAGAGAATAATGATAGATTGATATTCAATACATACACATCACATGATACTTTTTCCCACCATGGGATATCTCTAGATGTTGTAAAAGTTATAAAAATTGGATTTTTAAAGGGGAATCCTCACATTATTCAACTACATTATGTGAATCATTTCCAATAATTTATTATTTTAATTTAAACAAACTATCTCCATAAATTGTTATATGTGCATATGTTTTTCTCTTACAACTCACAAGACACCTCACAAGACATTGATACGTTGAAGACTTACATTGGGATTTAAAAAAAATAGGGGTATCAATTTCAATTCTATTTTAATTATTTTAAGTAGTTCATTGATTATTTTGACACTTATCCACATGCACATTTTATACACATGTTTTCAAGGGATTTTATTTTTAAATCCAATGATATATGAATGTGGATGTTTCTTCCATAATCTCCATATCCTTCCATTGTGGAAATTAGGTGATATTTATTTCCTTTGATTTCAATTCACTTTCATTCATGTATTGAATTTTAGAAATATTACATAATTTTATGTCGAGGAATATTCTAAAACCCATGTAGGTAAGCTTTGTTTTTTTACTTATATATATATATATATATATATATATATATATATATATATATATATATATATATATATATATATATATATATATATATATATATATATATATATATATATATATATATATATATATATATATATATATATATATATATATATATATATATATATATATATGCACACACATCAAAGTGGGTCATCATGTAGACACCAAATTTTGGTTTGGGGTAGTTTAAACTATCAAATTATATGTTTCTAGGGTGATTGTGTGTTTTTTATATATAGTTTATATGAGGTTTTTATTTATTTTTTAATCCATATTTTGTCCCTATGTTGCATTTTTTATATCCCACTTTCTCTCTCTTATCTCTTTCCTCCTTACATGGTTTTTGATGGTTTTGGGCATATTTCCTTAAAATATAAACTTTATGTTTCTAGTTTACCAAGACCATATCACATATGTTTATGGTTTGGGCCTTTGTGACCCGTGTTTTTGGGTCCCTCATGCCTTGTGCTTATTGTGTGTTGGTTTTTTCTACATGTTGGGTGTCATTTCATGTGCCAATTTGGTTCTAATTTCAATTTTATAAGTGTATAAATACATGTGCATCAATGAATATCATAAAATGACAAGAAATGAGAAATGTGGAGTGATAAATTAATATGAAAAGTAAGAGAGAAACATATATATTAAAGAGATATATTGTGATATAATATAATTCTAGCATTTATGGTATATTTAAATCATTTTATTTTCTTACACCACTTGTTTGTGCTACCAAAAAAATAATATAAGATTAAGGATTGCATCCAAAAAAATATTATTTAAGTATAGTGTCATGATAATAATGGAGGGATAACACAAGCCCCCCAAATTGATTCCCACATTTTTATTTCTAAGTGATGAGTTTTTAGGGTTGTTGAGGAAATTAGTTTTCCAAAGATATGTGTATAATTTGAGAAAAATGAGAGGTTTTCAAAGTCATGGATCATATGTATAGGATTATAAATAATATTTTATAAATTTAAAGTTTTCCAAATCTAGTATTTCCAATTCCTAAAGTGTGAAGTCCCAAAAAATCTTAATTTCCTTGAGTTTTATTTTATTTTTGTCTTTATTTCTAGTTATATTTTGTTGTATGTTTCTAAAATCTATCCCCATATTCACAAAAATAAAATATTCTTATAAAACCCTCTCTTTATATTTATTACTATTTATAAACACTATATATTTTAATTAAATTTGATTTTTTTAATTTTAATTCATTAAATCTTATCAAGCCTAATTATATGTTATATGGATTGATGTGTTACATTTTGATGTAAAACCACTTTTCCCGTAAAACACTTTTCATAATAATGGGAAAAATCCTAAACTAACTAATAACACAAGAAAAAAAATGAGGAAAAAATCATGTTTTACCAACTAAAAACATGGAAATGGTTCTCTAATTTTTAAATTATAGAAGACACACTAATCCTTTATACTCTCATTTTTAAGAAAATGTAGAACCTAAAAAAAATTATGATGAATACATAAAAAATAATTGTAATATTCACCAACATACTATAAAAACATAAAAATCAAATCTCAATATCCTAAAAAATTAAAAAATGTGAAATCCTAATGATTTACCATAGAGTCCCACCACATTGGAAATTTATTTCCCCAATAGTTGATTGTCATTACTTGAGTGAATAAAATAAGTTGTGAAAGTTGTCATAATATATTATCTATCCCTTCTACCCATTACAATTTAAGTAAAAAAGACATTGATAATGATACAAATAAACCTTGTATAGAGAGGTAAAAACCCTACCAAATGATATTTTAAATGGACACATTGCATAAGTCACTAGACCCTCCACATGCCCCAATTATAAAAAAGTATTAGAAAACCATTCAATATATTTATTTTCATTTTATGTATAATTATTTATGATTTCAACATATAAAGTAAAATTGCATTGCACCGACCATACTCCATTGTGAACTCTTTCAAATTTTACATATATTTTTTCTTGTAGAATATATGGATAAAAATAAAGTAATGTAGTTTTTATGGAAAGAAGAACACCATTCCCATTATATATGTGATTAATATTCATAAAAAGGCCTTGTAAAATAAATACCATTATTCAATCATGAAGACCTAAAAATATATAGGTAATGTAATATTCAGTTTGACCACAGAGTACCCATTCAAATTCACTACCAATAAGATATATTTATACCCAATACTATCATGGCACTAATTAAAATTTATATTTTGATGTGACAAAAAATTAAACCCATATACAGTAGGTATGGTCAAGACCAATAGAAATTACAAGGTATTTCCAAAATATATGCATGTTAAAATATAACTACTTTTAGTTTTTGGCCTTCAGCCATGGAATTCAGTTAACATTGAAGGATAGAATTTTGAAATAGACTTCCATAATTAATAAATTTGGTTGAAAAGGATTGATAATCCATAAGAATCCAAATCACATAAATAATCCCTTGTTGAATTTAATGTCATTTCAAAATGGAATATATAATATAATATATCACCATATAATTATATAAATTATGACCATAGCTTTAGTTATGCTTGGGAAGCCTATCTATATATAGGGATCCTAATAAAATTGTATTAATAAAAATAATTTATTACCACGTGGTGATATACATATGCAATTTATATAGTTCTACCCTCACTAATAAATCCACTCAACTTTATAAACCCTTTCACACCTATTTATCTATAAAAGTATTTTAGATGTAAAAAAATTGCATACACCCATAGTCACATAAATTTGGTATTGGAAACTTGAAAATATCATATTTTACCTATCCTAAATATACGTGACTTATTCATACAAAATTTAATATTTTTCACATTATCTCCTAGTTGTTTATCTATTTGCAAGCCTGACCTTCCCAATTTAGCATACACACATACATCATCGCTATAGTCTATGCCTAATCAATCTACTCTATCAAAAAAATTGTCATTGTTATACATATCATTATTTTCTCCATCCTAGATATTTTAGGTAATAATCAATCAATACCATTGATTTGTATCATCTAACTCTGTTGGAAGTATCCAAAGTGTAAGGCCATGTATTGCATAGTGCTCATTTTAACATTAAATGACTAAGAGATTATGAATTATAAGATTTTGATTATGGATTTATGATGTTAGTCACATATATTTGATGTGTGCAAGGATTTTATGAAGTATTTGCATGTATTATAAACCATGAGAAAGACCTATTATTAATCATGTTTTGTTTAATTACTTATGAAAGTATAATGATTAAATTTCATTTATATAATGTTGTTTTCTAAAATTTAATTATGTATATGAGATATATTGGCTTAAATAATGTTTGAATCATTGATCCTAATCTTATGAATTAGGAATTCATGTGTATAAGGTTGAGAACCTAACCATGAGGATGTTGATATCTCTTGATACATTGATTGTTGATATTGATTAAGTGCCTTTTTTTTATTAAATTTTATAACTTAGACTATTAGGGTAGAGGAATTTGATGTGTGCATCAAGTGTGAAAGAAGAAGAAAATGTCCAATTAAGGAAAGATACTATGCAAAACATGGTTATATCAATAAAATAGATTTAACCATTCTTAATCCTATGCTAAGTGGTTAGTTATCTAAGATACCATATTCCAACTTAGAATGCTATTTAGATGGTTAGATTTTATGTTTAGTTGGTGAAAATTTTTGTCTTCTAACCTAAATATCTTGAAACCAATGTCTAGAATTTTTAGTGGCTGATTGGAATATCTTCCATTGATTGTCTTAGTCTAGATCAACTGGGAAAAGAGGTAAGTCAGGGAAGAAACCATAGAGAATTGAGCAAATCTAACATGTGCATAACATGGAAAATAATGTTCCTTATTGAGGCATATGATAGAAAGTAAAGAGTGGTTGGCTAATATTAATATGTATTTATGTAAGAGTCAAAATCCCTTAGTGGGGGATTTTTTAGTAAATTAGAAGAAAACTAGACTAAGTAAAGGAGAAGAAGAAATAGTAAATAGGAATGGCTAGTCAAAAGAGTCAAGACTTAGACTAATAAAGGATAACACCTAGGTGGACTTGCAATAAATAGGTGGGATTTATATTAACACATGTTTTCAATTATTTATTAGGAATGAAATGATGTTTTTCTTCTTTTATATTTTTATTTTAGGAGAATAAGACCACTTGGTTTATTATACCTATTTTATTGTCTTGTCCATGGTTGTGCATTGGATGCCATGTAGTGCTTACTTAATTGAGGTACTAAAAGAGGTTGTTACTCCTTAGTTGGATGAAATGATTACTTCTTCCTTATGTGAATACACTATATTGTTGTGACACAAAGTGGTGTTTATCTATGAGAAACTCTTTCATGATGGTAGAAAATCAAAGTTATCCTATGGTGAGTATGATAGTAGGTTGTTTGACCCTCCCATGAATTTCATGATGGTAGTTCATCAAATTAATCATATGTTTAGCATGGTATAATGTTGTTCAAATCTCCCATGACCATTCAAAGAAATAAATAGAGTGAGGTATCCTCTTGCTACTCCAATCAATCATTGGGCCTTGATATGTTGTGAAAGATTGCCTCCTAATTTTATATTTATAAATTATTAAGTTCACTTGAAATATAATTTGAATTCTTGTTTACTTTGTATTTTTTACTAAGAGTCTCTTTGGGTAAGAACTAAGAATAATATTATAGGTGTTACATGGTCATTCCCTTGTGTTAAGATACCATGGCTTAGATATCCACCTTTAACCTTACCAAGTGATGTAAACATGCTTAGAGATGAGACTTTCAAGCTCTGGGGTGTCTAGATAAGCATATTAATGATGACAAAAGGTTGGGAGATGAGCGTTCCTTCTTATGGTTAGTAGATGCATGGGAGCAGATGAGGAGCATTATTGAAGATTGATTGGTCCTCTATTATTTATTCAGTCCTAGCTATGTGCCTCTTGATATGTAAATAATTAGATGAAATATTATGTATTTTTATTGTTATTAAGTTGTAAGCCTTCTTGGATTAATTGTATGAAATATATATATTTTATAATGACCCAGTTGTGGGTAAAGACTTCTATTATATTTATGTTAAATATCCTTGTTAAACTAAGATGGGATTGATTAAGGATGCTTGGTTTATAGGACCTTTGAAAATATCCTAGATGTATAAAAGTATTTTTCCTTTATGTCTCCTTGAATAAATTTGATAGATTTGTTTTCTTGCTTATATCTTGTTATGAAAATATTATCAACTAAGCATTGTGTCTTCTCATGATTTGTATGTAATATGAATTAATCAGTTAAACTTATCTTATTGAGTAGAACCCAAATAAATAGCTATGATATATTTATTGAGAGTAAAAATATAGTTTTTTTTCTTAATTAGAATATGGATGCCTTCTGGTTTAAATAATGCCATGTGAAGGGAATCTCAAAAGTGTTACTAGTTGAGTAAGATTCCTATGAGAAACCTTCCTATAACCAAGCCTCTTAATAAGAGGAGGATTTAATATAGCTTGGATATAATTTTTTAATTATAAAAGGGCATGAATCCTTTAGGTTTTATTGAGGTCACCATTGCTAAGGTTTAATGATTTAATAAGGTCCTATAGACCAACCCTTTGATGATGATTTTTTACTTGTTAAGTAAATCTTTTATTGTTCTCTCTGCTTTAATGGAATGCATGGGCTTGAGATCCATCACCCAATCATAGGAACCATTTTAATAATTTATTTATATCCTTGGTCTATGCATTAACATTTTAATATTAATGGATCCTTTATTTGGAGAAAAACATACTCTAGTTTTTATTTATTAACAAAACTAGTGAGAGTATTGGTTTAGTGTCAATTCTTTTATTTATGTGATGAAGACTTAGCTCAGATGAATCAGATATGAATAATTAAGACTATTTTTTGACCTTGTAATTGACATAAGTTAATGTAGGCATTTTATTGCCTCAACCAAGTTCAAATTCATGAATTCATCTCTAAGTTTTTCCTTTGGTTGTGCCTTAGTCGATTTATAAAAATTAACCTTTTTAGGAATTTATTCTATGCCTTAAAAAATGTTAGATTTGATTATTTTTTATACGATCATGCCTTAGATAATTAGGAAAGTTACCTTATGCAAAATTTACCTTAGTTACTCAACAAATTCCATACATAGTTCTGTATGCACAAATCTTGTCTTATCCATTTTGATAAGATTTTTTTGTGACCTTTTTCCTTATCCATTTAAATGCTTGGCTTATTTTATAATTTTTACTTATTAAATTTTGTGACTTTATATATTTGGTCATAAGAAGCCACATGGTGTTAGCTCACTTACCTAAGAGTGATATTAGTAGCCTCTATTGTACATATGATATCAGATAAACAAATTATTGGGAGCCATCCTCATGGAATCATCTCAACTTGGGAGTGAAATCTATAGGATCTATTGTATATATGATGTTGATCAAGTGGATCATTAGGACTCATCCATGTGGTATCATCCTGCTAACCTAAGAGTGACAACAACATGATCCATTATATGAATGATGTTGAATAAGTAGATCATCAAGAGACATCCATGTGGCATCATCCTACTAACCTGGGAGTGATGTCAACATATCTTATTGCATGATAGTCATCAGGTGAATGAATCACTAGGATTATCAATGTGTCAGCATCCCATTAACCTAGGGTGGTGTCATCTCAAGCTATTATATGACCAATAATGGTAGAGTGGATCACTAAAATCCATCCACATGTTAACATCCCAGTAACCTAGTAAAGACAATAGTTTACATAATTTGTGAATATCCAAGAAGATTGAGTTTATGGGAATATGATGAGTGGTATAATTCTAGAGCCTAAAACCATGGGAGGATTCAACCATTGAGGATAATCCCCTAAAGCCTTTGTTGTCTTGAAGGCCTAAGGAACTACCATGCGGTAGTGTTTGAGAGCTCATAAGCTTAGAGGGATTAATTCATTAGGACTAATAACCCTAATGCTTCCATTATCTTGAAGACCCAAGGATATACCAAGTGATAGTATTCTAGAGCTCAAAAGCTTGGTTGATTGGGCAATTCATGTTGGACCCATGGTCCTATAATCATGACATGTGGTATGACCATTTCCACCTGATGAGTTATACTAGAGAAGATACAAAGTGGCCATGTGGAGATTACTATGTCTACAATGTTCAAGCTTAATTTTGATGGCCATTTCAATGTCATAACATATTAATCTTTAATGCAAACTAGTGAATGGGTTATGAAGTGCTTGTCAAAAAGATTATAGATTTTAATCTCTTAAATAGTGGCATATACCTGATTAAAAAATGGTGGTGTTTACAAGAATTACATATATGAATATGTGATTGACATGAATTATTGTATCTACTCATGATTTATGTCTAATTGTTTTTATATTTGACTGTGTCTTGCCTATTTTTAGAGTAAAAATGGGTTAACATTTTGGTATCATATTTGGGTTACTACACTAGGAACTTTAGGCATTTTGATTTATTATTTGGATTTATATTTTTTACATGGAATCCAATGTCTATAATGTTGATGTGTATAATGAAGGGAGAACAACAAACACATCAAAATAATGCTAACATTGGTGAGCATTAGCATGCCAATTAAATATGGATAAATGAGATAGGACCCTAACTCCTCTTATCCATGAAACATATGAGATATGTTTTTAGGAGAGATTGCTAGTAACACAAAAGGAGGTTGAGAGTCACTCCACACAACATTCCCCTAATGATCAAATATTAGTTGAAATAATTCTCATCACCATTTATAAAGTGATAGAGGTGAATTATATCATCATTGTGAGCATCAAGAGAGATGAGACTTAAAATATCCACCTAGAATTATACCTGGGGATTTCCATCAAGTTGCATCCTCCTATTTTTGATGATACATAGGAGGGATTTGTAGTAGAGTCTTGGTTAGCTAGTATGCATGGATGATTCAAGTTGAATGACTATGACACCAATGAGAAGGCATATTTGGGAACCCACCTTCTTATATATGTAACCAATATGTGTTGGGAAGGAGTGAAGTAGAATCTTCACTTGACACAAGCATCCCCCTCTTGAGAATTATTTGAAGATAATTTTAGAGCATGTTGTATATCCCCTCATTATGTTTATAAGAAGGTAGATGAATTTCATAAACTTTAGTAGGGGAGTGATTATATATCAAAATATGAGTGTCATTTTTTATATTTAATCATATATGTGCAAGGTTATATAGATGAGACTATAAAATTAAATAGGTTCATTATAGGCCTAAATTTGGAGTTAGCTAGTGCAGTGTGTATTTTAGCTCCCACAACCTTGGTAGTAGTAGTTGAAAAGGCCTACTTTTATGAGGAGTCTTGAGGAAAGACTTGGTATGCCTGAGAAAAGTTTTGAGGCAATATTGAATCACAAAATGACTCAAAGATGAAAGGTGCATAGCCTGTACCTAGAGGAGGTTGGAGAATAGATCAATCCAACTGTAAACCCCATCCTCAACATCAAGATAATAAATATTTTGGGCATAAATGAAACATAAACTAGTTGGAAAAATATCATCAAAGGTAAGGTGAGGTTGGGCCTCAAGACTATCAATAGAATAAAAAGTATGAACTCAATAGTCTAAATAAACAAGACCATCAAGGTCAATCACTTCTTTTAGACCAGAGCTAGCTAGATCCCCCTTCGATCAAAACTATTAATAGGGTGTGTGCTTTACTTTTGGATCACCTAATCACTACTCACATGATTATCCTCTTAAACCATCAACTTATGATAGGCATAAGGCCCTAATGTTAGAGTAGATAGTGGGTGATGTGGGTTGAGAACATAAAATTTATGTAGTAGTGGAAGACCACCAAGATGAGAATCAAGTAATAGTCATCAAGACCAAAAGTATGATTTATGAAGTTTTTATTTTATTTTTATTTGACTAAAGAGATTTAGACTCCTTTATTTCTCCTTTTATCATGTATCATTGTGCATTGGTGTCTATTAGGTAGCTATAAATTTGGGTAGTAAAGTTGGTCATGAGGGAAAAGTCATCCATTAACCCCTTGATAAGCAGTTATATTTTAGACCTATGCATATTTTTCACCATGGTGGACTTATGAATTATACTTATAGGAACTCAAGATGTTGTCTTTGGTATGGATTGATCATTACTCATAAATCCAAGTTGGATTATAATGATAAGATTATTGAGTGTATACTTGACCTTGGGACATCTATGGTGATATTTAGAGTCAAAGACATGTTTCCCTTCATGTGTTTACCATGATATGGCTCAATAAGATCATGTAAAAGGGTTTTTAATTATTTTATATCTTGGTGAGTGATAAGATGGATGAGTAAGAGAAGGCTTCTCTAGATGACCATCCCATTATATGAGAATTTACTGATGTGTTTCTAGATGGATTGTCAGGTATGCCCCCTCAAAGAGAAATTGATTTTCAAATTAAATTAGTACATGGGGCTGATCCCATCTCAAAATAACCTTATTAGATAAACACACCTGAGTTGTGTGAACTAAGATGTAGCTTGAGAAACTATTAGAGAATTTTTTTATTTTTCCTAGCATGTCCCTATGGGGAACACCAGTCATCACTATGAAGAAAAATTATGGATCCCTTTGATTCTATATGGATTATTACCAATTGAATAAGGTAACAATAAATAATAATTATCCCTTTCCTATAATTGATGATTTGTTTAATTAGATGTGGGGATCCAAGGTGATCTCTAAAATAGATCTAAAATCTAGATACCATTAATTACATATCAAAAAGCCTAATATCCATAAGACTACATTTTGGATGCAATATGGGTATTATGAATTTTCAATTGTACCATTTAGTTTGATAAATGTTTCAACAGTGTTCATGAGTCTTATGAATGGAGTGTTTAGAACTTACTTGGACCATTTTGTGCTAATATTTCTTAATTATATATTGATCTATTAATAAAATAAATAACATGAGGACCATTTGAGACAAGTCCTACTGATTTTGAGAGAGAACCAATTTTTTGGTTACTTGGATAAGTATGATTTCACATAGTTTAAGGTGAAATACCTCAGGCACATCATATCAAGATAAGTAATTTTTGTATATCCTTTAAATATTCATTCCATAAAGGAATATCCAACACTCTCAAACATTGTTGAATTTCAC
The DNA here is from genome assembly GCA_037957365.1 of Torreya grandis. Taxonomy (NCBI): domain Eukaryota; kingdom Viridiplantae; phylum Streptophyta; class Pinopsida; order Cupressales; family Taxaceae; genus Torreya; species Torreya grandis. Next base: position 488,837 of record JARHVA010004107.1, read on the forward strand.
ATATTCATGGGTTTGGTAGGCTATTATAGATGCTTTGTTGAGAACTTTTATTACATTGAAAATCCCATCACTTCACTTTAGAGGAAGGGAAATAAGTTTGAATGGATAATTGAGTATTATTAATACTTTTAGTTTCTAGAGGAACAACTCACTAGAAATATAATTTATTTATTCCTAATCTTACAAGAGAATTCTTCATTCACATTAATGTATTGAAAGTAGGTTTGGGATCTATACTCATATAAGAATGTAGAGTTATAACATATGAATCTTGGGAGATTAGATTAAAAGTTGAGATATTCAATACATGATATGGATTTTGTATCTATCATTCATGCTTACCTAAAATGTTGACAATTATTACTTAGTTATCTTTTTATTCTAAAGATAAACCATTTGAGTTTGTAACATCTATTCAATTGACATAAATGCACATCAAAGGTGTTGGATGGAACTATTATGCAAGTATGATTGTGAATTTTTTATATCAAAGGAAAGGAAAACATATTTATTGATGCCTTGAGTATAATGTGTAATGAGATGGTAGTAATGAGATTATAGACTAAGTTAAGATGTCATATTTTATTGGAACTTTTGGATGACTGACTCTATAAGGAAGTAAGTTAGGTATTGGATTCTAGTTTGAATATAAAAGGTAAATTTTAAGATTATTATATTGATGTAGATGCCCTTTTATGCCATAAAGGGTATAATTATATACCTTAAAAAGATGGATTGCATGACCTAATTTTGTCTAAGTCACATAAATATCCTTACCAAGCACACCTTAGAGTTAAAAACATGCATATTAAGTTAAATAAATTATATCATTAGGTTAGTTTGAGGTGTGATATTTCTGATTTTGTATCTCACTACCTAGAATGCCAGAGGGTGAAGGTTGAGCATCAACATCCAATAGGGTTGTTCTATCCTCATGAGATCCCAGACTGGAAATGGGATACCATCTCCATGGATTTCATTGTATGCTTTCCTATCTCAACTTATCATCATGATTCAATCATGGTTATAGTGTATAATTTAACCAAACTAGCTCACTTTTCTCCCATAAAGACAACCTATAATGCCAATTCAATGGCAAAGGTCTTCTTAGATGACATTGTTAGATTGCATAGGATTCCTTATAAGATTATCTCAAATAGATATATGGTATATACTTCACACTTTTGGACTTCTTTATAGAATGCATTAGGCACAAATCTCAATTTTATTACTTCTTACCACCACAAAATTGATGGATAGGTTAAGAGAGTTAATCAAGTTCTTGAAGACATGCTTCACATGTATGTTATGGACCACTATTCCCATTGGGAATATTATTTATATCTTATTGAATTTACTTATAATAATAGCTATCATATTTCAATTAATATGGAACCTTTATAGGCTTTATATAATTGAGCCTTTATAACCCCACTGAGTTAGGACTGATTGGAGGATAGAGTCATGATTATCCCTGCCATGTTAGAAGACATGGAGTGATAAGTGGTTAAGATTCATAAACACCTTAAGACTGCCAAGGATCAACAAAATAATTATGCCAATGTAAATATAATTGATTGACTTTTTAATGTTGGTTATAATTTTTTCTTGAGGGTAAGCCCAATAAGATCCCTATTTGTTATGGAAAAGGTTCAAAGTTGACACCTCATTTTGTAGGGCCATTCAAGATCCTAGAGACCATTAGCCCAAAAACATATCAACTGGCCTTATTGCCCAGCCTATATCATTTTCACAATGTGTTTCATGTTTTTTTAATGTGTCAATATGTTTATGGAATTTCTCATGTATTATTTTGTATGACCTGCCAATTTGAAACTAATAGATCTATGATTTTAGAGCCCATCAGGATTATATCATAGAAAATATTAGACCTTCAAGGTAGAAACCTAGATAAGGTCAAGGTCCAATGGGAAAAATATTATTAATTATAAACAACTTGGGAAAATATTTCACCTTTGAGGGTTTTATACCCTCACCTCTTTAAGTGACTTCCAGGTAGAATTCTATATAACGGGAGGGGGATGTAAGGCCCTATTTTGCATAGTGCTCATATTTGACATTAAATGACTATAATATTATGACTTGTAAGATTTTTATTATGGATTTATGTTGTTATTCATGTCCAAATAAGGTGTGGAAGGATTTTATGAAGGATTTACATGTGTTGGGAACCAAGGGAAAGACATATTATTAATTATGTTTTGATTACTTGCTTATGAAAGTTTAATGCTTAAATTTCATTTATGTAATGTTGCTTTATAAAATTTGATTGTCTATGAGATATATTGACTAAAATAATGTTTGAATAATTGATCCTGAGATTTTGAATTATCAATTCATGTGTATAAGGTTATGAGAACTTAACCATGAAGATGTTGGTATCTTTTGATATGTTGATTGTAGATATTAATTGAGTGCCCTATTTGATTAAATTTTATAGCTTAAATTATTAGGGTAGAGGAATTTGATGTATGCATCAAGTGTGTAGCAAAAGGAAAAGGTCCAATAAAAGAAATAAACTATGCCAAACATGGTTATATCACTAAAATATCTTTAACACTTATTAAACCTATCTTAAAAGTTTAATTGCCTATGATAATGTATTCAAATTTATTATGTTTTTTAGGCAAATAGATTTTATGTTTATTTGGTGAAACTTATTATATCCTAACCTGAACATTTTGTAGCCAACACCTAGAATATCTAATGATCAGTTGGTATATATTTCATTAATTTCCTTAGTCTAGATCTAGTGGGAAAAGAGGTAGGTAAGTTAGGGAAGAAACCATATAAAAGTGAGTGAAGTCACCATGCACCATAATGAAGCATGGAAAATAATGCCCCTTAATGAGGCATGGGTTGGAAAGGAGAGAGTGGTTGGCTGATCCTAAGATGTATATATGTAGGATTCAAACTCCCTTAGGGAGGGATTTTTTCTAAAATTATAAATATACTAAGTAAAGGAGAAGAATAAATTTTATATAGGAAGGTTTGGTCAAAATAGTCGAGCCTTATACTACTAAAGGATAGCACCTAGGTGGTCTTGGATTTCATAGGTGGGATTTATATTAACATATGTTTTTAGATGATTCCTAGGAATGAAATGATTATGTTCTAGTTTGATATTTATATTTTAGGAGAATAAGACCACTTAGTTTATTCTACCTATTTTATTATCTTGTCCATAGTTGTGCATTACCCACTATGTAGTGTTTACCCATTCAAGGACCTTGGAGAGGTTTTTCCTCCTTAGTTATGAATTAAATGATTTATAATTTATTATTTGAATACATTAAGTTTTTACTACACAAAGTAATGGTTTTATGTGATCAAATATTTCATGATGGTAGTGAATCAAAGTCCTATGTTGGGCATGGTAGTAGGTTGTTTAACCCTCCCATGAACATCATGATGGTAGTTCATCAAATTAATCCTATTATGGGCATGGTATAATGTTTTTCATCTCTCCCATGACCATTAAAATAAATAAATATAGTGAGGTATCATCTTGCTACTCAAATCAATTGGTGGGCCTTGTTATGCTATGAAAGCTTTACTACTAGTTTTATATTTATTAATTATTATATTCACTTGTATGATCATTTGAATGCTTGTTATTTTTGTATTTTTGAATACGAGTCTCTTTGGGTAAGAACTAATAATAATACTATAGGTGGTGCATGGTCACTTTCTTGTGTTAAGATACCCTAGCTTAAATATCCACCCTTACCCTTACCAATTGATGTATACAAGCTCAGATTTGGGAGTCTCAAGCTCATGGGTGTCTAGATAAGTAACTTAATGATGATAAAAGGTTGGGAAGTTATCCTTCATTTTTATGGCCAATAGATTTTTGGGAGTGAATGAGGATCACTATTGAATACTGATTGGTACTCCATTATTTATCCAAGCCTAGAGATATGCCTCCTGCTATGTAAGTATTTGGATGAAATCTTATGTACTATTAATGTTTTTAATTAGAAAGCCTACTTGGATTAATTGTATGAAATATAAATCTTGTATAATGACCTAGTTGTGGGTAAAGACTTATATTATATTTATGTTGAATCTCCATGTTAAACTAAGATGGGATTGATTAAGGATGCTTAGTTTATAGGACCTTGGGAAGGATACTAGATGTATAAAATTCTTTATCCTTTATGGTTACTTGAATAAATTTGATATATTTATTCTTTTTCTTATATCTTGTTATGAGAAGCTTATCAATTAAGAATTGTGTCTTATTATTATCTGTATGTAATATGAATTAATGGATTAGACTTATCTTATTGAGTATAACTCAAATAAATATCTATGAGATTGTTATTAAGAGTAACAATATAGCTTGTTTGTTTAATCCTAATGTGGATGTCTTCTAGTTTAAATTATGCCATGTGAAAGGAATCTCATAAGTGTTAGTAGTTGAGTTATTTTCATATTAGAAACCTTATGATAACCAAACCTATTAATAAGAGAAGGATTTAATAGAGTTTGGCTATATTATTATAAATATAACAAGGCATGAAGCCTTTAGGTTTTACTGAGGCCACCCTTGCCAAGGCTTAATAATTTGATAAGGTCCTACAAACCAACCCTTTGATGATGAGTTTTTACTTGTTAAGTGTATATTCTATTGTTATCTCAACTTTAATGTAATTAATGGGCTATAGGACATCACCCAATCATAGGAATCATTTGAATAAATTAGTTAGATTCTTGGTATGTGCAGTACCCTTCCAATATTAAGAGATCTTTTACTTGGAGAAAAGCATACTTGAGTTTTTAGTTATTGACTAAACTAATGAGAGTATTGGTTTAGTGTTGAGTCTTTTATTTATTTGATGTAGACTTAGCTGAGATGAATTAGATCTGAAGAATAAAGACTTTACCTAGATCTTGTATTTGTTAGAAGTTAATGTAGGTATTTTATTACCTCATTCAACTTTGAATTCATGGAGTCATATCTGAGTTTTTCCTTTGGTTTTGCCTTATTCAATTTATAAAAATCAACTATTTTAGGCATTTATTCTATAACTTAATTTTCTCTAACTTTTATTCTTTTTTACCAAATCATTCCTTAGTTGATTAGGTGAGTTACCTTACATCATTTTTTCCTTAGCTACTCAATAAATTCCCTATTCTTACACAATGATTATCTTAGTCATTTTGATAATATATTTTCATTTATTTTTACCTTAGCCATTTAAATTCTTGCATTCATTTATAATTTTCTTTAGTCAATTTTGTGACTTTTTGGAGTTGGTTAGAAGAAGCCATATGGCATCATCCCACTAACCTAGGAGTGATGTCAGAAAGCTCCATTTTATGAATGATGCCATGTAAGTGGATCCTTGAGAACTATCCATGTGCCATCATCTCACTAACCTAAGAGTAATGTATGTAGGCTCTATAATACCAATAATGCTAGGCAACTAAATCATCAAAAGCCATACATATTATATCATCCCAATAACATATAAGTTATCATAGTAGGATCCATTATATAAATGATATAAAGTAATCAAATTATTTAGAGCCATCCACATGGCATCATCCTACTAACCCAAGAGTGAGATGAACATAATTTATTATATGATAGTTATTAGGTGAATGGATTACCAAGAACCATCAATGTGTCACCATCTTACTAACCTAAGGTGGTGTTAGCTAAAGCCATTATATGGTTGAAATTAGGGTATTAGATCACCAAGATCCATCCACATGTTAACATCTTACTAACCTGATAGATATAGAAGTCTATGTAGTTCATGAAGTAGCAAGGAATCCTGAGTTACCAAGGAAATGATAAGTGGAAACATTCTAGAGCCCAAAACCATGGAAGGATTGAGCCATTGAGGCTAATTACATAAAGCCTATATTATCCCAAAGGCCTGAATAAATACCACATGGCAGCATCCTAGAGATCAAAATCCCAAAGGGATTAATCAATTAAGGCTAATAATCTTAATGTTTTCATTATCTCAAAGGCCCAAGAAACTACCAAGTGGAAGCATCCTAGAGTTTGGAAGCCTAGGTAGCTATTTGATTCACCTTGGATATAGGGTCCCATAATAATTAAATGTGGCATGACCATGCCCCCTAGTATGTTATATTATATTAGACTTGAAGAGACCACATGGAGGTGACTATGTCTACAATGGTCACAGTTAATTTTAATGGTCATTTCAACATCATAACATAGTAATCTTTGATACAAGCTACTGAATGGGTTCTTAAGTGTTTGGCCAAATGATTAGATATTTTTACCTCTTAATCATTGGTATGCACCCAATCATGAAATGGTGGTGATTAAAACAATTATAAATATGAATATGTGATTGACATGAATTATTGTATTTTTTCATGCTTTGTGTTTGGTTATTCGTGTATTTGGCTATGTTGTGCCTATTTCTAGAGGAAAAAAATATGGGCATGATACAAAGTCATCCAAATGGATATTTTTCAAATTTAAACCCTTCCATTAGGTTAGCCAACATGTTTCACAAGTCAGTTATGGAGGTAAATTACCCAAATAATCAACTATAAAAACCTATCAATCTTAAGACTCTTCTTATCTATATCTCACTATGAAAAATAATTTCACATTGAGTAATACATATTCACATCCTTAAGGCATTGGTCAAAATAATACAAATTTTAAAACCAATGTAAGGAACAATCACTAAGCCAAGTCTAAACACTTAAAGTAACATTAAAATTTCATATAGTCAAGTGTTGAAAGCTAAACAAGATGCACACATACTAGTGGATCACTATTTAACACACATCCACATAGGTGTGATAACTACATGAAGTTTGATCCTATTTGGATAATGTTAATGTAGGTAAATCTCAACCATATAATAAGGTGTGCTTTCATTTTTCCAATCCTTCTTTATAAACCATTTTTATAGGCCAAGCCAAGTCTTAAAAGTGGAGCTATTTTTTCAAGATGAAAGAAGAAAAATATGAATCTATGCATAGTTATGAGCATTTATAATTTCATAAGAAACATATTTAAAGACAAGCACAATGTTCTATGTAAAAATAACTATAAAAGACATAGAGAATTGTTTTGGTAGATAACAAACATATTTAGTTACAATAGGCATTTAATCATTACCATATCTATTCAAGTAGATTCTGCTATTCATTATCCTTATCCAAGTAAAAACTATCTTTTTAGATCATTTATGAGACTATACATAGATGTAGACTAGAACAAAATAGAAACAAGCTAAGTTTTCTACCGTTTTGGTCATATTTTATAAATAATAAGTTTAATTAACCAATTTCAGTATGTTTGTTACATTCATATCTATGTAATTTATACATATCTCATACAATATAAAGTATCAAAAATTTCAAGTTGTTTAGATAAATAAATCCAAAATAATTTAAAAAATATTAGTGAACCCAAAAAATCTTTACAAACCCTAGGTTTCCCTTAGTGTTTCATCTTACCTTCTTAGGGTTATATATTTTTTACGTAGGGTTTCAAATATAATTTATGAATCTTTCCTCTCCACATAAGTCATAATATAAAATATAATTGATTTTGATTCTAATAAAGGAAATTATTATCTTAATGTTCATAATAGATTTGGTAATGTAGCTTGAAGGGAATCAACTCAATATCTTAAAATAAATTCACACATGCTTAATGCATTGTTACATGTAACTATATATGAAATGAAAAATAATGCTAAGGTTATCACATTTGAGGAAAAACATGGTCCCTTAAATGATATTACTATACCTTTTAAAGGTATTAATTTTAAAATAGGTATTTAAAACACTACTACTATCAATATTATCCTTATTCATAGACCTATTGTTACATAGGTGATGCCCACTCAATGTGGTGGAAAAAAAAAGTTTCTCTCATATTTATATCACTAGCGTTACAATACATACTTTAATGCATCATAGGATGGATACTCATGTGACATCATCTATTTCTACACAATATATTATGCCTATTACTCAAGAGCTTCTAAAAATTATATGAAAACTTTTAACTAAACTTTCACAACTGGAACAAGCTTCTTCTAAAATGGATCATTTTCCTAATTTATAACCATTTTAAAAAAATCTATTGACCCTAAATGTTTAAGATTATCCCTTACCTACATTATATTTGGTACCTAAGCTTATGCTATTTAATGTTAAAGGTGATTTAGAACAACAACTTAGATCCATTTATGTAGCATGTTTGGATTATGCATATAATGACAAGTACTTGGCTAAGTTATTTATGTGAAGTTTTAAGGAATATTCTTTTTGATGTTTTTAATACCTCCTATTAAAATATATGCATTCAATCAATCCATTTTTTATTCATCTCTTAGCATTTTTTTCATCAAGATCAATGAGAAGTCGTCCTATGCTCAAATTGTAAAATTTGAGCAAGGACCCAATAAACCTATTACCAATTATGTGCTTCATTACAATACCATGATCTCTAAGATTAAAAAAAACTATAGATAATAATGAGTTGTAAGACATATTCAATAATATATTTCTTACTTCACTCCATAATTCCATTATATTCAAGTCATTCTAATCTTTTGATGACCTATGCCACATGGTAATAAGACCATGAATTTAATCTCCTTAATATGAATAAACCAAATTATATGTTAATCCTCCAACTAATTATCATTATAACTTTCAAAGGAAAAAAAATTTCCATTCTAAATTTAATGACACTAAGAATTATTTAAAAGTAACAGTTAATTTAGTGTCACAACCTATGAATAGGATTTTCCTATTGGCTTCTCAAAGGAGGTAATTTTAGTTATTATCCAAACCTTCTTATAATATATTAAATAAGTTAATTGAGTGAAATATTATATATAGTCCTCCCTAAAATTATTTTTATATGAATAGGGAACCATCTAAGACATTTGATGTCAATGCATACTAAAAATATCATAAAGGCATGGGACACTATGAATAAATGTTTTGGATTAAGACATAAAATATAGGATTTGATAAATGATAAAACTATTCAAATAAATTATATTAGCATATATATGAGTGATTTAATGTAACAACCTAATGGGAATTCAAACTTTAATTTTTTTTGACCCCATTTCAAAATATGGGGAAAAATTAAAAAATACTAATCCTCATGTGCATATGAATTTTAAAGAAAAATAAAAACATATTTTTGATGGTTTCCTTGGTAAAATTAAGGATACACAAGTATGTTTACATATTATCTCATTTTATTAACATGATATTTTTGAAAATTATTCCATTAATGTGTTATTATTAGTGTACACGTATATTGAATCACGCCCTATACATAGTGTCATGGTAGAATATGTGTCAAGTGAAAATGTTTCCACCATGACACTACTTACTAGTATTGGATACACGCATGATGATTTTATTGGTACAAAAAATAAAATGAAATTATTTGATGCAAAGAGGAAAAAAACCTCTTAGAAGTAATGTGTTACCATTTATAGTAGGGCATGTAGTAGTTTCTAGTTTATTTTTAGTATTTCACAATATGGAGGTGTTTGACATGTTGTTAGGACATAAGATCCTTGAAATATCATATTTGATACACTAATGTGTGTGAATTATATCTATATGAACTGAGTGGTTATGGATCTAAGTCTTCTCTATGAGCATCCTTTTCATTCAGAAATCTTTCCTTAAAAATTTACCCTGCAACCTATTATATAAACTATACAAATTTATTCTAAATATGTTGCTCAAATATAGGAAATTAATCTTCCAAAAATACTAATTCTACAATATCCTCTACATCATATTTATATTCAAATTACCTAATAGACATTTCTTACTCAATCACATCCTAATTTGGTTCTACAGGTTATTCCACATGTGTCATAGTGAACACCATCTTATACTCCTAAAAGAATAACATCTCATAAGTCACTAATGTTTCTAGTTATACATAGGGTATACAAGGCCATGTTTGTTATGATAACGATGATGGATATGTTATAGTGTGTGACTAGTTCTCAAATTTTGATATAGATACTCACCCAAGATAGGTAACATTTTACATGATCGATCCAAGACCTGCATGTGATAATCTCATTGATGGGATCATTAGTTATCATGAACATAACTCAAAATACAAAAAAAAAAAATGGTAAAAGAATAAAATAAAATAGTTTATATGATTTATTTATATAATTTATCATATACATGGTAGATTACATATCCCCTCTCTATGTACATGCTTTATTTTCATGTTATACATGAGTGCGATGCAAGATGTGTAGGTTATAAATTGATGATTCAAGTAAAGTAGCCATTAAAATACTTATAATAACCTATATTTACTTTTTACTACCATTCATAAGCATATAAAGTTGTCTTATGTACTCCTACTTATCAAATATTACTAAAAGAATATGATGTGTATCTCCTTATGTTTTATGACTAAAACTATTATTTTATGAATAAATATTTCAACATGTACTTCTATTATTTCTTTGGATTTATTAGTAATTTGGTATGTTTAAATAATAGGGACAAATTATGAGTTTCAAGGGACATAACCAACCCATAGAAACAAAGAAATCCAACCTATAAAAACTATAACAATTAACTCTTGTAACCCAGAGCAGTTATAGGGTTAAATATTGCAACCCATGACAACCACCAATGGATCCCATAATAATTGAAGGCATAATTGGAAAATACATAACCATCAATTTCAATATTTATATAACCTATATACACATAATATTTTTAAACTTTATAATTTAATAGTACTTTGTCTATTATAGGAACCTATCAAGTTTCAATCTCTCTAAGTGCACACCTTACATACATTTAGAAAGGGGAGTGTAGACCATTAGTGATTCACAATTTTTTTTTAATCATATCATTCATACTATTTATGTAGCTTCCATACATTGTCCTTTAAATTACCTCCTATTATGTTTCACTCAAATATTGAGACCCTTAAATATGGCTAAGTATGAAACACTAAAATATTGAAATATGGCTAAGTATAAAATCTAATATGACCCTCAAAAACATAAAACTTGAACTATATCTCCTAAATATTTGAAACCAGTCTCAAACATCTTGAAAGTATATATATAATATAATTCTAAAGTAGAATAAGATATATATCCATGTCATGATCCCCTAAACAATCTCTGTTCTCAATAACCCTTTACTAGGTCAACCATTTTTTCTAATAAGTCAGCCTGGTCAACCCAATTTTAAAAGTTACACCCATGTTTCCTACTAAGTCAGCTTGGTTTAGCTTATTAAAATTTTTATGAAACATGTTAGGTAACTCATTCATCTTATTTGACCTATTTTGAATCCTAATAATAACTTTTTCTAAATAGGGTCATGTGGGTCAACCTTGTCATATAAAAATATAGAAGGGTTATGACTGATCCATTACTATAAATATGACCTTCATGTCAATCCCATAGAGATTAACATTCATTTTTACATTATTACATCTCACAATTATGCTACATCTACATTTTAAGGAGTCGTTGCTTAGGGTTTATATTGGAAGGAGGATAACTTGTATTGCAGGAAGTCTTAGATGCAAAGTAGGAGTCTTTTAGCCAAGATCTAATTTATATAGTGTGATAATTATAAAGCCACAATAATCTCTCTAAACCCACCATTTTCTAAGGGGGTAATTAAGACTTGGCAGGTTCGCTCAAAGGTAATTATCTCAAACTTTTGTTATTTCATTTGATAGATATATGTTTCATAAAGTAATAGGATTAAATGTATAACTTACTTAAATTACCTATATAATTAAAGTTAGTATAGCTATAGGGTTTTCTTTTCTTGCTATATTCCACCTTAGGTGATCTAGTCCCACATTTTCTTGCATGATCCCTTGATTATTATTTTTTATTTTTAACTATCCCCCTTTATGTGATAATATTTGCTAACACTAGATTAATTTTATTTCATGTATTTAGACCTATCTGGGTTATTGCATGGTATTATTTGCCTAAAGGATTTAGAACCATCTCTTTTAGTGTTTTATGATAAGTTCTCCCTTAGTTAAGTTTAGTGGATACAATTTGGTCATGATACAAATATAAAAAGTATTGAAATGGATTTTTGTTGATTATCTTCTTTGAACTTTGATTTACTAAGTAGGATAAGTTGTATATCTATCCAAAAAAATTGAATAAAAAAACCATAAAAATTGAAGGCATGGTTGTATCAACCCATAGAAAATGTATGACATTTTTTCTAGCCTATAGCATAACCATAATGATTAAGGCACATTATATTTTTTTCACATCTACTAAGTTATCAAAATTAGTTGAGCATGAAGATAGATACCATGATATGGAAGGAAAATATCAATGACCAAATATGCCACTATTAATTCTTACTCTATGGACCATATTTCTCTATTGTTATAACCACATAATTAACTAATTTATTCTTTGTTTAAACTAATTGGTTTGTCATGTAGAATGAATAAGCTGTCTCCATATGTTATTTCATAACTAAATGTGTAACAATAAACATTCCTCTTTCTATTTAAATATGATGGTAGAATATAGGATAATGAAGTTTTTGATAATGAAGCACATATAAGATAAATAGTACAACATGAATTATTTTTAATATTTTATTTTAGTAATAATTATATTACTACATGGTCCTTTTATGCAAGAATAATTAGTTTGACATAAAACATTCATTTTCAAGGGAAGGATTGAAACTCAAACGTGAATGAGGAGGGGCCCCTTGCAATGAATTGTGGTAAATATCCTAATCTATTAGTATTTGTTGTGTAAATAATACAATTTTATGTTGAATTTTATGTGTGTGTGTTCAATTCCTTAAAATTGATTCATTAAAGGAATTGCTACTTGTGTGAGTGTTCTTATTTTTCCTTAGGATGTTTCTAGCCTATAAATTGACATGTTCATTTCATTTATAGTCAATGTGAATTCATTTTTAGTAAAGTGTGATTTCATTTACAAAAATTATGATTTCTTTTCTAGAAATTTCCGTTAAAGCAATTTACTTAATGTAAAAGTTTTTACTATTCACAACCTATAGTCCCTCAATATTTATAAATAACTAGAATTACATATGCAGTGTTGATACTTTATCAAGTATATGGACCTCATGTTAAAAATTAGTGAAATTAACATAATCGATAAACCAAGGGGTTTCCCTATGGAATACCTCTATCAATTTTAATGTGAGATATTAGAATACATCAATTTAATTGGGAAGATTAGTTTGCTCATAATTTTGGTGTCATCTCAAGGGACAAATGTCAAACATTTGATCTTAATAAGGTTGAGTTAGATTTTTGCTTTCAATTTCTTGCTTCTTAGTTTAAAAATATATTTATTTCTAGCATAATATTTCTTATTTTATTATATTAATAATTTCAATTTATATATGTAGATTTAGTGAAAACAATAAAAATCATATTAAAAAATAACCCTAAGTAAGACAAGCCAATCATAATAATAAAGAAGGAATGATTGATTTTTATGTAATGAGAGTGAGTTTATTCAAGTTGAATTTCACCTATAAGGTTAAACTTTGTTTTGGGGGAAGAATAATCACCTATAGTAATCACAAGTCAATAAATAATGCCAATAATAAAGTCATGGATGTCACCTAAGAAGCTAGAAGAGATATCAAGAAAGGAGTTCTTGGCTAAGTTAGTAAAATAGTCAAAGGGCAAGTAAAATGAGGACCCACATGCCTTTTATAAGGAAATATTTACACTATTTCAAATATTCCTTATCTATCCACCCTATACCCAAGGATACAATATTCAACCCCATCCACCTTCACCCAAACTCCTCTATAAAATAAAATTCAGAGCCCTTCTAACCCCAAAAATAAAAATTAGAACTACAAAACTTATTGAACCCACTAAATCAGTTAAACAATACATTATTATTGAAATCCTATAATAATTTATAATAATTCCCACCCCATAACCAATAATTAGAATATTCTCCTCTCTATTAAATTATTCTAAATCCACTATTCACTATACACCTTAAGATAAAATTTACAAAGGCTTTGAAGCATGGGTAGCTAAAATATCTAGTTTACAAGTAGTTCAGAAGACCATCAGGGACTATCAAGGAGACAAATTTGTCAATGAAGACACAACCTTCAAATTTATTATCAATATCCCTATGATTAATTCACCCATGAATAATATTCATATTTATATGTTGCTCAACTTCATAAGAATGGCTAGTGATCACCTTGACATGTTCCTCTTCGAGTTTGATATCCTATGTTATAGTTATGACTACAAATAATATGCCCAAAATCTAAAATAATTTCTAGCCACCCTCAAGGATGTATCCTTTATATGGTTTATGGGATTAAGTAGAGATGTAATCTTTAATTGGGCTGAAATGAAAGATAAATTCCTCTCTAAATACCAAGATTATTATAGAGGGATGGACTACACAAGGAATGATGTTTTTTGTATGCCATAGAATGAAGATGAGCCTTTGGAAGACTACTTTGAGAGGTTCCTATTCATATTATAGAAATTTAAATACACTAAATTGGATCATGAATCCATTAAGCCATTATTCTTGAATGGAATTCAAGATGAATGTATTGAAGCACTAGATCTTATGAGTATTGGAGACATATGACATATGACATTTGAAGAAATCACAAACTTATGTAGAACCTACCCAAGATCTATTATGAATAATAATAATGGTAAAAAAATATTTCCTTCATCATCCACAAATATACTCTCATGAAGGTAAGTAAGTAATTTTTTCTAGGATATGAAATAAAATATCATCAACCATCTGGCCACATAGTTGGACACACTTCACACATGAAAGAATCAAGAATAAATAAAGAATCACTTGCATGTATATTGCCTAGATTTCCACCAAAAAAATAGATTGTTAATGCAATGATATTTGAGCAAAGGTAGCAAGCATAACAAAAGAGAACTCCAAATTAGATGAGTTTCATGCAACTGGAGAAGATGGAGAGCATATTTTTATGTAGATCAAAGGAAACCATGGATTCAAATGCCATAAAATCTAGGCATGTCACTAAATAATACATTTTTTAATTTCTAATTTTTAACGTCTTCTTTTAATTAATATGGACCTAATCCATGGATCCCAACAAAACTTCCAATCCCAGGCCACTTGGTCACATTATCAATCCAAACCATGTCTACCTCAAAACATCAATAAATAATGGTAGACCCTAAACCAAAATTAGTAATGGAAACACCCTTCCCACTAATGTCAATAGCCATGGAAGTTAAATCAGTTATGGTATATCCCACATGTTGGTTTCTCAGATTAATTATAATTACAACAACCTTATTTAATGCCTAAAAATCATCTAGCTCTCATGCCTAATAACCAATCAAATCTTAGACAAACTTAGTTTTATTCCTAACATGTGTCAAACCCTAAAAATAATCCATTTTAACCAACACAATCTAAAAAAATAATGCAATTTCTCACATACTTCATGGAGGGAGATGAATGATAGCTTTATTCAAGGTGAGTTATTCAAAAACCCACTTCATCTATGATAACATGCCTCATAAATATGTCCCTAGTGTTATTTTTGATACCATTAATAATTAACAATCATGTAATATAACCCCCACCCCAAAAACCAAGCACATATACAATCCAAGAAGGGAATAACAACCCTACTTTCCTAGATTTATAATGATAATATTATCAAGAAAATAATTCTATATCCACCATCCTAACCCTCACATGAAGAACAATCTTAATGGGTAGAAGATGAGAACAATGAGTAAGTCTTATTACTAACTTTTCTCTTGATTAAATGTAGACCACACTTGAAATAAAAATATGATAAAAAAATAATTTAAAAATTCTTACAAAACACATATAATATCAATCCACACATAGATAACTTGTTACAATGACTTCAATGTCCCTTTTCCAACATATTTCTAATAAAATAAACCTCCACTAGTAGGGAAAGCATTAAAAATTTTCATCAGCTACTACCACACCATTTCAACATTAGCATATTGTTAGGAATCATAGAATTTATGGTATCCCTATCCAAATAAATATAAATCCTACTTGGGCATCCTCTCAACATCAATAACATTTTAATTCTAAATAAAAAACTAAACTATTAACCATGCTTCAAAAATATAAGACTTCCTTTGCATGGGACTTCCATGATATGAGAGGCATCCATACCACTCTATACACCCACCAAATATACATCAAGGTTAAATGAAAACTCATCTACCAACTACAAATATGAATGAATCTTATTGTCAAAGATCATGAAAACAAAACTACAAAATCTCCAAGACATTGGATTTATCTATCCAATATCGGGTAGTTAGCATGTATTACCTAATATTATTACACCTAAAAATTATAAAAATGGTGTATATATACTATAGATAACTAATTTCAACCACAAGGAAAGACCAATTTCCTTTTCCTTTCATTGATCAAGCACTTGACACATTAGAAAGAAAGATATTTCTCTTTTCTTGATGGATTTAGTGGTTATAACTAGATTAGAATAGCTCCTAAGGACCAAAACAAAATTTCATTCACATCCTTAGGGTACCTATGCATACTTTGTAGTACCATTCAGATTATGCATTACATTGGATACCTTTAAAAGGGATATTCTAAGCATCTTTTTCTAATATATCCCATGATTGTGTCGAGGTCTACATGGATGACTTCACTATTTATGGAAACATGTATGATGAATCCATATAGAATATTGAGAGATTCCTTAAATGTTTCTGAGATAACTAGTTATCAATAAGTCATGTAAAATTTTATATGATGATGACCTAAGGAATTAAATTAGGACACCACATCTCACTTGTATGAATATGTTGTCTAACTATTTATTTTCTTGGATTTGTTTATTTAGGAATATTATATTTGCTCACATGGAGTTTTCCTAAATTTTGGGGATATTCTTAATTATGTGGAGATAGTTTATCATATATGTCATAGGTTTGACTGAAAGACTAGGATATAACTCCCTTGATCGACTATTTTGGGCATGGGAGTTACTCTTCTATTATAGGCACCTATGACTGCCTTTTGTGGAGTTACATTTCTATTATATGGGTGCTTTGACCACCATTTTAGGAGGAGTTAATTACTCTCCTATATGTATTCTCTACTTGAGCCTGATTGTCTTAATGAATAATCAATTTTATCTACTCTTATTTGTATCTTGATATATTATCATTTTAAGTGATTTCATCTTATTTCAACAACATAGTGGTGTGCAAAAGCTTCATCTTGTGTGATCCTTCCAACTTGATTTCATGTTATCTAAACTAGGTGACATCTTAGATATGGTATCAGAGCCTACACATGGTAAATTTCATTTTGGTTTTATTTGTTTTTAATCTTTCATTCAAAATTATAATTTCTTTGTCAAATTATTCAGACTATGTGTGTTATTTTCTCTTTTGATTTCACAAATTAGTTATATTAAATCTATTTTAGGGTCAAATACAAAGGTTGAATGCTTCTAAACTAGTCATCTACATTGATCTGTTGTATGTTTATATTTTTTGGCTTTGTTCTCTTGAATATTTGGAGAAAAGACATTGATTTTTGTGATTGATTTTCCATCTGACTATTCTTCTACAAACTATGTTCCAACCATAAATAATCTCACCAACAAAAATTGGGTTTGGTGTGCCTTGGTCTTAGCTTTCCTAATCATTCTAAGGTCTTAAATTTCATTAATAGATGCAAATGTTATTATTTTTTTAGCAACTTATACTAAAAAAAATCAAAATTTAAAGATTGTTACTAAAAGTGTTTTTTTTTTAAAAACAATATATTGTGGAAGGATTGAATAATATTTGTAATTTGATTTAGGAGGTTTGGCATTTAATTCCCATTCTATTGACTGGTTAGAAGTTTATGTTCATTTCATTTACACTTGTGGATTTAAAATTTTAGTGCAAATTAATTAAATAGGCCATTAATGAAAAAAAAAAAATTTATAACTTTTGATTGGCAACTCAGAATTGAGTGCCGTAGTTTTAAAAAATGCATATTTTTATCCTATTTCCATTGGTCTAATTTATTTTTTAATTGCACTAAATTTATAAAGTGCCATATTTTGGGGGTTCCCTTCTTGACCCACTTTTCATTCTTGTACACTCTTGGATGAATTATCAGTAGAGCCTGACATCTTTGTTTGTCTTGAAAATTTCATCTTTTGACTCAATACACTAATTGCTCTAGATGCATTCTGAATTGTGTTTGACATCTTTTCAGTGTGCATCTCATTATTTTCAACATTCAGAGGGGGAAGGGGGGGTTCACCATTTCATATTTTAAGGGGGTTTTAATATTTTTTTTGTCTCTCTTTACATTTTACTTGCAATTTTGATCCTGCAACTTGAACTACTACTACAACTCATTTTTGTACTAATGTATTCAATGTTGGGGATCAACCAACAATAGATTACACTTGTGAAAGCAATAAATGTGGAAATAAATCAGATAGACAAGTAACTAGAATGATTAACAGAAAGAACAAGAGATATAAGAAACCACCCTGAAAACTTGTATTAACAAACTCTTTACAAAAGGAATACAATTGAAGAAACTTCTTTCTTCCACACCTCTCCTAGATGTATAGATCTCTCACTAGATCTCTATTCCTCAAGAGCTCTCTCTCTCAAGAACAATCAACTCCAACAAGCCTGGATTGATTCAATTCTGTACTGGTCTTCAACATACCAACTCAATTACTACAACAATAATTCACACCAAGCTAAGAAGATCTAATTCTACATATAGAATTAGGAAACTTGAGCATGCACTTACAACAACTAGTTAAGCCTCTTGAACAAGGGCTCTAAAAAAAAATATTACTAATAATAGAGATGCGAGATTAAGACTAAAACTTAAACTCATCATGCAAACACTCGCTTCTATCCTCGAAAATAGCTTTCTGGATGCACAGGTAACCAACGTCGATTCCTGCTGCTTGCCTATGACTGCCATCGGCCGACCCTCTGCCAACATCGGTGCCTCTACAACTGCATCTGGCTGATGTCGGTCACTCTTGACCAACACCGGTGTCTGTGTAGACCCAAAACTATTATAGTGTGCTCCTTGGTGAAGCTTTTAGCTCCATACCCTAACAATCTCCCACTTGGAGATAAACAGCTGCACCAGTACCTGTACAGCAACATCTTCTAGCTCCTCCATCTTCAACTCAATCATGAAGACCAATAGAAATTGAATGAAGATTCAACTTCTCCTTTGTAACTGGCTTGGTTAACATATCAGTAGGATTCCTATCCGTATGGATCTTCTCCAGCTTCAACTCACCATTTTCCAATACTTGTCGTATGAAATGGTACCTTAGCTGTATGTGCTTTGTTCTTGAATGAAAGGCTGAATTCTTAGCCAAATGGATTGCACTCTGACTGTCACTGTATAATCTGCAACTCTCATGCTCCCTACCAAGCTCATCCATGAACCGTGTCATCCATATCATCTCTTTGCTAGCCTCTGTGGCTGCAATATACTCTGCTTCTATAGTTGACAAGGCAACAACCTTCTGCAACTTAGATATCTAGCTAACCGCTGTTCCACCTACAGTGAAAACATAACCTGTAGTGCTCCTCCTACCATCCGAATCACCTGCCATATCTAAATCTACATAGCCATGTAGAGAAGTATATGAACCTCCATAGCACAAGTGCCTACTGCTGGTTCCTCTCAAATATCTAAGGATCCACTGAACTGCTTTCCAATGTTCCTTACCTAGATTGGCCATATACTTACTTACCACTCCCACTGCTTGAGCAATATCTGGTCTAGTACACACCATTGCATACATCAAACTCCCTACTGTGAAAGAATATGGAACCTTACTCATGTACTCTACCTCATCATATGAATTAGGACATTGTTCTTTACTCAACTTAAAATGTCCAGCCAAAGGTGTGCTTACCGGTTTAGCATCTTGCATATTGAACCGTTTCAACACCTTGTCCACATAATCTTCTTGAGACAATATCAACCTATGATTTTTCCTATCTCTCTTAATGCTCATGCCAATGATTTTCTTTGCTGCTCCCAAATCCTTCATAGCAAACGTTTGAGCTAATTTCACCTTAAGCTCAGAGATATCCTGCATGTGTGATCCTACAACCAGCATATCATCTACATACAACAATAGAATAATATATATACCATTATCAAATCTCTTGAAATACACATAATGGTTAGATTGACACCTACTATAGCCATCCTTAGTCATAAACCTGTCAAATTTTAAATACCATTGCCTAGGAGCTTGCTTGAGGCCATACAAGCTTTTCTTCAATCTGCACACAAACTTCTCCTTACCCTTGACCTCAAATCCTTCTGGCTGTTCCATATAAATTTCCTCATCCAAATCTCCATGAAGAAATGTTGTCTTAACATCTAGCTGCTCAAGATGCAAATCATCAAAAGAAACCAAAGATAATACAACCCTTATAGAAATCATCTTAACAATAGGAGAAAAAATCTCACCAAAGTCAATACCTGGCTTTTATGCAAATCCTTTCACTACCAATCTGGCCTTATATCTCATCTATCCATTCTCACCTTCTTTCAACCTGTAGGTCCATCTGTTCTTGAGTGTTCTCTTACCAGCTAGCAATTTCAACCAAATCCCATGTTTGGTTCTCTCTTAAGGACTCCAACTCCTCAACCATGCCACGCTCCCACTGACTCTTGGACTCCACCTGTATTGCTTCTTCAAAACTCTCTGGTTCTCCACCATCAGTTAGCAATAGATAAAATAAAGAAGGAGAATATCTAATTGGAGGCTTACTCACCCTTTTTGACCTCCTGATGGGTGTCTGAGACTCGTTCATAACACCCTGTCCACCCAAATTCTCTGACAGTGACCGACCTCGGTCACCTCCAGACCTGTTACTGGCTAATGCTGGTTTTGTATGACCAATGCTGGTGCCTATCCTGCTGACGTCGGTCTCTATATGGCCGACCTTGGTTTTTGTTTTGCTGATGCCGGTTCTTAACCTGCCGACGTCGGTCTCTATGTTTTCCTGCAAGTGATTATTTCTTTTTCTTGTGAGCTCATATTAGACCTTCAGCTCGTCCACTTCACCATTGCTCTGCTCAGATTGATTTAGCTTCCTTAGTTGATCACAATACATCACTCTTTCATTGAAAATAACATCATGACTCCTAATTACCTTGTTAGTTTCTAGATTCCATAATCTATAATCAAAATCATCTGAGCCATAGCCAATAAACGTACACCTCATAGACTTAGCATCAAGCTTCTTTCTATTTTCTTTATCTATGTGCACAAAGGCTTCACAACCAAAAACTTTGAGATATGAGAGATCAACCTTTTTACCTGTCCATGCCTCTTCTGGAATACCACCATCCAGAGCTGTAGAGGGTCCTCTGTTAATTAGGTATACTGCAGTGTCAACAGCGTATGCCCAAAACTGTAAGGGCAAACCGGCATGCAATCTCATACATCTTGCATGCTCCATTATTGTCCTGTTCATCCTTTCAGCAATTCCATTCTGCTGAGGTGTCCTTGGAACCATCCTTTGCCTATGGATTCCATGCATATAACAATAATCTCTAAACTTATAACTGCAGAACTCACCGCCATTGTCAGATCTCAGGCACTTAAATCTTTTACCTATTTCATTCTCAACCATAGCTTTCCAAATCTTAAAAGTCTCAAATACATTAGATTTTCTTCTAATACAATAGATCCATACCTTCCTTGTAGCATCATCTATGAAAGATACATAGTATTGTGATCCTCAAATGGAAGCAACCTGAGCTGGTCCCCACACGTCTGTGTGAACAAGCTGCAACTTATGCCTCTTCTTAGTAGACCCAGTCTTAAGAAAACTAACCCTTTTCTATTTTCCAAATACACAGTGCTCACAAAACTCTAGATCTATGCCTTTTAAATCTGAAAGCATACCTTTGGACTTAAGAATTGACATCCCCTTCTCACTCATGTGGCCAAGCCTTGAGTGCCACAATTTAGCATCCACATCTGAAGTAGATAATACAGAAGGAGATTTGTTACTAACACAATTACACAAATAGAGAGTACCTTCTCTCTTACCTCTGGCCATAACAAGTGCACCCTTGGTCACCTTCCAAGATTCTACTGTGAGAGTTACTATACAACCCTCATCCCCTAACTTTCTTGTAGAAATCAAATTTCTTTTCAAGCTAGGAACATGCATCACATCTCTCAACACCCATGTGTTGCTATTCTGCATCTTCAACTGCACTTTACCTTTGCCAATTATTTTACAGGGCTCATCATCCCCTAGATACACTATTCCAAAATCTCCATGGATATAGTCACTAAAATATTTCCTGTTAGGGGTAGCATGAAAAGATGCACCAGAATCTAACACCCAAGATTCTATATTATTATGCAAAGAGAAAATTAAAGCATCTTGTGCAATACCTGCAACCTTGGCTTCTTCCTTTCCTTCATGCTGATTGTCCTCCTTAGGCTTTGACCAATAATCTCTGCTTATGTGCCCAATCTTTCCACAATTCCAGCATTGTGGCTTCCTACCATTCCTGGATTTGGATCTTCCTCTCACCTTAGACTTTGATCTTGATCTCCTCTTACTCTTATCTTTTTGCCTCCCCCTGCTCTCAAAACTTAAAGCATTCCCAGATGTCTCTTCTGTGCTTTTCCTGTATATTTCCTCATTCAAAATAACACTAACAACATCCTCTACTTTCAAAATATTTGATGCAGATGCAGTATTAAGCCATGCCAGCTTTCAGGCAAAGAACACAATATTAAAAGAGCTTTTATTTCATCATCAAACACTATATTGACTGAACTTAATTGATTCACAATTCCATTGAAATCATTCAGATGAGTAGAAACAGATCCACCTTCATTCATATGCAAATTAAATAACTGCTTCATAAGATATACCTTATTAGAAGCTGAGGGTTTTTCATACAAATTTGCTAACGTAGTCATCAACTCTACCGTAGACTTTGCCTGTGATAAATTAGATATCACAGTGGATGCTAGACTCAGTCTTATAGACCCCAAAGCTTTTCTGTCAAGAACTTCCCATTCTTCATCCTCCATGTCTTTGGGCTTCTTTGCAACCCCACCTAACAGTAAGTAGAGATCTTTATGATACAGATAATCCTCTATCTGCATTCTCCAGTGTTGGTAATTTTTGCCATTAAACTTTTCCATTCTCAGTTTACTTTCATCTGCCATTGCTTATCCCACTCAAACAGAAATCCCTGTAGAAACCCCTGTGAGAACCTGTAATCAATACACACTACACAGATCTGAACCACCTGTTAGTGAACCTAAGCTCTGATACCACTTGTTGGAGATCAACCAATAATAGATTACACTTGTGAAAGCAATAAATGTGGAAATAAATTAGATAGACAAGTAACTAGAATGATAAACAACAAGAACAAGAGATACAAGAAACCACCCTAAAAACTTGTATTAACAAACTCTTTACAAAAGGAATACAATTGAAGAAACTTCTTTCTTCCACACCTCTCATAGATGTATAGATATCTCATTAGATCTCTATTCCTCAAGAGCTCTCTCTCTCAAGAACAATCAACTCCAACAAGCCTGAATTGATTCAATTATGTACTGTTCTTCAACATACCAATTCAATTACTACAACAATAATTCACACCAAGCTAATAAGATCTAATTCTACATATAGAATTAGAAAACTTGAGCATGCACTTACAACAACCAGTTAAGCCTCTTGAACAAGGGCTCTAAAAAATATATTACTAATAATAGAGATGTGAGCTTAAGACTACAACTTAAACTCATCATGCAAACACTTGCTTTTGTCCTCAGAAATAGCTTTCTGGATGCACAGGTAACCGACATTGGTTCCTGCTACTTGCCTATGACCGCCGTCAGCTGACCCTCTACCGACACCGGTGCCTCTGCAACTGCATCTGGCTGACGTCAGTCACTCCTGACCGACGCTGGTGTCTGTGTAGACTCAAAACTATTATAGTGTGCTCCTTGGTGAAGCTTTTAGCTCCATACCCTAACATTCAATTTCAATGAACCTAATAACTCCCTTTAACTATCATGAATGGAAAAGTATGATGATGTTAGGTTGTGGAGCTAAAAGCTTCAACTCTTTGCAAATAGTGGGAACAGAAGGTTGCTGAGATCTAGGAGCACTGACATCGGCATCAGGACCGACGTCCGTCGTGACCAGTGTAGAAGGCCACTAGCGACGGCAAGAAGTCAGCCAACGTCGATCGCTTGTGTGTTCCAAAACTGTTTGTTGCACGGACAGTTAGTTAAGTGAATGAAGAGTTTGAATGTAAAGACCAGTTAGAGTCTTGAGCTGTGAGGATAATTGTCTAAATTAAGAGTCTAAGTTATTGTTTAAGTTAGGGATCCATTTATAGACCCATTGGCATGTATTGTATAAGTATGAGATAGAAAGGAAGAGTTCCTTCCATTGTATGATCATTGAGTTGCAGGTTGTTGCAAGCTCATAGGGGATCTACATGTAAGTTTGGTCAGTTGAATTGCAGGTTATAGGTTCATGGGAGATCAACTTGAAGTGCTATAGAGTGCTTGGTGTACCGACAGGGTTATTACTGATTGTTTGGAGAGGTGAACACCAATTCTGTGTGTGAGTTGGTTGTTGGGACCATTTTTTGTGTAGGAGAGTGTTGTGAAGAAGAATTACTATACACTTGAGGTGTGGGAAACCTCTGTAAGGTGGAAGAGTGTGGCGGCTCTTTGTAGTATTTTTTTCTGTAAAGTGTTAATACAAGATAGTGTATTGTCTCTCATATTCTGTGCTATTGGTGAATTCTAGTTACTTATGTTTCTAGTTATTTCCACATATTTAATTACGTATATTTGGTAATCATACTGTGCTCTTTCTGAGGAGCAAGATCCTAAAAAGAGGAATCAGAACAGGTGTGTTTGTTCTTGGATTCCCCCTACAATTGGTATCAGAGCTTTTGGTTGGGATACTAACAGATTGGTTTAGATCTGGGTAGTGTGTTTTGATTATAGGTTACTCACAGGGTTTCTATTTGAGTGGGAGTTGAGCAATGGCAGAAGACAGTAAGCTACGAATGGAAAAGTTTAATGGCAAGAACTACCAATTATGGAGGATGCAGATTGAGGACTATCTGTATCAAAAAGATTTGTACTTACCATTGGGTGGGGTTAATTGCAAACCCTCAAATATGAAGGATGAAGAATGGGAGGTTCTTGATCGAAAGGCTCTACGATCTATTAGATTGAGTCTTGCATCATCTATGATTTCCAGCTTATCACAGTGTAAGACAACGGTGGAATTGATGGAATTTTTGGCAAATTTGTATAAAAAACCCTCAGCTTCTAATAAGGTATTTCTTATGAAGCGTTTATTTAATTTGCAAATGTTGGAAGGTGGATCTATTCATAGCCATCTCAGTGATTTCCATGGTTTGGTAAACTAGTTAAGTTCAGTCAATATTGTATTTGATGATGAAATTAGAGCTCTCTTAATCTTGTGTTCATTACCTGAAAGTTGGGAAGGTTTGGTAATGGCAGTTTCTAACACTATGTCTGCTTCAAAAGTCTTAAAAGTGGATGTTGTGAGTGTGATCTTGAATGAAGAGATATGCAAGAAAAGCACAGGTGAATCATCAGAAGATGCTTTGAGTGTTGAAGGCAGAGGAAGGCCAAGAGAGAAAATAGAGCATGGGAGATCAAGGTCGAAGATAGGCAGAAGATCCAAGTCTAGGTATGGCAGAATAACATGTTAGAAATGTGGAAAGCAAGGGCACTTAATGAGAGATTGTAGATCAGGTGAAGATCAGCATGAAGGACATGGAGAAGAAGCAGATGTTATGGATTACATTGCATAGGATGCTCTGGTATGTTCTTTGGATAAAGTAGAATCTTGGGTTTTAGATTTTGGTGCCTCTTTTCATGCATCCCCACATAGGGAATTTTTTCATGAGTATGTCTAGGGAGACTTTGGAGAAATTTGTGTAGGGGATGGTAAGCCTTGTCAGATTATTGGCAAAGGAAAAGTGAAGCTGAAATTACAGACATGTGACACATGGGTGTTAAAGGAGGTCATGCATGTCCCAGTTCTGGAGTGGAATTTAATTTTTGTTAGAAGTTTGGGTGATGAGGGTTGCACAGTAACTCTCATAGTGGACTCTTGGAAGGTTACCAAGGGTACACTTGTTGTAGCTAGAGGTAAGAAAGTAGTTATGCTTTATCTATCTACTTGTATTACTAATTCTCTTTCTAGGTTATCTACTTTAGCTGTAGATTCAGAGATGTGGCTTAATAGGCTTGGTCACATAGATAAGAAGGAGATGCTTGTTCTTGGGTCAAAGAGTATGCTTTCAGATTTGGAAGGCATGGATCATGGTTTCTGTATGCAGAAGAAGAAGGTGACGTTTCTTAAGGAATCTGATGTTAGTGACAAGAACATGAAAGCCTTGGTTTTCAAGGAGAAGGTGACGGATAGAGTTTAGCACAAGATGCAGAGGAATTCTGAGTAGAGCAAGGGTGATTTGGATAAGGGTTTGATCCAAAAGGAGCTCATGGGAAAAAGTCAGGTCTCACTAGAAAAACACAGAGACTGATGTCGGTAGGAAAATTGACGTCGGTGTCTAGACAAGAACCGATGTCAACTATGTGCAGCCCGACATCAGTGACTTGGGGCAGATAATGACCGACGTCAGCCAGGGGAAACTGACGTCGGTAAGGTGGCAGTCGCAGGGTACTGACATCAGTCAGATGCAGACTGAGATGTGACCAGCATCGGTCACTGAGATGAATTTTGGGTGGACAGCTATCTGTCATGGAGTCTCAAGCACCCATATGGAGGACTGAAGGCGTAAGTAATTTCTTAAATTCATCATTTCCCTTCTTTACACTACTTGTTTCTCACTTATGGTATAGAACCAGGAAGTTGTTAAAGAAGCAGAATAGGTAGATCTAGGAAACAGTGGGAGCTTGGCATGGATGAGGATGTGATTCCTTGGAGGAGAACCAAACAGGTGTTTTGGGTAGAGTTGCCAGCTGGAAGTAAGCACTGAGAGACGAATGGATGTTCAGGATGAAGAAGAGCAGAAATAGATATGTGAGATGGAAGATCAGGGTATATGATCTTGTATTAGCTGCAGGACAATGGAGGTTTGATCATTGTGTTTCTCTTTACCAGGTTGGATAATATTAGCTACATTATCCTATTTCTGTATGATGTGCATGTTGCAGGGTTACATATACAGGTATTGCTAAACTAAAGGTAAAGCTAGTTTAGGTGTGTGTCATGGAGAATCTAGGAGCAGCAAGATTCTTTGGCATGAGTGTGTTCTAGATACATGGAGGTGTTGTTGACTTTGTTTTAGGATGATTGTGTGAGACCGGTTAGCACGCCGATGGTTGGACAGTTCACAGAACAGGTGTCCTAATTCACATAATGAGGTTAAGTGCATGGTATGTACTAAACCTGAGTTTTCCCAAGTAGTGGGAGTTGTCACAAGTTTGGAGTCAATTCGGGAAAGTAATACTGAAGGGCAGTTCAGTGGGACCAGTAGCAAGTGCACATGCTATACAGGGTCAAGTTCTTATCTACATGGTTGTAGATGCAGATGTGGCAGGTAATTTGGATGACAGGTTTTGCACTATAGGATTTGTGGTGGTTGGTCTTCAAGAGTGATCTTGAGGAGGGATACAAAGCCAAGGGAACAAACTAGATAGAGTACAGGTATAGGTACAGGTTGCAGCTATTTATCTCCAAGTGGGAGATTGTTAGGTTGTGGAGCTAAAAGCTTCAACTCTTTGTAAATAGTGGGAACAGAAGGTTGCTGAGATCCAGGAGCACTAGCATTAGCATCAGGACCGACGTCGATCGTGACCAGTGCAGAAGGCCACCGGTGACGGTAGGAAGTCGACAGACATCGATAGAACCAGGCAAGCAGGGACCGGCGTCAGTCGCCTGTGTGTTCTAAAACTATTCATTGCATGAATAGTTAGTTAAGTGAACGAAGAGTTTGCATGTAAAGACCAGTTAGAGTCTTGAGCTGTGAGGATAATTGTCTAAATTAAGAGTCTAAGTTATTGTTTAAGTTAGGGATCTATTTATAGACCCATTGGCATGTATTGTATAAGTATGAGATAGAAAGGAAGAGTTCCTTCCATTGTAAGATCATTGAGTTGCAGGTTGTTGCAAGCTCATAAGGGATCTACATGTAAGTTTGGTATGTTGAATTGCAGGTTGTAGGTTCATGGGAGATCAACTTGAAGTGCTATAGAGTGCTTGGTGTACCTGCAGGATTATTACTGACTGGTTGGAGAGGTGAACACCAATTCTATGTGTGAGTTGGTTGTTGGGACTATTTTTTGTGTAGGAGAGTGTTGTGAAGAAGAATTACTATACACTTGAGGTGTGGGAAACCTCTGTAAGGTGGAAGAGTGTGGCGGCTCTTTGTAGTATTCTTTTCTGTAAAGTGTTAATACAAGATAGTGTATTGTCTCTCATATTCTGTGCTATTGGTGAATTCTAGTTACTTGTGTTTTTGGTTATTTCTGCATATTTAATTGCTTATATTTGGTAATCATACTTTGCTCTTTCTGAGGAGCAAGATCCTAACAAGAGGAATTAGAACAGGTGTGTTTGTTCTTGGATTCCCCCTATAGATGACAATCATTCTAAGGAGTAAGGGTTTGTATAAGATAACCATGGGTGATGAAAATAAACCTAGAGTAGATGCAAAGATAGTTAAGTGGTTTAACCATAGTGATGAATCCTATTGGCTCTTATGCCTTTCTATAGCACATAATTTCCTATTTCATTTAGATCTTGCCAAATCACCTCATGATGTATAGACCATTATGGGTAAACTATTTGGAGAGCAAGATGTGATTAGAGGTCATGACCTTGATAATGAACTCATTAGCCTAATTATTTGCAAATTTCACACCCTCCAAGATTTTTTCACTAAATTCAAGTCTTTGAGATTGTAGTTGAAAGAATGTTGGATAAAGAAAGAAGATGACCAAATTATTCTTTATATACTCTCTAAGATAGATTTTGACTATTCATTCTTTGTTTCTACTTTCCATGCCACTAAAATCTATTTGGGAACTACATGGAAAATTCCCTCTTTATATGATTGCATTACCAACTTAACTAGGGAGTAAGACAAGTTAATTCAGATGGGTACATTGAAGTCCATAAAACCTCAAGCCATAATTTCTAGGAATGGGAAATCAAAGACTTTAAACAAAGAGAATAATAAGGATCAATAGGAGAAAAAATAATTAACCTCTACCAAAAATAACACTAAAACCTCCTCTTCCAATGGAAAATCTAATAAATTTAAGTGTGCCTATTGTAATAAAAATGGGAATGATAAAATCAAGTGCATAAATAAGCAAATAGATCACCTAACTCATCTCCTAAAGATTAAAAATATAGGTGTTCTTGAGCCCATCAAGTAGAATTCATCTACCCAAGATTATACTAAGGTAAAGGGTAAGGGAAAAGAGAAATAAAAGGGAAATGATATTATAGCAGTTGCATCATCAACATTTTCATGGGTTATTGACTCATGTGTTTCTCACCACATGGGCTCTTCACTAGTTGAGTTTTCTTCCTTAGAGTCTTTTACCATGTCTTCCATCAGTTTGGGTGATGACACCTTTATAATAATTATAGGGAGAGGGTCTATTAAAATGGAAAGAGTACCATTCAATAATGTCCTAAGTGACCAATCTCTTTCAACCAATCTCCTATCAGTGTATCAAATCACTCATATCAACAAAGACATGAGGGTTGAGTTTTTACCAAATTTAGTTATCATTAGGGATTTGTATAGTGAATATATAATGGAAGTGGGTAGGATAGATCACCAAGCCAGGTTATACATAATCGCACATTTTGCACCTAATTTTTCTCTAACTACATTTTTGATTCATTCTGATGGAGTTAGCAAAGTATGTCATGAGTGGTTTGGCCACTTTAACTACCACTACCTTGAATAACTTAGAAAAAATGACATGGTCTTAGGATTTCCTTGAGTCCAATTCTCTAAGGGATATTTTGAGGGTTGATTTCTTGGAAAGTACCCCAAAACAAAATTTGATAAAGGTAAAGCTTAGAGGGCCTCACAAGTATTAGAGTTAGTTAACAATGGTGTATCTAGCCCTTTTTCAATCTATCTTTTACAAGGGTTAAGTACATTCTCACATTAATTGATGATTTATCAAGATATTCATGGGTCTAATTTATTAATTAAAAGTTTAAAGTATTTGAATATATTCAAAAATTCAAGGCTCTTGTTGAGAAGCAATCTGAGAAATCCATCAAGGTTATTTGAACTAATAATACAAGTGAATGTGTGAGCAATAAAATTAAGAAATTTTACACCATAGAGGGGATTTATTTTCACTATATGGTTACTTATATTCCTTCATATAATTGAGTTTCAAAATGTAATAATATATCCTTGAAAGAGATGGCTAGTTGTATGCTTCACTCTAGGTCTTTACAACCTAAGTATTGGGCTGAAGCCATTAATTGTGATTTTTATATTTAGAATAGGGTTACTCACAAAGTTTTGAAAGGAATAACTCCATTTGAAGCTTTACATGTTAGGAAACCTGATGTTGATCACTTTAGGGTTTTTATATCTCCATATATGGAACTTAAATCCAATCCTTGCATCTTTGTAGGTTATCTAGATGGTGTCAATGGGTACCACCTTCTACATCTAACCACACATGAGTTGTTAATAGAGAGAAATGTTAACTTTTATGAGAGTCTTAAAAAATCAGCACTTGACACTTCTTCTCTTTCATTGGATTCACTTAGACTTGATGATTCTTCTTATGACTTAGATCATCTAGATTAGGTTCCTAAGTTAGGGTCTTCTTCTTATTCTAGTTTTGATAACAAGGTTAGTGATGGGGAGTCTTCTACATACAACTCTATTTATGTTTTAGAGGATGAGGAGTCATCACTTGAATCACCCACATTTAGACCCCTTTGGGCTTGGGAGACACATTAGAGTGAATGCACTTGGGTAGGGGATTCAGTAGATGATAGATTTACCCAAGTAAATTATCAGAGTGGTCCACATTCCTTCTTTGATTTAGATTTAGATCCATAAACGTTTTCAGAGGCTTTAAACATACCTAAGTGGGATAGTTCTATGTAAGAAGAATATTCTTCCTTTATCAAAAATCACACTTAGGATTTGACTTCACTTCCTAAGGGAAGGAATATGATTCAATGTAGGTGAATATATCAGACCAAGTTTGTAGAAGGTGGGTCAATTGAAAAGTACAATGCATGATTGGTTACCAAGGGTTTTTCATAAGTAGCTATAATCAACTACTTAGATACCTTTGCACCTATTGAAAATATGACTTTAATCTGACTCACACTAACTAGTACTGCATCAAATGGTTAGATGTACATCAGATGAATGTGAAGAGTGATTTTATTCAAGTAGAATTTGAGGAGGAAATCTACATGGAGCAACCACTTAGGTTTGTTTAGGATTTATCTTTAGTTTTAATACTTAGGAAATCTACTTAAGGCCTCAAATAAGCCCATTAGGATTGGTAAACTAAGATGGATTCCTTATTCCTTACTTCAGGTTTCACTAGGTATCATTTAGACCCCAATTTAAATTCTTGTAGCAGGATGATTCTTTACTAATACTGGTCCTTTATGTTGATTATATTTTGATCATTGGGAATTCCTCATCATCTATTGTGGTGATGAAGACAAATTTATAGGATAGATTTGACATGATAGACTTGGGTCTTTTGCATTACTTCCTTGGCATCAAGATTTCACAATTTGATTTATGGATTTTACTTATAAAGCCCAATTATGATCTTGATCTTTTGGCTCAATTTCACATGGTTGATTGTAAGCCATCTTTAACTCCCTTTATATCAAGAGTCAAACTTGAGGGTAACTATTATACACCTTTGGTTTATGTTACTTGATATAGATAGATAATTGGTAGCCTCATCTATTTGACTCATACTAGGCTTAATATTTCATATGTAGTGGGATGCATCTCCAACTTCATGCAAGAACCCCATTAATTGTACTAAAAAGTAGCTAAGAGGATCTTTAACTACTTTTAAAGCTCTTATAGATTTGGGATTCATTACAAATTTGGCATAGAGGTTAACTTAGTTGGTTTTTTAGATTTAGATAAGGATGGCGATACTCAAAATTATAAGTCTACTTTAAGTTATTGTTTTTATTTGGGTTCTAGTCCTATCAATTGGTCTATCAAGAAGTAAAATGCTATTTCTATATCTTCCATAGAGGTAGAGCAGAGGGGAGTTGTTAATGCAACTACTGAGGTTATTTAGCTTCAATATATTCTATCTAAGCTTGGCATTCATATCAAGCAACTCACCATCATCTATTGTGATAACCAAAGTACTATACATATATGCAGGAATCTTGTTCAACACTAGTGGACCAAACACGTTGATATTCACATGAATTTTATCTAGGAGATTATTCATGGTGAGGTAATTGAAATTATGAGTTAGCAAAATGGTGAATAGACCAAACAGGGTAAAGATGTCAAGAATAAACATTTTCAATCACTTAGTGTTTAAATTTATGTGTCTAATTTTTCCCCCACTTTATTATATTGATGAAAAAAATAAAATTACTATATTTAAGTAGATGTGAACCTAAGTGCATATGCACACTTTGTCTCTTGATGCGAATCTTGATTATGTGAGATGCCTTAATGCAAAACCTACAATAATGCCACTAAAATTAGTTATTGTCCATATTTGAAAGTTAATATCAGAGTTTTTAGTACATTAAATATGTATTATTTTCTATTCAACTTTTAAATAGTTAGTAAAAAAATTTATCTTATGAAACTATGATTAAATATTTAACCAAGAAATTACACATTTATTAAACTCATTGGCCCTTAATCTCTTAGTAGTTATTGATTACTTTTAAATTAGTTCATCCATGAATCTACTCTTGATAGACTACATTGGGATTTTGATCGTTTTATGTATTATACAAAATTTAATACATTCAATTGTAACTTTAAGGTTACAAAAAAGTTGTACCACTAATTAAAATCTATAATTTAATAGAAATCAAATATTGTAAATTGCAAATTCATTCATCTAAGAAATCTTCTTGGGGTGTAGTCTACATTAGTAGCAACATCATCTTCATGGGGGCATTTTATCCTCTTCACTTCTTCTATGTCTCTCTTTTTTTTTTGGGAGGGGGGGGGTTTCCTACATGTTTTGTCTTTTTTCTCTACTTTAAGAGAGATTAATTTATAATGGGTACCTTATCTTTTTGGGACCCTTTTTTTATTTCATTGACTACCTAAGCTTTGATTAGGGGGGGTAGTGTAGGTATTTATTTTTATAGATTTATTTATTTGGGAATATTATATTTTCTTAGATGGAGTTTTCCTACATTTATGAGATATGATTACTTAGGTGGAGATAGTGTTTCATATATGTCATAGGTTTGATCGAAAGACTAGGATATAACTCCCTTGACTAGTTATTCCAATTATGGGAGTTACTCTTCTATCCTAGGTACTTGTGACGACCTTTTGTGGAGGAGTTACACTTTTATTATAAGGGTACATTGACCACCATTTGAGGAGGAGTTACTTGATCTCCTATATGTATGTTTTACTTTAGGTTTATTCTCTTCATGAATTATCAGTTTTCTCTACTCTATTTTGTTTCTTATAATATTCTCATTTTATATTATTTCTTATTACTTCAAGAACATATTGGTGTGCACAAGCTTTGTCTCATTTGAACTTTCCAACTTGATTTTGTGTTATTCAAACCTAGTGACATATCTGATATAATAGAGGTAGATCTTGCCATGATAGAATTAATAAAAAATATATACCAACTCCATGAAAATAAGATGATGATCAAAGTTTTATAAGACATATTGGTTACTATTATAGGTTATTAAAGATTTTACAAAAACAACACATTTTTTATTTTATTTATAAATATGTTGAATTTGTGTGAACTCATTCATTTGAACAAGCATTTAAAGACTAGAAAAACTTTTAGTATCAACTCTAATGTCATGTGGACCATATTGGAAGTTATCCTTCCATATTCATATAGATGCTTCTGACACCACATTGGGATTTACCCTTAGACAAAAAAAATGATCATTAAGCTATGTCATTTAATTTATTATCAATAACCTTCAAGGTATAGATCTTAACTACAATTTGACATAACAAAAAACTTTCAATTGTATATGCCATTAATAAATGTAAACATTACATCATACATTACATTTTTTTATCCATATTGACCATGTTACAATTAGGTATTCAATGAATAAAACACCAGTTAGTGGTTACATAATTAGATGTTTATTACTTTTAAAATAATTTTACATCATTATTATAGATATACTAGGCAAAGACAATGTAGTTTCATACTTTTTGTCAAGAATAATATCTTAATAACATGGTAATCTAGTATATGATTATTTTCCTAATGAGCATAGTTTTTGTATATATTAATACTCCTTAGTTTGTAGACATTGATAACTATGTGGTTTCATGACTAATTCAAAATTTATATCTAAAATAAATAATCCTCTTAGTGATAAAAAGTGGTTCATACTCATGGATCTCTAGGTATATCTTTTTCACAAGACCTGATCTAATCATGCATAGATGTATAAGACAAGACAAAGTAGTTATCATCCTTAGAGCATGTCATAATGAAACTTGTGGGGAATATTTTGATACTAATAGGAAAATATCCAAAATCTTGACTACAAGATACTACTGTTTCACCTTTCATAACTATGTTATCATGTATACCCACTAGTGTGATTAATGTCAATATATGGGTAAACCCACATATTCTAATGAGATGCCTCTACAACCCTAGTTAGTGGTGGACCCTTTTGATAAGTAGGAGATTGATTTTTTGGATCCCTAAACCTAAAGTCTCATAATAAAGAGTATATTTGTATGTACATATTAATTAACTAAATGGGCATAAATTAAGGCACTAACACATGTAAGGGATGAGAAAATTTTAAAAAATATCTATGACTAGATCTTCATAATATACAGAGTACCAAGAGAGATAGTTATATATCAAAGACTACAATTCACATCTAACCTGATTGTATCCTTTATATATGAGTATGAAATCCAACACAAGAAGTCTACTCCCTATAATCTTTGATCTAATGGTAAAGTTTAAGTCACAAATAAAGAATTAGAGAATAATTTCAATAAAATATTTGTAATACACTAGAGAGATTGGGAAACATAAGCGCTTGAAGTTGTACGGGCATATTGAGCAACATGGAAGACTATAGCTAATTTTAAGACCATATGAGTGGGGTATATTGAAATATAGTTGGTCTTCCCATATATTTTAAGCTCAAAACCTTGAGTACTACCCTAGAACTTATATTATATCTTATTACAACATAAAATGAGAGAATAATGTAGATCAACACCTTAGATTAATTATGAAGGGAAGCAT
The DNA here is from genome assembly GCA_037957365.1 of Torreya grandis. Classification (NCBI taxonomy): domain Eukaryota; kingdom Viridiplantae; phylum Streptophyta; class Pinopsida; order Cupressales; family Taxaceae; genus Torreya; species Torreya grandis. The sequence goes on from JARHVA010004107.1 coordinate 524,477, forward strand.
TGCAACATAGGGAAATGGTTCAACACCAAAGAGTTATATGGCATGAAAATTCATCAAGACCAGTGAATTAAAACAAGGATATTGGGCCTTGCTATATGTCTCAGAGTACAAGGACCACAAAGGCAAACTAAGAACATGATAGCTTGGTATTTATGAGATAGATAAAGTGCTTGAAAATGGATTAGTCAAGCTTCAAACAATATATATAGTAAGATTCTCTTTATTAGTTAATCATTATCATCTTGAGTTATACAATAAACCAATCTCAAGAAAATAATTTATATTGAATATCTAAGAAGAGGAACAATCATGTATGGATATAGAGTTATCTGAAATAGTGGATGAGCACATCATAGTTTTTGAATGACCATGTTCAACTATCAATCAGGAATTACAATTTGCCTTCTATTTCCATAAATAAATGGTAAGCAAGTTATTTTACCCTTGTTTAATATGTTTGTTGTTAGCTTTACTAGAGGCTAAATAAACATTATGACTATAAATCTAGTTTGTTGGATAGTTATATCCAAATAAAAAAACAAAAAAGAAAACTTTCTAGAATTATTGGTAGCCCAAATTAAAAAAACTAGTTTATTGGCTGACCAATGATTGAATCAAAGGCCTTGAGATAAAAACCAACATTCTAACAGATTAAGGGAAAATATTTTAAAAAATAAAAATGAATAAAAAATCAAAATATCAACTTCTTGGAATTATTCCCTTTGATCCTCAACTCTTAATACCATTTTGGGTCTTGTAAAAATTATGGAGATACCTATTTAAGACAAATTTAGCTTGTATCTTGATACTACAATTTGCATCTTAAGTTTTTATGGTTTCACTATTAGATGTTATGGGTTACTTGGCAGATGTTATAGGATGAGATCCAATGTTATAAGATGATGGAAGATGCTTCAAGACACTGATAACTATAGGAAGATTCATACCTCTACTCTAAATCTATAAAAGTTGATTATTCACAACATTCAATTGATAAAGGATATTAGGGAACTATTGTGTGTTCCCTAGGGATGTTACAGGTCTTCACTCATAATAATTTAATTACAATAGGTTCCTATAAATTCCATTAGAACATGATAAGGTTTTGATGAAGTTGATTATATATTTAAAAACTCTAATAGGGATATGGAAATGGTTCATTCATTATGTTCATACTTAGTGATTATACATTGAAATGTAGTTTATAACCCATATAACATCCATTATTATTATATTAATAAACATATTTGAATGAAACAAGGGTAAAATGTGCATAGAAAATATGTAAAATACATTCATTGGAACCATCAATATATCTCTATATTAGTATTTCATAAGTCATAACTATTTTCCTTTACCAATATCTAGTATTTATAGAACTTCATGAAGGTTGTGTCTCTTTGCATTCTTAACCTTTTAGTTCTATCCTAAAGGAGTAGTTTCATCTTATTACAAGCTTCTGATATCCAAACATATGTTTACATACATTTAAAATGTTATACATTGAATAATTATACATTATACACCTATCACTCATACATACTATGCAATTTTATACTTTGAATCTGACTACCAACACTTTCCTAGACTTAAACAATGTCTAATTTTGAGACAAAGTTGTAGGAAGTGTGATAAATTATAGATCTAGTATATCTTTTTTGTTGCATTGAAAGGTTCATCTAAAATCAATGCTTTTGATTATCACATTAAATGTTTATCAATTTTCACTTCTCATAGACTACTTAGCTAACCTTTCAAGTTTTTAACTAATAAATATACCAATCTACCACCATTTTTAAGATTTTAATATATTCATGTAACTATTAGGCTACCCTCTATAGATTTTTAACATTTTTGACCCTAATCTTCAAGCTCATGGCCTTCCCTACTTTTACAATCTTCAAAATTTTCAAAATTATGAGCTTTCAATACCTATTGAGAGGGTGGAGGCAAGGGCTGTCAAGGTGGAATTTATGTCAACTATGATGTTTGTGGTGGTACCAAAGATATTTTAAAATATAACGTTATTATGGATTCATAAGTTGGGATTATTTTTTGTGACAAAGGCACTTGGTAAACTTTCCTTACTCACAGACCCTGAATGAGTTGGGTAGGTACAATGAACTTTGGTTCATCAACCATGGTTATGATTGAAAAGTAAAGATTCATTAAGCCATTCTTAATCTACTAATAATATATCAAGACATACCATACCATGTTTATGAGTTTACATAGTGGAGCTTGGTTGTGCATGATAGTTTGGATATCTTCATCCTCCATAGGTGCAATGATTGGTTTATGTTGTTAAACCTTTTGTTGGACATCATGGATGATCTAGTACATACTATATGCATACCTATACATCTAGACACTAGTGAATGTGATTCATATAATATCATTTTCCTAGGTATTCATCTGATCCATTACATTATTTTATAGATCTAAATAAGTTTTAAGAAAAATATCAAGCTCAACTAGTTAAGATGTTCTACTCTCCATTATTGTTTTGGACTTGTCAACCTTAGAGATGTCTGACACTATCTATTTTATTGCATCTTATATCTATCTCTTCTAATCAAGAATATAGTGAGATATTTATATGGATTAGTGCATTGTAACATCAATTAATTGCTTGTATTCTTTGAGGAGCTCAAATATCACTTTTAATTAGGCTCACAAGTGTTGGCCTTGGGTTCACAATTATTATAATTTATGTGTAGTATCAAAATCCTTTTTTAGTTGATTTAGCATGGTTGTTAACTATTTCTCCTCTGACATGAATTATAGTTAAAGGTTTTCCAACTCCAATTCAAATTCCTTCTACACAATGGATTATTAGAAGGCAATAGTTCCTTTAATTTACTTATTCAATGTAAGTTGGGTCACGTATATTAATGCATCTTGACTTGTTTTGGCTAGTCCTAAACATGTCAAAATAGTTGATGGCATAGGATAGTGTCAAATCTTAGCAATAGGGAGTGTGAATGTTGTTTATCATAGAGGTGGATCTTGGACATCCCACAGCTATTGGTTGGTTATCTATGGTATGTCATGTGATGGTTCTTATTTTAACCCTACCTAGGCTAATCATGAATCTTGATATGTGCCTGTTATTTTATTTCAACCCTATGAGTATGTGTTGTGACTTCAGTCATTTTCTTCCTTTACAACTCCTCCTTTGCTTTGTAAGCTTTATTTGCCTATTATTTCACCTCCTCTATTACTTTTTAGCTTTTTTAACATACCCTTTATTATCCTTCATTATTTTATCTTATATAATTTTATTTTTCAAATCCTCAAGCTTGTTCAAGTCATATTTATTTTTGTCCTTAGCTTCTTTCACTACTGTATAAACCTTGGATTTCTTCTTCTACTCTAATTTTTGTCATAGGACCTCTTTTTATTTGTTCTCAGCATCCTTGGCTTATAACTCAGTGTTTGACTTCATTTTTTGGGCTTCTTGGGAATCCTTTTCTTCTTGGTCCTTATTCTTCTATGTTACTTCCTATTATTTTTATTTCTCTTCTCCACTTCTTTATTTTATTTCTCTTCTTCTCTTATTCTTTAGTTTTAACCTTATCTAGCTAGACCTTTTCATTTTCCTTTGTATCATCTTCTTCTTCCTTTACAAATTCATGTGCTTTTTTTTCTATAATATTAACCTAATCTCATTATTTTTATGTTGTAGATTGCTCTTATGTGATTTATTATGGCACTTCAGTTATCTTAGGCTCAATTAATTGGGGTATATGTTATGAAGTTTGGGTATATGGAGATAATGATGGAGAAGGGAGTGAAGGTGGTGGAGAAGGAAGTGGGAAATTTTATGGAGAATGAGAATGGGAGTTTGAAACAACTACATTATGCTTACTCTCTAGTGTCTTTGAGAGAAAATGTGGAACCAAAATTTTCTTCTTACATTTAGATGTGTAGGTCTAAATAGAAAGTTTTTATTTCACTCCTTGTTATTATTCTAATTCTTCCTTTACATCTTTGTGCACCATTCCAAATGTGCCCATGAATTTTTTGACTATAAGAGATGGCCTCATGGTTTTAAGAGTTTGTGGTTTTCACATTAAGTGTCTCTAATGACTTCCTTATTGTGTTGTTACTTACTCCATCCCTATGTGTTGTATGGACATCTTCATCAATATTATCATTGGATTTTATAAACCTAAGAATGATGTTCCTCCTTGAAAAAATAGAATTTATTCTTCATTCACTCTCTTATCATATTATGACCATGTCCACAATTATAGACTATATAGGTATGGATTTTTTGACTAGAATTATAGCTAGAACATTATGCATTAGCAGAAATGTGCACGCTACTTTGTAGAAAAAAACTCCTTATTTTCCTCCTCATAAATGTATTTTCCAATGTCCTCCATCACATACTTATACACTTCCTCTAGGGTGACTCCCAAGTTATTCAAGTCATATTCAATGGTAATATTAGGCATGTTATTATTTATTAACCATGGATTTATGTTGTGAGTCCTCTTCTTAGGTGGTGGAAATGCTCTTCACATTGGATATTTCCTATTGCTTATGACTTCTTGCAATGATGATGCATATTTAACCCATTCTAGTCTTAATTAATATAAAAGTACACAAAAAATGATAGGATTAATTATCCACATTAACTGATGAGTAAATGATAAGATAAATTTAAAATTTATACATAATTTAATTATTTCTTAATAAATAAAATCAACCTAAATATAAAAAGTCAAATATACCAATTTAATCCATTGATTCCATCATATTGTCATCCTTCATTTCACCCCAAACATGTTTACTATGGTATAGAAATAATAAAAGTATGTTGTAGATTATAATTTAGAATTGAAGGAATTACTAATCAATAATGAAATATATAATAAGTTAATCAATATATAAATCAAATATATTTCCACTATTGTAGTAAAACATATTAAATAATGTTTATACATGATCACTAACAACCACTATCAAACAAGCCAAATAAATACAATAATGTCAAAAGTATAATAGTACAATAGAGCTTTAATATAATAGCTCATATAATATATATAATAGTTATGAGTATATGCCATGAATGGTTCAAATCTAGATTTAGATAAGAAGAGAATCTTCTAGACACTTTACATCCAACGATAGACCATTGGTCTCCTACACACCTCCCCGCTTGGATTGGCCCTTCTTTTCATGAAGGGGTAGATAATGGAGATCATAACTATAATCACCTAATAGTAGTAATTGGATGCTAAGATTGTCACTTGAATTAACCTATTCTTATCTTATCCCTATACCTATTCTAGAGTCTTAGACACATTATTTTATACATTGAATAGACCATAGTCACCTATAATCAGACAAAACATAATCTTAGAACTATCTTCTTAGATCCCAACCCAACTTGCTTAGAAGTATAATAAGTGGACATTAGTGCCACATTTGGGACACTAAATCCACATAGGAGTAGTTTCCCTAAATGGGAGCTACTATCCTTATCCCTAACTCTTCCTAATAGATACTTTTTTAAATGTGTGTCCCTCCTAAGGTTAGCCTAAACATATTTTATTATCCACATAAGCTACAAAAATCTATAAATACAAGTCTAATTGACCTCTACTCAGTAGATGGAAAATAAATGTAAAAACAAATTTAAACCTAAAACAAGTTAAGAAAAAATAAGTTATTTGATCCCTATTCTACCTTACTTATGTATATTACCACCTAAAACAAAACTAAGCCTAGTTTTTAAATATTTCAAAGCTCAAGCACATTCAAGGCACCCAAGTCCACTCTTATTCTAGCATTCACTTGCACTTGAATAAATAAGTGGGAGAACTAAATTAGGATTGATCCCTCTTCAGAGTAATGGTATGTGTATACACATAATATTTTCAAACTTTTATCTATGACTAATGTTCTTTATCTTACAAGAACCTATCTAGTCTTGATTTATTTGAGTGCACACCTTAAGGGGTGCATTAGGAAAGGAGTGGGTAGACCATTGGTGATTATCACAATTATTTTCCCTTTTTCCACTTATTATTTACACATCTATCTCCTAAAAACCTTATCCCTAAGCTTGTTCTTCTCTATTGTACACTCTCCAATCAATTCCTACCTTTTCCCCCCTTTTCCTAACCTTATCCCCTTTTCGATAGTTTAATATACTTGGTTGGTTAGGCCAACCTTGTATAGTTTTAGGTGAAATTCATTTAGGTTCTAGGTCATCTCTTGGCCAACCTATCCCGTGACCTAATAAATTCTTGCCCATGATGGTGCTAGGTCAACTAGGTCAACCCTTTCAATCAAAACTTTCAGAAGGGCTTAAGGTTAGATCCACTTATATATACAAGTTAATTTTTCCATTATTTAGAGATGAGAAAATGTAAAAGATATTACACATTTGCTTATCCACCATTATACTTGAGAATAAAGCTTAGGGTTTTATAATCTCTTTAGAGATATAAATCTTGTCTTGTGGATAAGTCTTTTAGATGCATTGATAGGTTATGTATCCTAGAGTTTATTTATCCTTATAATCCTTACATACCATAACAACATATTTTGAATCACCTTGGCCAAGGGAGATATTGAGGCTTGATAGGTTTGTCTTCAAAGGTAAGTATTCCTAACCTTGTTCCTCCTTTATAAGTGTGCACCAAATTTTAGATTCAAGAAATATTACTAAACATAGTAATAAAAATATAAAACTCAATGAAAAAAATAAGAATGGATAAAAGAGGCAAATAATAATAATATGAACATGCTCACCATCATTTTACATCTATATAACTCCACTCTAGGATTCTCTCTTGAATTTTTTATAGTCCAAAATTTGAATTATTAGATTGTTTGATAGATCTTGAGAATGGATTCCAATGGTTAGATATGGTTGATAGTGGCTTGGATGAATGATAAAGTGCTTATATGGATGCAATGATAATGTAAATATGATGGCTTGATGTATTTATAGTTAGTTTGGCCATGGCCCAAGCATAGCCTTTTATAAGATAATAGAGGGAAATTTAGGGAAAATTAAAATTATTTAGAAGTCTCTAGTTTAGAGACTTCTAGAATTTTGGAGGAGATTCCCTAGTTATATAGGATTATTCATTTGATTAGGAAATAATGGTGATTATATGGGAGCTAATGAGGTTTAGGATTCATAGGGATGTAGGAATGTCTAGGGTGGTAGTTGACTAAATAGGAATTTTAAATTGTCTAATTGGTTAAGGGAGTAGGTTAGTAGGTAATAGGCTCCATTAGAGGTTTAATGGGGAGATTAATTGGTTTTAAGATGGGGTAAAAGGTTATGGGATATAATAATGGGATGGGGGTTATTAGTCCAATAGTTAATTTAGTTAGGAAATGTAGGAATTAGACTAAATTAGCAAAAATTAGTATAATTAATGGGGTGAGCATAATTTAGTGCATACATATTTTGACCCTTTTTAAAAGGTAATTTCAAGTTAAAGGAGTAATGGTTTTTCAAATAAAAACCCTAATGTTAGATGGTATCAAATTTTAGTAGGATATTATGCCCCCTCAAGGAGCATGCAGGGAGGAATGGCCCAGATGGTTATGTGATTAGAATTCTTAGGGTGGGATAAGACAAGAATGAGATGGGATTGAGATGCCCCAATTGGTAAATAATATGACCCTAGAGTGAAGTAGATCAAGTTATGGGTTATAGATAGGCAAGAAATGTCTAAAAAGCATTGCGATTAATAAGAGAGATTAAAATAGGTTGGGTTCAAGCTGGTGATAAATCCCATAGCAAGGACACATGTCAGGGAAAGCTTGAAAAAGGGATGATAGTGATTATGATTGGTTATTAGGGGAAAAGAGATAATTTTTGTAATATTTAGGGGTTAAAAATGTCATGTAATTATCAAGTGACTAATTTGAGAATGGGATGGTGATAAGGGCTAAATGGTAGCTGAGCTATCCCTAGGCACAAACCAGATGCTACCTACATAGTCCTAAAAAACCTCAAGATGATGTAGTTCTTGATGTAGGATAAGGTGGATGATAAGGTAGTTAGACATTCCATGCCATAGATGATGTTAGAGGGTGACTAAAAGTGATTGGATTGTGATAATTGGTTAAGTAGATGAGATTTGAGATAGTTGATGTTAGTAATGGGATACTAGGGATGTATGGGGGGTCATATAGGACAAAAGAGTCAAAATGGGGTCATTTTCACATTTTGACTTCTTATTATTTTAGATTTGAGGTAAAACCATGGACTGGCTCCCCTGAGCTTTTCATCATGGTGAGAGAGTCTGAGAGCACCAAAGGGAGGCACATTTTGGACTTACGATGATTAACAAGACCTTAGCTCAATGATTTTATTAAATTTTTATCATTTTGATGGATATTTAAATGTATTTTTGTAGAAAATAATGTTATCAAACTCACCCTAAAAATATTATGACTGGCGATTATGCCCACAATCATGATGTTGTCATTACAAGTTGTGGCTTTGAGTGGTCTGGTTATGGTATTGCAATACCATAAGTCCTTAGTTATGGTATTATAATATCACAATAGGATAATAATTATATTATAATACCATGACTATGCAATCATGATTTTTTAATATCATTATTAGCAAGTTATGGTTTTGTCAAAAATGCCACTAAGGGCATTTCATAAGTAGTGATTTTGTTAGGGCTAGGAAAATGTTAGATTAGTTAGTTAGCTAGGTGGGTTGTGTAGGTTATATGGAGGGGATGGGGTAAGGGAATTATGGAGATGTTAGGGGGTAATTATAAGAGAGTGAGTTGATTAGGTTATTTAAATTTTGTTGTGTGAGGGTGTGTAGATAGGTGGTAGAGTATGGTACGTTAGTGGGGTAGGGGTTAGGCTAGGGTGAGGGATTAATAAGGTAAGGATGGGGGTAATTTAGAGGGTTTAGATACAATTAATATAGAAGATGTATATAGGATATTATATCTACTTATGCATAGAAATAGGATATATTGGTAGTCTTATGCATTGATGTGGACATTGCAGTGCTTGGGAGTAGGATTATAGGTGGGGATGTGAGACATATGTATTGATATTAATATATTTTTATATGAAGGGACTTTTGATAAAATAATTTTGGTGGTGATGTCTCTTGTTTCCATCATTCTCTTACCAAACAAGAGTGGTTAATGGTTCCATCTTAGCCTAGGAGACATAGTTATGAACATGGTTTAGGATCATCAGGTATTTGCTTGGGAGCTAGTTGTTTTAGTGAATTTGTATATAGAGCTTCACTTAGGAGCATATAGAGGATTTGAAACTATTGTGTCATAATTACCATTATATATCTATATTTGGGAGAACATCATTATCTAATAGCCATTAGGTATACTTGTAATATATGAGCCTAAGTAGTTGATGGTCTTTAGTTTGCATGTGCTATTAGAGTATAGCTAGGGCATGCTGATGATATGAGATTTTATAGAGAGGAATTTGATAGTTTTAAACTTGAACACATCACATGGATTCCATATCAAGGTCTTTTATTTGGCTAAAATAATGAGGTAGTGATACAATATATACTCACAAAGTACTATCTAATAGGGTAGCATGATTTGATTATCAAGAGATACCAATTGAAACATGTATAGTGTCAATTTAGTTTCATCTAAGATGTTCCAAGTCTAGATGATTTGTTTGTATGTAGTGAGTGAGAGAGGCCATAGTGGGGGAGGCTAGTGGATAGAACAAACACCCACATAGATTATGATAGCATTACATCAATTTAGTGGGATTTTTATACATCTATTCTAGATCTAGGTGTGACTTTATCCTATATAGCATGGTGGAGGCTCAAGATACTAGTGAGGTTGACATAATATAGGGTTATAGTTAAAAAAGGGGTGGTGAGGAGAGTTTTATAGGCTTAAGATCAGTTAAGATGGAGGAGCCAGGTACCAGCATAGAGGAGGCATGATAGAGGTAATGGGCATGATGGAGCTGATGGGATGGGTCCCAGGTGGTAGTAGTAGGGAAAATGGGGCCATCAACTCAAGTATAATCATAGGGACTAGTAGGACCATAGGTTTAGGCTAGGATGTAAGCAACTGGTAGTAGTGGAGCAAGTCCTTCTTGAAAACCTTTATCACAAGATGAGTAGTCCCAGCTTACTAGATTATAAGGTGAGATATAGGTATGGATATTAGATATTATAAGGCTCACCTAGGAGTGATACCAAATACATGCATAAATTTAGAGTGTGATAGCTCAGAAGGATGGTCAATTAGCTTAGGTTTAGGGGTAGGTGGCTACACTATAGGCCTAGGTAACAAAGAGGGATGGGTAGTTGGCCCAGTTATAGGGATAGATAGTTGCATTGTAGAGGCATGTTACAACGCTATAGGTGTAGGTGATATAGCAAGATGGGTAGCTTACCCATGCTTAGACAAAGATGGCTACCTTATAGATCTAGATCTAGAGTAGAGAAAACCATATTATAGGGTTTTAGGGTCATATTGGATAACTATAAGCTCATGTTCACACTTTTATAGGTCAAGTGGAGGTGGTCGAGAGGACCAAGGATGAGGCCAACTATGTAATGTAGGAGTGAGGTATGATGGATTTGATGAAGAACATTATGTTACTGACACATGAGGTGTAGTATTTTAAATTCCTTAGAATTTTATAGAGAGAAATCTCTAGAGAAAGAGAAGGGTGGTGGAGAATTATAGATTCCATTAGGGAATCTAACGGTAATTAGGGGATGATTAGACTATGTTAATAAAGTAATGATATCATGACTAGTTGGTAGGGTTGTAGAGAAGCCTAGGAATAGGTGTGATTTTGTGAATTTAAAATTCACAAGTGGGCATAAGATGGTTTTAGGTGATAAATGGGATGTTAATAATAAATAACAATGGAATTAATATTAGATGGGAAATATGAATGTTAATATAAATATATAAAGGTGACCAAATTATTGACTAGGGGGAAGAAGTAATGTTAGATCAAATAATGATGAAATGGATTAATTAGTGAATTATTAAACAAAATTAGCAACACAATTATCAAGTCAGAATAGGAGAACAAATTTAGATGCATACATTTTCCCCCTTTTTGAAAGGGAATTGCGTGTAAAGCAAAGAAAAAGAAGTAATGGTATTTCAAATAAAAACCATGTCATGGATGAATGTTAGTAGATATAATGTTAGTGGATATGATTCCCCCTCAAGGGGATATGTAGGGAAGAATGAGGTGGATGGACACTCAAAAGAATAAATGATGGGTGGAATGCATATAGTAAGAGTAGATAGATATGCATTTGTATTTCTCTTCCATGCATTAGGATTCTGTATACATTGATGTGAGTATATATACTCTACACATGTTTACTTTTATTATTTCTAACCCCCACTTTGTGCCATAAGATTTGGTGAGCACTAGATTAGGCTTTACTTTTTATTATTTTAGTGATATATCAAACATAAGACTTAACTAGGGTTATTTCATGATTATGTTTTACTAGAGGCTTTGGAAACCTCCCTAACATTATGTATTGTGATAAGAGATCCCCTTATTGGGTCTAGTAGATCCTCATATTGGTCATGTTCTTGACTATATAATGTGTCCCCAATCAGAAGTGTATGGTATGATCTATCTTCTCTAAATTAGAATTGATTTATAGACATGATGCATTTATGATTACATACATTCTGGTGAACCCAACATGAATCTAACTCTTTCAAGTTTTATCTCATGTTTTTCATTATTTTATTTCTATATATTTATGATACTAGTTTTATAGTGTTGGTATAGTTCTAAATTTCATATGTAGGTTTAGCACATAGTGCATCAATATAACTATGTTCTATTTATGTAGGTTTTTCATCAGGTATAGGCTACTAGGTCGACTCTATCAACATAATGCATTTTCTAAACTTATAAGCAGACTACTAGGTTGACCCTGTTGACACATTACACTTTTTAGAATTAAAAAAAACATGCTAGGTCATCCATGTCTATGTAGTATACTTTATAGGCTTTAGTAGTAGGGTTTTACAAAACTAGGTCGACCCAGTCAACTTAGATGGAAAAACTTTCAATTAGTTTAAACAAAAATTTTATAAATTCTAAGCATCTTCCAACCCACCAAGGTTCCTTTCTCTCCTTCTATATCATTTATATTATTCATTAAAATTCTATTTTCATAGTTTACAGTCTTTAAAATTACCCCTATATAGCAAAATAGGATGACCCTATCAACATAGTTTTGCATTATGTCTTATGTCTGGAAAACTAGGTCGACACTATCGACATAGTTCTTTTTCATACCCTTGCTTCAATAATATGGTAGTGACATTGTTGACTCTTTTCTATAATATTCAAATACACTATCATATAAAATGATATTTTAGTGTGTTTCAAAATTGGAATTAACACTTATATGCTAATAATTAGCTCACATTTTCATTTTTTATTTCTTGCATGCTTAGAATAGATCACATAGTGTAATTAGGTGGTTTTTTGAAATACCATTTAGTTTCACTATTTTTCTCTTTTATGCACACACTAACAAATCACATAATCTTAAAATACATTTTAACAATTGTCTACCCAAGGATTACGTACTTAGATTTCATCACCAAAGGGGAAGCCAACTTGGTTTTCTAGCCAAGTATAAACATGTGGTTAATGGTATATATTAGGTAAGCACCTGACACCCTTATCATTGTGGTGTGTGAAGTGAGGGGGTAAGCCCCAATACCAAGCTAGTACCATTGTTATTATATATCAATTTTAGCCTAAATGTCCTAAAACCATCCATAGATTGCTTTCTAGTTCCTTGCTTACAACCAACTCCATATCACACCTACAATCATACTCTAATAATCTAACAAAATTTAGGATGACCACTTAGTTATCTTTTACTTTCCAATTTGATTGCTTGATATTTGTTTAATTTTATTTTGTATTGAAAAAACTTGCATTGTCCAATATTGGCGTAAGGTTTTATGCTGTGTGCCTCAATTGGATCAACCTCATCAACCCAATTGATTGTGTGTTTCTTTTCATTTCTTGATTTAAAAAATACTTGTAAGTTTTTTTCTATTTTAGTATATAGTCATTCTACTTGAAAAAATCTCTTACAAACTATCTATTTCCATACCTACAATACTAGGTTGAACCTATCAACACAATACCCTTTTCTTCTTCCCAAGATATAGAACTAGGTCGACCCTATCAACTTTGTATCCTTTTCTTCCTATTTGTTTCCTAGGTTAATGAACTAAGTCAACCTATTTGACTTTTTATTCATGTTTTCTTAGAATTTAAACCTTATTTTATTTACTAGGTCAACCCAGTCAACTCTATACTCTTTTCTACCTCTTCTTATTTCCTATCTTTTACATCACTTTTACCCTATCTAGTCCTTCTCCTTCATCATGAACTTCCTATTTGAAGACAACATTAAGTTGAATTCAATGGATATGATTATTTTTACCAACCCTCATAGGGCCTCCCATAAGTATATTAGGGCTCCTCTCCTATATGAGAGTAATGTTCATATATCCACGCACACAATGAACTATGGGAGCCTTCCACTTTCCTCTTCACTTCATAATTATCTCCTCTCACTTGAATATCAACTTGAACTAGAGTATACCCTTGAAATACTCTTTTTTATCTTTGAGTTTCCTCAAAATCAAATAAAACATCCTTCTACCATTTAAAATCTCATGATTAGTGGTCAAGCTGAAGATACTCATTCACCTTCCCCTACATTCTCACATGAATTTGTGGATACTAGTTTATTTTATTCTTAACCTCTTCCCTCTATTTTTACCCCTTTGCATATCATGACTTCTTCTTATTTAAATTCTTCTCCCTCCATGCCTAGTATCTCCACTAATATGGTAGGTTTTACATATAGTGGGCCTCTTCCAAGACCCACTCTCCTCAAATTTTCCACTATTTCATCATTTTATATCCAAAGTAATCATGCTTCTAGTGCTTCCTCTTCTCATCCCTTCACTAGTCCATATTTTTCTACACAAGAAATTTCCCCCCTAGTTCTTCACATTATAAAAACTCTTCTCAAGCTCCTACCAACACTAGTATTGGTACCCAAGCCACTACTTCCAATTCTAATGCTACAAATGATTTTAATAATGTAACTCAAATCCATCAACATTTATTATAAATTAGTAATCAAATGAATACTTTTCAAGCTCATAATACAAATTAAATTTTGCAAATTTAAAACCACCTTATCCATCTTTAAACCCACCCTCAACAAATGCTATGGGACATGCATAATCAAAATGTTCCCCCAACTCCTCTTTGGGATGCCCATGGTAATCTAATCCATCAACCTCCTCTTATTAACAGTATAATTAAGCATCTTCAAAATGAACCTTTTACATCTTAAATTTATAATATGAATATAAGAGGTATCACCCCTACCGTTTCTTACAATGGGTTAATTGATCCTACTCTCCATCTAAAAACATTTGAAAATCTATACAAAGACTAGCTCAAATTGAATATCTTTAATACTACCAAGATATTGTCAAAAACCTTCATGGGTGATTATTTATATTGGTACAACCAACTTAAAAATCATTATATTACTAGTTTTTAAGATTTAGTAGATGATCTATTCCAAGAGTTCTAAACTAGCAATCTTCCTGAGAATACCTTGACCCATTTTATCAATTATAAGCAAATTGAAAATGAAATCACCCAAGATTTTTTTTAAATATGGAAAATATTATCTAAAAAATATGAACATAACATGTCCAATGATAACCTTTTCCATCTCTTTACCAATTCCCTTTTCCCCAAATTGCAATATCAGGTCTGTAATCTCTCTCTACATACTTTGGAGGAGGCCATTGACCAAGCTAAACATCAAGATTTAATTATGCATCAATTAGAGCCACCCCAACCTTCTACAAGTACTTATATCTTACTTAAGAACAATAATCATCATGCTACCAATGATGGTGTCATAGAATCTTATGACACCATTCACACTATTCAATCTATTATTCCTAACCAATCTTTAGAAGCAACTCCTTCTCAACAATTCACCAATCCTCATTTATCTTCACCTAATAACATCAATGTTCACAAAACCTTATCCTCAATTAAATTAATAAAATTTCTATCAAGGTCTCTACCATGATAACTTGATCCCACTTGTCTTATGAAATCTTGGTATGATCTTAATAAATTTTGTTGGTTTCATGCTACTTGGGGTCATTCTCATGAGACATATAGGCATCTTTATAATTTACCTATGGATTTATTATTAATCCTAATTTAGATCATGATTATATCATTCAAAAATGCTAACAATACTATTACATTTCTTTCAAATCCCATGAAACTACTACCAAATCTCATGCTTTGAATCAATCTAATGCTCATTTGGCCATCTATAAATACCCTCTTCCTAATCACCAAGATAACTAAGATAATCCCACCCCTTCTACCAATAATTTTGAAAGTCTTATGGACCCAAATCCTAAAGATAATGTGGTTAATATGACTAATATGTGAAGGTTATTTAATTTCATTGATCGTCAACCCATCTATACTCCTCCATTATCTCACACATTTCATGTTAACCAATATTCTTCTCTAACTCATTTAATGATTTGGGGAAAGATGACCTTATAACTTTTGATGAAACAATTCCAACTCCTCCCTTGGATAACACTTCTCATTCTATTTCTACCATCCATCCATGTTCTTTACCTAACACCAATGATACTCAATCTTCAATCAACATTTCTCCTAATGATTCTCAAAACCAACCTACACCAACTAATTTAGATTCTCAACAAAATTTACAACCTTGTTTTAAACCTTCTTCCTCTTATCAACACAAATTCCAATGTGTTTTGGATCATCCTTCTAAGGACCTCCTTCAACACAATGTACTTATTTATAAAAATATTCTTATGGTTATGATGAGTGAGATCATATCATGTAAATCACTAATCTCTCATCCCAAATCCCATTTATTTAGCTTATGAGGACCTCTTTGCATCATCAAAACTATCTTATGCAACTTTTGTTCAAAATCAACATCCCTTGAAATCCCCTATAAAGATGTGAAGCAACCTTATCTAGATATAAAAATATCATATTACAACAATGTGCATACGTGTTGATGAAATACTGAAAACATCTTTTTCTCTCAACTTTCCCATCACTTGATTAATTATTGATGAGATTATGCTTCATGAAAATTATCCTCCTCTATTCATTAGTTTCCAAATTGGTGATATGTAAGTCAACTATGCCTTGAATGATGAGGGTTTTAGAACTTGTGTTACTCTCAATTTTATCAAAACTCTTGGATATTTGAATGTAATCTCAAGTCCACATGTAACACATGTTAAGGATATGATTGAAGGTAAATGCTTCTTTTAGGTTGTGTGTGGCTTCTCGTTACTATCCCATCTATTATAGTTCATGTAAAGGTGATGATATTTAAATTTCCTTTATTTTATAACATTTTTCTTGGTAGGCCATGGAATCATCGTATGAGAGTAGTTACTTCTTTCACCTACCAATGTGTTAAATTCCTTCATAATAGAGCTATCTATAGGATTCAAGATGACACTAACCCTTGGAATTTCAAAAAAAATTAAGACCATGGTGTCTTCAATATTACTACTCTTGAACTTTTGCCTAGTGTTTTATTTCATGAGTCTCAACAATTCAAATTTCCCATTAATTCCAATCAAGGTTACAATGGTCATCCTAAACTCATTGGGAATATTCCCCTTAACCTCCTAGATTTTGATGACAATGATACTGATGATATTGATCTAAATATTAAACTTTTAAACTCTCACCTTATCTCATCTCTTAGCTTCTTACTTCATTATAACCTCATTCTCGCAAACCACCTTGTGATGGCATCCCCATTGTCTTGACTAAGACTTGGAATTCCATTCATCACACCTCATTAGATGATAATGTTATCCCTACTTACATAATTAATCATCATACACTAAATATGATGATGGTTATGCCTTAGATGATCCATTCTTAGGTGGTCTTGTTTAGGCCCATGATGTTAAGATTAGTCATTATCATTCCTATATGATTTAATAATTTAGTGTATCTTCCCATATTCCATCATGTATAGTTCTTAATTTTATAATTTTTCCTCTTTATCATAAGGTAGAGATGGTATGAACACCTCTAGTTTTTGAATAACCTTGTAAGATTATACTAATGGATCATGTTATGACTAGACCCTATCACTTTGCTAGTTACCATGACCCCTATAACCTACTTATCCTTGAGATGTGCGTAACTCTATTTTAGCCTTTCATAGACCCTAACCCTCCCTCAGTAGAGCCTACTTTGGAGCCCATTATTTCTCCTACTTTAGCTAAGTCTATCCCTAATTTTGATCCCATTACTCTTTATGTCAAGCTTAGTCTAGTCCCTTCACCACCACCACCTTCTCTTGGTGATGGTTTGATTAATTTAACACAAATGGATCCATTTCTCACCAAATGGGTTGATGAGCCTTCCCAATATACTATTTATGTTACACCTCCTCTTGTGAGTACCTCTACTAATCCTACTCACATGTGTATCTATTTCTTCCATGGCATATATTTTCATTCATCCATACATTATCGTAAGCTATGACAATATATTAACATTGTGTCCTTCTACCCATCAATCCTTAGACAAGGATATACCCCCTCTAATATAATACCTAAGTATATTCTTAAGTATGGAGAGGTTTATTTTATTTACCACCAATGTGGTACCCATCATATTGATCATTGTCACATCATTTAGTAGCACCTTCAAGATCATATCTTAACTATTCTTGCACCTTCTACCATTCCTCTCATAGGTCATTCCCATAAGAAGGCTCCCCCTTCTTCTTCCATGGTTCCACCTCCTATGGTTCCATCTCCGTCTATGGTCCCTTCTTCACCTCATGTTCCTCTACCCATGAATCCTTCACCTATGAATCTTACCTAACTTATGGATCTTTCTTCACCTATGACTCCCTCACCTATGGATCATTATCCACCAATGATACCTTGGTATCCTATAGAGTCTACTCTCATTAATTCTTATAATCATCCCTTTCTTGATAGATCTCCTCAGTATAATCCATAAATCTTCTTAACTTTTTTATTGAGGAGATCAAATGTGAACTATTTTCCCAAGTTTCACTAAAGATAGATGAGACATTAACTTTAGTTCACATCCAAATTCATAGAGACTTATCAAATGTTATAGATAATGTGTGTGGATAATATATTAGTACTTATGAGAACATTCATGGTGTTCTTACATTTCCATTTTGGATTTGAGGTGTGCTTCAATCTTATCTTTATCTATTTTTTATATCATTTGACATTGTGTTAAATTCTTATTTATCTTACATGGTGACTTTACTATTGCACTTTTTATTTCTTATAATGTCATTTATTTTGGAATATGGATGTTTTATTTATCATTATTTTACTTTTCTTCTTGAGTTTCTTTTTTTTAAAACTCCCTTGCTATTTTTCATGATTATGTTTTCTTATCTCTGTAAACATGAATAATTGTCATTGTGACTTGGTTATACAAACCTTGCTCCCTTTAGTCATTCCTTCTTTACCATGTGATCATTTAACAAAGAATTAATCTCATTATACTCTCCTTCTACTACTCCTTTTTGGATCTGATTTATTTCCTTTTCACAAATTAACCATATACATGGTTGAGACTTGAGATAACATGTTGGTTCATTATTAAGCCTATGTTTTCTAGTCATTCTTGTCTTTGGTCACTTAGCTTCCTTTAGCATAAAACCTATAGTTCATTCTTGTGTATCACTCTATCTCTCATGATTAGTCATTCCAAGTCTATATAGAGGAGTAATATTAAAAAGCATTAAAAATATTCAAAATCCAAATCATTTAATAATAGGCAATGATACAAAAGGCAAAAACAATTCAAAATGCTTAAAAGTCAAATCACACTAAAAGACATGATTCAAAACACATATCCTTATACTAGTTAAAGCTCAAAATCCATAGTTGGCCTCATAATAGAGTCAATATCAGTTGGGATGTAGTATACCAGTAGATTAGAAAAGGAGAATACAATATCTTATAGTGATACCTAATTTCTCATGCAAGTACCCATTCTTCACAATAGACCTATGGCTCTATAAGGGGTCCTAAAGAATGGGGAACATGCCATGAGATGGTAGGTCCATTTTAATTTTATTTTACCAATATAACTTCATGAGTTGATTTTAGTAGCATGCTTATTTGCTTACATAGATTAGTGTCTATAGCAAATATATTTCTTTTGTACATTAATGGTCATTAGTCACTTAGTGTCTTCTCATGTCCTTAAGTATGCCTCATGTCTCTTAAGGTATTCTCATAATATGACTACATTATGCTTTTTAAATTCCATTTTTCACTCCCTACATTTATCATATTTCCCCTTGATAAATATTATTTTGTTCATTGATCACTCCCCTAGGGATTTCATTTGTCAATTGCATCGTAAGACCATGGATATGACCTGGCCTTCCTCAAAAATTACCAAAATTTTACCTTCATATCACCAACATTCCTTTTTACCATATTTTTTCATTATTACACCTCATTTATTTTCCCTTTATGAGTTTTAGTATAAGACCATGGATAGGACCTAGCCTTCCTCACAAAATTTTCTAATAATCCAAGTCACAATCAAAATTACATGTGTCAAATATGAGATAAGATGTGATTGATCATGAAGTTACACATCATTGAAATGCTTCCCATCTTGATTTAGTATGTTTATACTTTATTTATTTCTCTTTCACTTATATCTTCTTATTTTTTTATTACATGTAAGAATCCAACAATTTCTTAAATTTTTCATTATTCCTAGCTTGAATTAGTGTGATAAACTTAAGACTAATTTTTGCCAATTTTTTTTCCTTTTATACTTACCAATGTGATTTAGTATGATTGATTGATTTAATTGATTTGTTTTTATACCATTTTATCTTTCATGTAATTTACACTTTATTACATTACTTTCATACTTCCCAACATGATTTAGTGTGATTTTACTTGTTTTAATTTGATGTCAATTTTTCTCTTGGTTTGAAAATAGACTTTTGGCCATCTTATTTACCACCCTTTGGTTTCTTATACTTAGTCATTTTATTTTTATTAAACATTTCCCAACATGAAATAGTGTGTAGTACATTTTTTATTGATTATATTTTACCAAATCCTTTTTGGTTGTTTCTTTTTAACCATGCATGTGTCCTACATAATGCTATAAAAGAAACCCACACCTCATATATTTCCTATAACATAAACAACAATAGCTAAAAGAAATGTGCTATAAATAAATATATCCAAGCATCCACAACTATAACCATAATACAAATAGATAAAATCAACATCTAACTATCAAAATGAGACATCTATATATATCACGATTTGATACAAAGTACAATAATATACATCATCCCAACTCTAAGGCTGGTCTCTATCCTATCTATTTTGTGGCCTAGCCATGCTATCCATAGATGCCTCAAACTATCCTCTCTAAATAATATATTTTAAAGATGTTGTTTGAGATCTTAGTCCTATCACTTGTCCTTATAGGTTGGCCACTTGGACCTACACCTATTCTAGTTGGGCATGTACCTATGCTAGATGGGTCATAGTAGCCATGTGTGTGGCTCTCTTCTAATCCAAGTCCTATCATGTTATACCTTTCCCACTCCTACCCCTACTAGTGTTTGTGTCTCCTCCTTACATGCCTATACTCACCTCATAACCTCTCCTACTAGTTTGAACCAACTACTTGGGGAAGACACTATCGTAGGATCCTCTAGTGTTACTAGGTCATAGGGTGTCAATGTCTTATCAAAGATCTCATGGAGTGTTCCCATCAGTTGAGATCCCCATCTAGTATCCTCATTTATAATATCTATAAAAATTAAACCAAATAGATATTAGATCACTGATATAACTCAAAATCTATCTATATATAGTCTATCTCAAATAACTTAAGAAAATTTCCAACTACCTATTTTTACCTATCTATGTGTTGCCTACTACCATCTTGCCATCTACATGACTACCAAGTATGGTCTCCCCATTAGTGCATCATATAAGTACCTCATTTATGGGTCATCAACCAAATTTAAATCTTAGAGTCACCACTCATTCCCATCTTAAGATGCACTTGAGTGGTACCTCTATCATCTAACTCTATCATGGCTCACTTGATGGGTCATCTTAGATGACCACCATCTCTGCCCTCTCTAACTATTGGTGTCTTTGTTAATGGTGTGATTGTGGTGGTCACCACTCCTCCTACTATGGTGCTAGTGGTGATACCTATGGTACTCTTGCATCCACATCTATCTCCTCTTTATCTGCTACCTATTATGTTTGACCAATCCACTATCTCTCATGTCATAGTCTGATCACTATCTTAGCAATTGGTGGCCCCAATCCTCCTCTCCCCATCAATGGTTTCAAATACTTGACCCAAAATTTGGGTACCACTATTGACACCATTGGGTGAGGGAGTCTCATCTATCCTTGTACATGTGTCATTAGATGTGGCTCTCTTCCCTAGGTATAGTGGCCTATAATTTATGTCCATGCTAATGTTGGTGCCACTATCTCCTAGCTCAGCCATACCATAGTAATGTGACCATAAGGCTACCACATAATTTTTTCTAAGATAGCTACCTATAGTTTTGGTATGTGGGGCATAGCTCATGCTACCTGATCCTACCACCACCTCTATACCTAAGGTAATTTATCATCAACCACATGGGTAAACCTACTTGGATGACATATAGGGAACCTCTCATATATCCATGAACTCAATAATATAATAGGCCTCATATACTTATGCCCTTTGGATAGCATCCCATACATTTCATGCATAAGTTATACCTAGATGACAAAGCCTAAATTATACAAAACCCCATGCTTCAATATAGTCTAACATAAGGCTATCACATACAGTGGTACCTTATCATCTAACTTATGAACCACCATTTGTGCTATTGCAAGACTTATAACTACCTTCCAAATATCTAAAATTTGATATGTATATACATCAAACAAGCTAACTCTTAGCATAGGATATATCCTCTCTGAGCCCATCACCCATATGGCTAAGGTTCTCTACTCTTCCTATCCATATGGTACTCTTGTGACCATAAGCGTACCTTTGATAAGTAGTACATAGATTACATGGTCATCCTCTAAGGTGATACCCACCTCAATAGTATCCCCATCCACCTCCCACCTAAATATATTAGTCAATCATTCCTAGGTTCTTAGTAACATGACTATCAAATTTGAACTCAATGAGATATGACACATATCTACAATCCCTCCTAAACTTAATGTAACTAATCTCAAATGATCCTTAGCTAACAATCACTCCAAGAGGTCTAAGAGCCATGTCACATCCACCAAGCACTAAAATATCATATGCCCCTATAACCATCAAACCACAAAAGATGTATTAGATCCTACATGTCATTTATAATCAAAATACATTCTTTTCACATTTTAACAAAAAAAAGCCTAATTTACTTTAATTTATTCATTTTTTGTCAATTTAACCTATTTCTAGCCTACTTTGTCCTTTCATTCATCAGTCAGCCATTTTGGCCCTTTCTATCACTCTTTCAGCCTATTTCATACATTTTCATACTATTTTAGTCACTTAGTCAAACATTAGGTCGACCAAAATTTCCTCATTTTTGACCAAGTTGACTTAACAAACTAAGTTGACCCTTTACTTTTTTTCCCCTTAGTACTAAGTCATCATAGTGGATTTTTCTACTAGGTCAGTAATAATGTACTAGGTCAAGAGTTTGGAAAACATACTAATTCAACACATACCTATTTAAGGTATAGTTAGTATAGTTTCCATTTATGTTTTGTTGTGTGTTCATTTACAAATCCTCCCAATCTATTTTTATTAAGTCTACCATGTTTTGTAGAGCCTTCATGGATGTTTTTTGAAAATTTCTAAGTTTTAAATCTATAGCCCAATGGATTGGCACCTAGTCTTGTGTTTTTTGGTTCTTTGCACACCTGTAAGGGGTATGCATCCTCAAGTGAGATACAATGTTAGTGCCCAAAATTTCACTTAATAAATTGGGACCTTTTTAAATGTAAATACCTAATTCCTTAGCCAAATTCTGAGTATCAATGTCTAAGTCATTAGCCAAACTAATATTTCAAAGTGTTGTTTTAAAAAGGTCAAGTTAATGTTTAAGAGGCTATGTGATTTAGCTTAGTTTTTAATTAATGTATTTCCTTTAGTATCTTTGCATAAGGTATTTCCTTGTGTTAATTTGGTTTATTTTTAGTACAATGTCCTTATAGTATTTCAAAAAAAATGTTTGTGTAGATTATCCGAAGGCCATATTCTTTTAAGCTTTTTATCCACACAAAAAACCTAAAGGGCCATTTCCTTCAAGGATTTTGTCTACAAAAAAATCCCAAAGGGATATTTCCATTATTTCAAGTCATTTATTTTAGACTTTTTGTCCATGTCAAAAAGTCTGAAGGGCACTTGCCCTTCGAGCATTTTGCCCACATCAAAAGCCTGAAAGAATTATAAGGAATTATTTATTTAGCTAAAGTGTCTACACAAAGTCCAAAAGAATATTCCTTCAGGAATTTTATCCACATAAAAATTCCAAAGGATTATTCCTTTGAGAATTTTGTCCACACAAAAACCTTGAAGGGTTAATTCCTTCGAGCATTTTATTCGTAGAAAAAGCCCAAAGGGTCATTTTGCCTTTATAAAATTTTTGAAGGATAATTTCCTTTGGGTATTTTTCCCTTGTAAAATTCCCAAATGGCACCTTTAAAAAGTATAAAGGGTAAGCATGGAGGGTGAAGAATACTTTCAATAAGTTTGAAAGGCACTTTTAGAAGATTTAGAGGACACTTTCAATAAGTCTGAAGGGCACTTTCAAGAGATCTAAAGGGTCATTCAAAAAGGCCAAAGGGAAATGCTATATGGAAAGTTCCCTTGATAAAACTTCCAAAGCTTTAGTTTAAAATATCAAATCATACTTTATACAAATTTGTTGTAGAGCATAAAGCCAAATTTTTTAGGCATTTTGCATGTGAAAAATGTATGAAAGAATTGTATTTCTTTGAGAAAAGTACCAAGTTCAATTTATATGTGGAAATTATTTTGGATACAATGTTTGAAAAAATTGTCCTAATGAATAAAAAAGGATCTAAGCCTCAATTCTTTTGGCAAAAGTGCAAAGGTCCAATTCCTTTGGCAAAAGTACAAAAAAACATTTCCTTTGGGGAAATTATTTTGGACAAAATGTTCAAATTAATTTTTTTGATGAAGGAAAATATTTGAGAAAATTACAAAGATAATTTGTTGTGGGGAAATTATTTTGGATTAAATTTCAAAAATAATTATATCGATGAAGACAAAAGGCTGAAGACTCAATTCTTGTAGGAAAAGTTCAAAGTTAGAATCCTTTGGCAAAATTGTATCAGACATTTTGTTTAAAAAAATTATCTTGACAGAATGCCCAAAATAATTATTGATAGATAATTGTGCCAAAGAAAATCGCAAAGTAGAAGTGTTGAAGATAGAAAATCCAAAGACAAAGGCCCAAAAATAAAACATGAATACCAAAGATAAAGACTTAAAACCAAATTGCCATAGAACAAAGTCTTTGAAGAAATTTCCAAATTGCAAATATGATGATCTTGTGGACATATTTTGATAGGCATGCAAACATCAAATTTAATCTATAAGGACTAAACATTAGGATTAAAATGTTCCAAGATAGTCACATGAGAATCAATTTTAGACCCCATGAAGTAGCCATTTGATTTCAAACAAAGGCATATCCAATGGAATGCATTTGCATGAAATAAGATGATCTGATGGTGTGAAATCAAAGCTAAATAATCAAAGGAGCATAGGAATCACATGGGGTTGACAAGTGGTATATATTTGGGTCTAAGTAAAAGGTAGTATCCAATAATTCTCCACCCCTTGGATCATGATATGACAAAGTACATTTTCTCACCCCAACTAGATTTGATAGTGTGTAGCTAAGGTTGAAAAGTTAGGGATCCCATGGGAAAACATAAAAATGACAAGTGGCACAACTACATGCCATAAATTAGAACTCAAGAATATCACACAAGATCTATAAATCACATTTTATTAAGCAAAGTAGATCCAATGGTATGAGCCAAGATAGACTTTTCAAAGGGCCTATATTACATGAGGAAGGGACAAATGTCAAGACTAGAGCTGATTAATCAAATTAGTCATTCTTAGAGCCCATAAATGCCCAGTTAAATCTAATTTGGCATGACAAATGTTAGTATGTGGAAATATTTAATATAAAACGTTACACTTGATGGCTCTTTCTTGGTTAGGCAATGAGTCAAAGCACATAATAAGGTCCATGAGCTTTTCTAGAGTGAATATTTCCAATCATGATCATAGATCATTTTTTTTCATGTCACAATTAGATCATTACCATGACACCATTAAAAGAACATGTTATTCCATGGTGTACACAAAAAAAAGAAAGGTAACTATCCAAAAGGTTCTAATTATGTAGGAAACTGTTCATTGACATCTCCAAAAAGTTGCACATGGTAAAAAAGTTTGTTAGGCCTTTGCCATGAAACTCACCTTCTAGGTAGGTATAAAAG
The DNA here is from genome assembly GCA_037957365.1 of Torreya grandis. Taxonomy (NCBI): domain Eukaryota; kingdom Viridiplantae; phylum Streptophyta; class Pinopsida; order Cupressales; family Taxaceae; genus Torreya; species Torreya grandis. The sequence continues at coordinate 550,204 of JARHVA010004107.1, forward strand.
GGGGCATTTTTAGGTAGTTTTGTATAAGTACAAAGTTTTTTTGGATCCTAAAATGATTTTCTACCTCCAGATGTGCAAGTGAGTAGTCAAGAGCATCTCAGGTAGTTTTAAGTCCTCGTCATTATTTGTAGAGGTAGTTATAATAGTGATTTTATTACAAATGGATGAAAATATTAAGCATGACAAAGGGCATATTCTAGCTAGAAGTATCTTGGCATACTTGAATTTGTTTTATAATTTTACAAATTGTGACCCATAGTTATAGAATTGAGAAGGGTAAAAAATGTATAAATAAAAGGCTTGTATTTTATTCAAGAGGTTGGTTAGCGATTTTGTTGGTCATTGTGTTGGTCTATGTCTTCCTTAGTATAGGCTCTTTCAAATTTTGGGATCATTGCTATGTGTGTTTTGTCTCTCTTGTTAAGGTGGTTGAAACTATATAGCCATTAGCAAGCTCTAAGAGCATCCCTATATGTCTCCCTATCCAAAATGGAGCAAATACACCATGTTTGTCCCCATGGAATTATTTTGAAACATCAATGTATGCAAGATTTTATTTCAAGTTAATGAAAGTGCTTATGGTTCTCTACTATTTTTTGTTGATGAAGTGCAGTAATATGTCTTGTAAATGCTATTGATTAAATATATTATTCTATGCTCATTATTGGTTATCATCTTAGGTTTAGATTTGGATTATAAATCCCTTTTTGCATTGTATTTGGGAATATGTTACTGAATAACTTATTAGGGCACCCTAGGTTTATGGATTTAATATGAAAAGGCAAATCACTCCTAATAGTTCCATCATCTTGCATTTAAGTTTTATGCATTTTGTAATAAATGATGTCATGAATGTTGAAAGAATCCCTGTTGATTGAAGGCCTCCATCATGCCACCCTCCATTTTTTATAACTATTATCTTGTCCTACCCTATCCTACCCTACATATAACATTCCCATTTCATATCTTAAGTGTTGTTTTCCTATAAATACATAAACATTTTATAACTAACATGTGTCTACATTTTATTATTTGAAGCCCAACATTGCAATCTTTTATTTATCCCCTATGTTGTTGAAGACTATTTCAAATTAAGGTTGCTATCACATTCATATCTATATTTAGTATCTTGTTTCTAGCCTAAAACATTTGCTCATTCCTTGTGATAACCCTTGTGGAGTGGAGTGAGTAAGTTTGGTTGTGTTCTAATTAAATCTCTATCTCTTTGTGTTGATAATCCCCATCGAGATTAAATTTTAGAATCTCTCCATGTGAGCAAGTTAATATGTATGTTCTCTCACATTGGTTCAAGTAGAGCTAGAAGTATAAGGTAGCTGAATGTACCCTCTATAGGTGCCTCTCAGTTATTTTCTAAATTTGGTCTAATCTTGATGTCAAACCCTTCCCTAGCTATAATGACATATTAGTGGGTTTTCCATCATCACTTTCCATTAATTTTCAAGTATGTAAGGTCAAATGTATAAGGTGTACAACTAGGAACCAATAGACAAAAAACCCAAAAATAGCTAATTTGAAGTTTCATTTAGTAGTCAATACTTCATACACGACAAATACATTAAAGAATAAATAATAAAATCAATGCAAGTGTCCACAAGGAAATTCAAGTGTCCATGTTGAAATAAAGTTAACTTTTAGAATCTGATGACTAGATCATAATCTTCATACAATATATTTCTACACTATATTACTCAAATTTACCTATACATCATTGTATAAAGTAAGTATTTTTTTCTCCTTTGTATTGTAATTATTATAATATTAACTATTGTAATTTCTAGATTTGGCATATGCTTAGATTCAATATTTCTTATCCAAATATAGGTAGAATCTAAATTCATTAATTGGCTTGCTTTTAGAGTAGGTTACTCCTTACTTGATTAGTCTGTTATTTTGTGTTAATCTTTATTTACAAAAGGGGTTAAAAATTTGGTGAAATTACATTTTATTCGAACATTGTCAAGCCCTATGTTTACCTTAGGGTTTCAACCTTATTTTTCAAATATATGATTTTTTCCCTAGGGTTTCAAATTTTGCCTTTGATTTCCTATTTTTACCCTAGGGTTTCACTCTCTTCTTGTTGGTAGGGTTTCATGTTCATACACTAGTAAATTTATTTTCCTTGATTGGCTACTTTTTTTCTCATAACAACTCAAATTTCAAATTATTAAATTTTTTTTCATATTCATATTGATATAATTAGAAACCTCATTTTTTTTATATTATTTTATACAAATTGTTTACATTTTGTAATTTACTATTTTTAGTAAATTTTGACATAAAAGGTGAATGATGTACTTATGTTTTAATTACTTAATGGGTTTCATCAAATTTAATATTTTAATAAATAACCTCACTTATATTTATTAAATTCACCCATAATATATTGAAAATTTTCATTCTTTATTGGCAATATTATAGTGTTTTGCTTGTGATGCATCCCACCTTTTTTGGTTCATTTATGCTTCACCACAACTCAATTTTCAATTTTCTTATAAGATTTTCATATTCATGTTGATATAATAAAAAAAATCTTTTTGGTTTACCAAAACTCTATATATATTTTTCAATTTACTATTTTTAGTAAATATTGACATGCAAGGTGCAAGGGATACATATTTTTTCAATTTTTTTTGGATTTTACTTATTTACTATTTCAAAAAAACCTTTCTCATATTTTCAACTTACCTAGCCAATATCTTGAAAATTCTAAATATTCATTATGCACATATTAGATATTGAACTTAAAATGACATCCTCTAACCCTCCTCATCCTTTAGATTTAATATTGAATCTTTCTAATGATCAATATAATGCTTATGAGGATCTCATGGCTAATAATAAATGCAATAACAAGCCTTCTTTTGTATCAATCCCTTACAATTATGCTAATGAATGGACCAATAAAGATGTATATACAAATATTGAAGATAATATAGATATTAATAACACCACTTATAATGGCTCTTATGATTATGGTAGTCACTCCAAATACTTATAAATTAAGTATTTTTTATAATTTTTATGTCTCTCTTATTGTGTGCTCATTTTATTCTTTAGAACATTTAAAATGGAAAAAAAAGAACCTCTTCCTCCTCTTAAATCTAAGGATCTTTATAGCTACTTCCCCACTAATGAGGTCTATGTTATCATTACTCCAAGGGGTAAGGTATACCATCCTATAATGTCCAATGAAGGTAACCAACATACCCTTTCTCAAACCCCTCCACTTAACAAATATCCTATAGATGATGTATGCATGCATATTCAATCTGAGGTACCTAGGGTTTGTGCTTGGGAATCCCTTAAGGATCAAACCATCACTATGAGCAAGTCAATAGAAGAGTTACAAAAGCCTAATAAATATTTAGTTTCAATATCACATCATGGAAACATAATAACACACATACAAAGAATCTAATATATGCTAGTGTTAATAATGTGTTTGCATCTTCATATAGTTATTTTATGCTTAATAAGATTTAATCTCAAGATTGGAAGCCACACCAAAATACATCCAAAATTAGTGCTTTTAAAATTTCATAAAGCCTAATAAGAGTCCAAGTGAAATTATAAGAGAAATGACTCAAAACAAAAAGATTTAACCACCTCATCTAAATCGTACAAGGAGATTAAAATACTATTGTCGATATCATAAAATACATGGGCATCATACAAATTGTTATTTTTCCTTGAAGAAAAAAATACAAAAGATAAATGATAGTGGTGATCCTAACATTGATACACTAATCAATAAATGCACTCACCTTATGGATGCATATTTTACAACACAAGTGAAAAAATATCAATTATGGGTACAAGAGGATGATTAAGAGAAAAACAAGTTTCATTTGCAAAACTTAAAGAAAAAAAAATCAAAAGGCAAAATAAGAACAAACAATGTTACAAAAAGATCAAGATGAAAATTAAAAATTATAAAAGGCACAAATGAAAAAGAACAATTACAAAAACAATGTATTGAAAAGGCAATGTTACAAAAAGAACAATGATAGAAATTACAAAATCAAACTCAAGATAAGAAAAAAATAATTCTAAAAATATGGTTTCTAAAAAATGGGTTTTCAAAATACCACATTCCTATAAAATAAAATGATACAAATATGATTGCTAAGAATCCAAACATTATCTATTTCATGTATAGAGGTACAAAAAGTTAAGGTCAATAATACAAAGTCTATGATTTTATCCTCAAATAAAGAAATCAAGTCAAAAATTACCTCTTTCCATAGTGTTCAAGAAAAGATACATGACTCTTCTATGACCCATAATGAGATGAAATGTTTTGAAAATTATGAACATACACAAGAAAAAGGAAATTTCAAGAAGGAAACTCCAATCTATGGTGCAATTGGTTTTTCATACATAGATTCTAAAAAAGGTATATCACAGTTTCATAAAAAACCTAAGAAGATAAATTTATCCTATGATAATGATTACATTGAGGATTATGATCCTAATAATATACAAGACTGGTATGATCTTGATGATACTAATTATGTAGCATATTAATATGACACACATGATACAAGTCCCTTATAAAGGCATCCTATTGTCAAAATCCTTGGATTCTAGTAGCACATTTTCCTTGTATATAAAACCTTTGTTAATATAAAAATATCTGAAAAAATTCAAAAAAATTGAATAATAAAAAAAATACAAAAACATTTAAACAAAGCAAAAGTATACAAATATTTAGCATTCACATGTTTACTAGTTTTTACATATGTTGCCTACTTTATTTTAGTAGATAACATATTATTTATACACACACATGTGTTTCATGGGTAGTAGAGTGTGATACATGTATACATGAGATCTATGATACATGAGTATGCAGATGTTGGACCTTTCCTTTTCCTGTGTGACACACTACATTGGGGGAATATTGCTTCTATTTGATCACAATTGACATAGGTTCCATTATTTTATGATCATTATCCATGATCACATTGATATTATATACCACCAATTACACATACTTATACTCATGTTACTATCTTACATAATGTACTTGATATGTTATTATACATGTTTTTTTATAATATATGTATGCAAGGATCAGTATGACATACTTATGTTAGCTACTTATATTTCATTTACTCCATCTCTTCATATGGATTTATTATGTGTAATTATTATTTGCTTCAGTATATTGATTTTAGAACATTTGTATATGTTCCTTACTAATTAGAAATAGTGCCTTGAGTGTTACTTATTTACTTAGATGTGGACATTTGAATAGTTCCTTCCCTTGAGTGTGCAACATTTGAACATGCCCCTTGTATTCAGTCTCCTTAGACTTCTATTTACGTAATATTAAGTAGTCATGTGTGTCATTGATTTTTTGTTAATATTGTTAATTATATATTTTTCCATGATCCATATCATGTATCTTAGGGCTTGTTAGGTTTAGTTAATGCAAGCTTCATTTATACATCTAGTTTGACATGATACTACTATATGTTCTTGACTACATGATTGACACAGACACAAACTAATTATCTTATCTTTTTTGGATAAGGTAACTATAACATTTCATTCCCCTCACCTCAAAATGGGGCCATATTAGTTGGTGTATGTCATACATACATGAATCCACATGCATATAATTGATAAAATTGGTAGAATTTGATATAGTTTACATGATTCAAATATAAACTTGAATTGAAATCTTATACATTTGGCATAAATTTGGGACAATTTTTTTATATATTTATGATTTATATTATACCTAATTACAAAGTAAAGGTGAAATTTTGATAGATAATTCATATTGAGATACATTTGAGGTGTATATGCCATGTAAATGCAGTAAATTATATATACATTATTCACACTATACCAATATTCATGCATTAACCTTAATAAGATGCATTATTTGAGATTTTATCAACTGTTATTATTTGCTCCTTTGATTATTACAATTGAGATTTTTTCCCTTGATGGACTTGGCACTAATTATATTATTTTGGGTTAATATGGTAATAATATTTGATTTGAGTGAGATTGGCTATATTATGTTTACATTTATGTTGTGCAATTGATATTCAGTGCTCTTGATAGACTTGACATAACTCACCCTTACACAAGACTATGGGTATGATAACCCTCCAATTCCCCTCTTCACATCTCAAATGTTTAATTATGAACCTCTCTCCAATGCTTCAGCTAAGAAACATCATCACCAAATTAATCTATCAATGGGAAACATGGTTCCATCGACACACAAGTGTACTCCTTCCTTATTTTTTTCTCATTTTAAGGAATTTAAATTATTCATTTTTATATTACATACACTAATTACACCTATAACATGCTCTTGGATATAGGTCATACACATGCAAAAAATTAAAATAGGGCTCAAGTCAAATTAAGGTGTGTTTTACACACCATGGTATGAATTTATTTGATGGACTTGGCACTACTTATATTATTTTGGGTTAATATGGTTATAACATTTGACTCAGGTGAGATTAACTATATTATGTTTTCATTTATGTTGTGCGATTGATATCCAGTGCTCTTGATAGACTTGACATAACTCACCCTTACACAAGACTAGGGGTATGATAACCCTCCAATTCCCCTCTTCACATCTCAAATGTTTAATTATGAACCTCTCTCCAATGCTTCAGCTAAGAAACATCATCACCAAATTAATCTATCAATGGGCAACATGGTTGCATCGACACACAAGTGTACTCATTTTTTTTCTTATTTCAAGCAATTTAAATTATTCATTTTTAGATTATATACACTAATTACACCTATAACATGCTCTTGGATATAGGTCATACACATGCACAAAATTAAAATAGGGATCAAGTCAAATTAAGGTGTGTTTTACACACCATGGTATGAATTTATTTCCTTTGAACTAGATTAGGGGGGAATAGAGATGCTTAAATCTATATTTATATGTTAAACTAGTCTTGTACACTTGAAAAATATCACTCAAGGTTATACCTTTCAATTCTTAACCTTCCTTACATCTGATAGGGTCATGTTTCCCATCTCATTGGGCCTAAATGATTATCCTCTAGTCTAACTCTAATATTTTGATTAACCATATCATTTGTAGCCCACAATAAGATTAAAATTTGATATATATCCTTCACTATCAGTTACTGATCTCTAACAACATTTTATATTACTAGATAATTACATTTATACTTTGAAAATAGTGTTGACACTATTTTCCATTCTCCATCATAAGTGTTTGTGCCTTTTAAACACTCAAAATTGCAAATATTTATATATGTATGAGTTGGATTATTATGTTTTGTTAAATCATCCTTGAGGAAAGTTTTAAAATAGGTGTTATAAATACAAGTTAAAGTTAAATCATTAGTCATCTAGAAAATGTCTATCAAATATTTAGCACATATCTAACAAATACCTAGTAAGTGCCTTTGAGATTACACTACGCTATTAAAAATCAATTACACGACTAATCTATTTAGACCTATTAAATCTTATTTTCATATCATTCATAGAAAAAAATATGTTATAGGTCTAAAGCATTGAAATAATAACTCATGAGCTATATTTTTTAAGTTACAATCTATATCACTAGATGCATTTGCATATAGAATTATTCACCATTTTTCACACACAAATCAACACATAGGGGAGAACTACATATGTTTGAGGCCCTCTTCAGATTATTAGCTATAAAGGAAACACTCATTGATAGAGGGGTCATTGAGGTCAACTCAGCTTCATGAGCCCACTAACCCATTTATAACAACATGACAAGAACTAAGAGGGGGATCTAGGGTTTGAGCTATATTCTAATGTCAAAAACTCATGCATGTGATATGAACACATAATCTAAAAGGCAATATAAAACTCAAAAATATCTAGTGGAAGTTTCATCAATAGTCGATACTTCGTATAGGACATATGCATTGAAGCATGAATAATAATTCCAATGGAAGTCTCCATAGGGTGGTGCAAATGTCTCTACTAATAGAAAACTAATTTTTAAAATTTGATGACTGGATCATAATATTCATACAATCTATTTCTAAACATGTATTACTAATGTTTACCTATGCATCAATGTATAAGCTAAGTAAATTTTTTTCCTTTGTGTATTATTATAAAAATATTGAATGTTATACTTTTTATATTTGACATATGATTAAATTTAGTATTTATTATCTAAATATCACTAGAATATAAATTCATTAATTAGGATAATTTTAGAGTAAATTACTCCTTAATTTATTAGGATACTCTTTCATGTTAATCTTTATTTCCAAAAAGTGTTAAAAATTTGGTGAACTCGCATTCTATTAGAAGATTTCCAAGCCTTATGTTTCCATTATGGTTTCAACCTTATTTTTATATTTTATAAATTTTTTCCCCATGGTTTTATATTTTACCTTTGATTTCCCATTTTACCTTAGGGTTTCATCTTCTTGTTGTTAAGATTTTGAGTTCATACACTTACAAATTTGTTTTCATTTATTGGCTAAATTTTACCTAATACTAGCTAAAATTCAAAATTCCTTAGAGGTTTTTCATATTCATGTTGATATAATAACAAACCTCATTTTTTTCACTATTATTTTATATGGATTTTTTTAATTTTAAAATTCACTATTTTTAGTAAATCTTGACATAACAGGTAAATGTTGTAATTTTTTTTCAATTAATTTATGGGTTTAGTAAAATTTAACATTTTATTGAATAACCTCTCTTATATTTATGAAATTAATCCTTGATTTATTACAATTATTGATTCTTTATTGGGGATATTTTAGGGTTTTGTTTACAGTGCATCCCACATTGTTTGATTCATGTTTGCTTCACAACAACTCAATTTTCAAATTACTCAGAGGTTTTTCATATTCATGTTGATATAATAAAAAAAATTATTAATCATAATTATGTATGGATTTTTCATAATTTTTAATTTACTAGTTTTAGTAAATCTTGACATGTAAGATGTAAGGGATACCTATTTTTATCTATTTTTGGGGTTTTGATTATTTACTATTTTTTCAAAAAAATCCTTTCTTATATTTTTCAAATTAACCAACCAATATCTTGAAATTACTAGTCTTCATTATGCAAATATCAAGGTTTGTAGTTAAGATGACATCCTCTAACCCTCCTCATCCTTTATATTAAATATTTAATCTTTTTGATGATCAATACATTGATTATGAGGATCTCATGGCTAAAAAAAATTCAATAACAAGCCTTATTTTATAACAATCCTTTACAATTATGCTAATGAATGGACCAATAAAGATGTACATATAAATATTGATGATAATATAAAGACTAAAAACACCACTTTTGATGGATCTTATGATTATGATAATCACACCACATTCTTATAAAGTGAGTTTTTGCTATCATTCATATGTATCTCTTATAATTTGTTCATTTTACTCTTTAGAACATTTAAAATGGATAAAAATGAACCTCTTCCTCCTCTTAAACCTAAGGAGGCTGATAATGACTAACGAGGTCCATGCTATTACTGCTCCAAGGGGAAATGTAGCCTATCCTATAATGTCAAATTAAGGTAACTAACATACCCTTACTCAAACCACTTCACCTCACACATCTCATATAGATGGTGTGTGTATGCATAAATAATTTAGAGGTACCTAGGGTTTGTGATTGGGAAGCCCTTAAGGATCAAATCATCATTATGAGTAAGTCAATAGAAGAGTTACAAAATCCAAATCAATATTTGGTTACAAAGATCACATCATGGGAACATAATAACAAACATAAATATGTTACTATTAATCATGTATTTGCATCTTCATTTAGTAATTTTATGCTTAATAATATTTCATCTTAAGATTGGAAGCCAAAAAAAAAACATCTATAATTAGTGCTTCAAAAGGTGGACAAAATGATAATAAGAGTCCAAGTGAAATTCTAAGAGAAATGCTTCAAAATAAAGTGATCTAACTTCCTCCTCTACAACTTATAATGAGATTAAAATACTATTGCACATATCATAAAATGTATGGGCATCATACATATTTTTGTTTTACCTTGAATTAAAAAATACAAAAGATAAATGATAGTGGTTATCTTATCATTGATACATAAATTAAACAACCCACTCACCTTATGCATGTATATTTTACAACACAAGTGAAAAAAGAATAAGTATGGGTACCAAAAGGATGATTCAGAGTAAAAAAAAGTTATAAATGCAAAAATTAGAGAAATACAAAATTCAAAAGGAAAATCAAGATCAAGAAATGTTAAAAAAATATGAAGATAAAAATGCAAAATTATAAAGATCAAAAAATGAAAAAGAACAATTACAAAATCAATGTATTGTAAATGCAATGTTATAAAAAGATAAAGGATAAAAGTTACAAAATCAAACTCAAGATAAGCAAACAAAAATTATAAAAAGAGGGTTTATAATAAACAAATTTTCAAAGCAAGACATTCCTACAAAATCAAATGATACAAATATGGTTGCTAAGGATACAAACATCATATTTATTTCATGCATAGAGGAACAACAAGTTAAGGTCAATACTAAATAGTCTATGTTTTCATCCTCAAATAAAGAATACAAAGGAAAAAATTATCCCTTTTCCTAGTGTTAATGCAAATATAAATGACTCTTCTATAGCCCACAACAAGATTCAACTTTTTGACAATTATGAACATACTCATGAAAAATAATTTTTCAAGAAGGAAAATATAATCTATGGTGTAATTATTTTTTCATACATAGATGCTCAAAAGCACATATCACAAGTTCAATAAGAACATAAGAAGATAAATTTATCATATGATATTTATTACATTAATTATTATGATTTTAATAATAATGAATATTGGTACGATCCCAATGATACTGATTATGCATAATATGAATATGATATAGGGCCATCATAGAGGCATCCTCTTGATGATCTCCTTGGATTATAGTAGAAATTTTTATTTATACATATTTTTTTTTTAATAATTCAAATATCCAAAAATATTCAAAAAAAAAAAAAAAACAAGAAAATATAGAAACATTAAAATAAAGAAAAAATACAATTTTTTTTAGCATTTCACATGTTTACTAGCTTTTGCATATGTTATTTATTTGTATGTTAGTACATAGCATATTATTTATATACACACATATGTTTCATTGGAATTTGAGTGTGATAAAATCATACATGAGATCCATGATACATGAGCATGTAGATGTTGGACCTTTATTTTTCTTATGTGGCACACTACGTTGGGGGCATCTTTCTTCTATTTTATCATAATTGACATAGGTTCCATTATGTTATGATTATTTTCCATTATAACATCAAGATTATATACAAGCATTTAAACATGCCTATACTCATGTTACTATATTACACAATGTACTTGTTATGCTATTCTAAATGAAATTTTTCTACATATTTATGAATGGATTAGTATGACATGCCCATTCTAATTTCTTATAATTCATTTACTTCATCTCTTCATATAGGTTACTTGAGTGTGATTTTTGTTTTCTCTATTGAGAAACATTTGAACATGTTATTTTTTTATCATAATTCCTTGAGTGTTTATTGTTTCCTTGGTGTGTGGACATTTGAATATGTCCTCCCCTTGAGTGTGAAACATTTGAACATGCCCCTTGTTTGTTGTCTGCTTAGATCCATCTTTGCATGACATTGAGTACTCTTGTATATGTGCTTGATTGTTTGTTGATATTATTACTTGTAGATGTTTCCATGATCCATATAATACATCTTAGGGATTATTATGTTTGGATACTATAAGTTTCATTGAGTACATATACTTTGACATGATACTACTATATGTTATTGACTACATAATTGACACAAATACACCATAATTGTCTTACCCTTTTGAGATAAGGTGATTATCACTTTTCATTCCCATCACCTGAAAAAAGGGGAATATCAGTGGGTAAATTTTATATATACATGAATCCACATTCATATAGTTGAAAAAATTGGTAGAATTTGATATATTTTACATGATTCAGATATACACTTGGGACAAAATCTTATACATTTGGCATAGATTCAGAACAAAGTTTTTTAGATTTATCATACATATTAGACATAATTATATATTAGAGGTTAAATTTTGATAGATAATTAATCTTGAGACAAATTTGAGGTGCATATGTCATTTAAACACACTAAATTATAGATACATTATTCACACTATACCCATATTCATGCATCGACCTTACCAAGATTCACCGTTTGAGATTTCATATATTACAATAGTTGGATTATTTTATTAGTGAAATTGAGATTCTATGACCTAAATGGGATGGAAATACTTTAAGTATTGAAATTTGATATGGTAAACACCATTTGATTATGTCAAGATTGGGTAGATTATGTTTACATATGAGTTGTGCATTTGAGATTTAGTGCTCTCGATGGACTTGGAAAAAATCATCCTTACACCATATTGGGGAAATTGTCACCCTAAAATTCCCCTCTTCACATCTCCAATATTTATTTATGAACCTCTCTCCAATGCTTCATCTATGAATCATCATTACCAAAGTAATATATTAAGGGGAAACATGGTTGCATCAACACACATATGTACTCCTTGGTTTTTTTCTTTGAATCAATTTCAATTATTCATTTTTAGATTATATGCACTAATTACACATTTATTATTCTCTTTTTTTTAGATCATATTCATACATCAAATTAAAATATGGATCAAGTCAAATAAAGGTGTATTTTACACACCATAATACACATTTATTTCTATTAAACTAGTAATTATATCATTATGCATTAATAGATTAAAAGGGGGGAACATGTATATGATTAAATATTGATTTATATATTAAAATAGTCTTGTAAACTTGAAAAATATCACTCAAGGATATGACTTTTAGTTTTTGACATTGATTTTAGCTAATAGGCTTGCTTTCACCATCTCATTAGGCCTAAATGCTTATCTTGTAGTCCAACCTTATTATTCTAACTATCCAAATCACCTGTAGCCCATAGTACATGTAAAATTTGATATATATCCTTAAATATTAGTTATATATCTCAAAAAACATTATATGTTCCTAGATAGTTACATTCATACTTGGACATTAGTGTTGATGCTACTATCCATTCTCCAACACAAGTGTCTATGCCTTCTAAACACTCAAATTTGTAAATATTTTGATATGTAAGGGTCAAACTATTATGTTTCATGGCGTAGAAAATATTTAAAAATCCTTTGTAAGATAATTCTAAGAAGGAACAACAAGTGCAAATGGCATATAATGCACATCCTCCTCCATCAAATTATGGGCACCCATTAGATGGGATTATTGGCACTTATATGTGACATAAACCTCCTATGGTTCAAATACATTATATTTATTATAATGATAGTGAGATTAAAGATGATGAATTTGATATTTATTCTTTATTCATTCGATCATACCTTGATAAACACACTATATGTAGTGTTGGGATTGATAATGGTGTAAGCAAGAATGTTTACACCATGACATTACTTACACACTTGGGTTATATTCATCATGTTTTTCATATTTATACTAGATTAGTTAGAGCATTCGATGGGACCTCCCATAAGGTCCTTGGTGAGATTGACCTACCTTTACAGGTTAGTCTCACACATGTGGTTACTACCTTTTCAGTTATACCTTCCATGATAATCTTTGATATGTTATTGGGAAGACCTTGGATCCATACACTTCCAACAATACCTTATATAGTGCATAGGTGTGTTAAATACATTCATGCAAATCAGGTAATTATAGTTTTTAAAATCCCATATGAGCATCTTTTTGGACAAGAAAAACTTATACCCAAAAAACTAAATATCAAACCTATTAACGTTAATACACTATAAAAGGGTAAACAACATGCAATCCTCTTTAATAGGTTACCAATACTTGAGAGACCATTAAATCAGAGATATATAGTGGATTTCACATAATCCCCACCTTCTATTATGCACCATTTTTAGACATCTAGAGCACTTAAACATGTTTCTCCTATTGTTATTCCAAAGAAAACATAGAGCACACAAACGGGTTACACAAACTCCTATTCCTTATATTTCTAATTCAATACCTCAAAGTTATATTATACATATGTTGAGCATCACAAACATTATAGTGAAAAATATTTCACCTATACATGCTCCTTGATAGTACCACAAATTCTTCCCACCAGGTTCTGAGTGGGGATATACCTATGACCATTCTTTGGATGGAATCATTGGATGATAGATCCTCTTCACATATTCCAAAAATACAAAAAAAAATAAAAAAAACATTAAAAAATCAAAAAAACACTTTAAGCACATACATACTCTATCAGATATTTGGCATCTATGTGTTAGTTTCATGTTAAGGGATGGCATATTAGTTACTTCTACATACATATTTGATTCAAAATTTTATGTGAGTATGATATAAGCATGTAGAAATAGATTATCCATTCTTATTTTAGATGTTGAACCTTTCCTCTACTAATGTCATATGGACATTAGGGACATCCAGCTCTATGATCTTGATAATTATAGGTTATATCATTCTATGGTCACTTTATATTATCATGTTTTCAGCTCATATGTGTACTTATACATGCCTTTATCCATGATTATATATTTCACAGGGTACTTGATATGTTATGCACTTGAAATTTTTTACTAACACATTAGATCCATGGGATAATATGATATGTTTATTTTGGTTGATTATGATTTCCTTTATGCACTTCCTTGAGTGCCTCATCTTGATATTTTTGTGATTAGTCGAGCATTTGAGCTCCTTTGTTTATGGCCACTATGACCATGTGTCCTTTCTTTGACATTTTAATATGTCATTATTTATTTCATGGAAATTTGAATATGCCATTCTTGATTTTGTGGACATTTAACTAAGTCATGTCCTTTAGATTATGTGATATTTGAACATGCTCCATGTTTGTAGTCTCCTTGAACCACTGTATGCTGACTTGATTTTGAGTGCTCTTGTGTGTGTGATTGACTTATTTATTGAGATTTTAATATTACTATTTAGATGTTGCCATGATATTTATCGTTCATTTTAAGCCTTCATGTGATCACATTATTCTACGTGCTTCAATGATACATTTACCTAGACATGTTCTTCTATATGCTACATGGTTACATTCATAGATTATAAAGTTGTCTTATCCTCTTAAGGTGAGGTAACTACTAGTTTGTATTCTTACTTCACCTTAAGGGGGGTCATATCAATGGGGGCATAGTTATTAGATTCATTGGGGACATGTCATATAGGAATGGCTTCCACACATTCACAATTTTTAGATTTAGTGGGGACATGCTTTGGAAACATGTCTTCCACATTGGCACTTATTTTAGTTTTTAAATTTCTCTATATATAGTGGGGGAATGATTTGGAAGCATTTTATCCACACTTACATAATTTTTTAATTGGCCAAAGCACATAATTATATGATTTAGATTCATAGTTGTGTTAGATTTTTATACATTGGAACACTTACTATACATATTTTCAACATTAGACATATCTAAGTTGTATATGGTACGTAATGTGTGCCTAATATTACAAAATCCAAATTAGTTTTAGATTTTAAAACACTCTTAGGGCCTATCATCATAGACTAGGATATACTTTTTAAGACTATATTAAGCAAATATACTACAGTAATTGGTTAGATTTTGGTATGATTAAGGTGATTAAATCACTCAATCTTTCAAATTTTTTAGGTTAGACTTGATTGTATCATCTAACCTTACCAATTTGATAATATAAGCTAACTTTGTTCATTCATGCTCATTAGGTTATATGTATGATTGGGTTGCATGGTTGAGCTAATCTCAACTACTAGGTAGAAACTCACCTTTTCTCCAAGGTTGGTGGCATGTGCCTTACAATATATTTCTCTATCTCCTTAGATATATTTAATTTATATATCTATACATATTTGTCCTAATCTCAATTTTACAGCCTTATAATGATATATCTTTTAAATCAACTTACCAATAGGTAAGGTAGTTACATTGATACACATGTGTACTCTTAAACATTACTCTTTTAATTTAAATATTTTCAATACTTTTAATTTTATATTATGTGTATTGATTATATATTATAACACACTCTTGGTTATAGATTATTCACCAATAAAACACTTAAGTTGGACTCAAGCAAAGGCAAGGTGTGCTATACACACCTAGGTACATATTTATTCTACTTTAAACTAATAATTTCATTACTAGATTAAGTGGGGTGTAAAATGTATATGATAGTTATGTATTTATATATCTCCTCAATCCTATACACTTGTAAAAATTAGACCTTGGTTATTCTTCTAAGTTCTAAACCTTTCCCACTTTCATAAGTCTCACATCTACTTTATCTTATGCCCCTTAGCCTATCTCTTGGTATAAATAGTATTATGTTGATGACCTAGACCTTCCATCTTGACCAAAATGCTTAAAACCAACTTAAATTTCACCTTTACAAGTTTTAAGTCTGCACCTACTTTCTTATTCTTTGGACACTATCATTCCAGACAGACACTTGCATCAATGTAGGTATCTTGCTCCAATGCAAGTGTCGAGTGATCTAAAGTCATCTAATTTACAAATTAAATTTATAATTATGGTTGGAATAAGTTATTTAATGAAATTTAATTCTATAAATGTATTTATATAAATAAAATATCAATACTCATTCATTCCTCACCTAAAAACTTCTTACCTACTCACCAGACAACTTACAAAAGGCATTTAATCAAGCACTTAAGTGAGAAAATATTTGATATTTTCTCCTATTTATATATCAATAATAGGGAAAACATAAACACATGTATAAATTATTTAAGGAGAAACCCATGAGATATATTTACCAAGTTACAAGCTAGGTCACTATTGTACTTGCTTATAACATTTGCATGATTCACATACAAGTCAACACATAAAGGAGAACTACATCAATTTGAGGCCATATTCAGAATATTGGATATGTGGTAAATTATTATTGATAAAGGGTCTAATAAACACTATGTTCATAATAAGCCATTTTCCCCCAAGGTCATTATGAAGATGAATAACTAGGGTTTTATAATTTCATGAGGAGTGACAGTCCATGACCTAGATTTGAATGCACTAGAGTAAAAGTGAAGACAAACCCAGAAGCATCTAGGTGGTCACATTTTATAGTAGATATTTCATATAGAGAACCTACATCAAATTTGAATAGTAGCATCAATGTAACCATCCAAAGCTAATACTTGTGTCTATAGTTCTAGAGGCATTCAATCAAAAATTTGATGATTGTTCTAAAATATTCTTCCAATCTACTTCCTACTTGTTTTAGATCTATAACTTCATTAACATAAGAACCAAATAAGAAAATTAATTATTTATCATTTCCATATCTATCATAGTTTTACTTACTATTTTTTGTTTATCTCAGTTTAATGAATTTAACATATGCTATATTTGAGTTTAACATCTAATTGGCCTACTATAGAGATAATTTATCACCCTGGTATTTTAGGTTATCTTTATCCCCTTTCACCCTAGATAAACCTAATATAGAATTTTTAGGGTTAAAAACTTACTAATATTCATCATTTGAGATTTTATTTTATGTAATAGTTTTCTCCTATGATTAGTGTGATTGATATTTTATGCCCTGAATGGACTTGGCACTACTTCTATTATTATGGGTTGATATGGTTACACCATTTAAATTAGGAGAGATTACATATATTATGATGTATATATGATTCCTAAAACCTCATAATTTATTACCTTGGCTCTAATTTATTAATCATTTATCTTACCTATGATTTACTTGATTTCATGCAAGCAATTTTCTTATTTTGACTCTCTCTCTCTCTCTCTCTCTCTCTCTCTCTCTCTCTCTCTCTCTCTCTCTCTCTCTCTCTCTCTCTCTCTCTCTCTCTCTCTCTCTCTCTCTCTCTCTCTTGCTCGTCTTCACTAGGATACTAAGCTTCTTTGAGATTGTATAGTATTATTTGAAAATATGGTTTTTATCTCTCTCTCTTTATGACCTATCATCCATCATAATCCTATATATTCTCACCTTTGCTATGACTTATTACAACCCAACTTACCTTATCTCCTCTCCAGTAGGCCTCTCTAGGCTTGATTCACTTGTATTAGGTCTCTAGATATAGATCTCCTTCTTTAAAATGGATCCTATCATAATTTATTTCATTATAATCATACTTAGTTAAAAATTCATCCTTAACTAACCAAATTTTATGACTTCACTCCTTATCTCATTGGAATAATCCACCTTTTCATCCTCTAAGCATAGTTTCTTGTAGCCCTATTTTTGCATAAAGCTTATAGGCACAAGAAATATATAGGGGTTATTGGTAGAAACAGACTAGTTTAGGATACCCTTTATCCTCATTAAAATTCAAAAAAATAATTTAGGTTATAAATCTCTTTAATCACTTCTTCTCTCCCAACCTCCTTGCTAATTAGGTCTCTTTAGGCCTATTACACTTGCACAATCTTGGTTTCCATACTATACTATACCGTACAAACCTAATAACATAAAAATCCTATAAATCATGTCATATAACATAATCAAAAAGTTTCATGAAATATTAGGGGTGTAAACTAAATTTAATCAAGTTTCCATTTCCAAAACCTTAGTCTAGTTATTGATAGGCCCGTTTAAGGTTGGGAGCTATAAAAAGGGAATATTTTGAGTCATGAACCAATTAAAACAATTAAAAGACTAGTATGAGGTCTATAAAAACTTGATTCATCTTTACAAACTACTATTTTCTCATGATTAATCTCAAAACACCTCCAACAAGCAAGTCTATAGAATTATGGAACCTTTCTTTAGGACTGTGTGCAATCTCATGAAGGTTTAAATTGACTCTTGATATTTAAGTGAACTCTAAGCATTAAAAAATGGTCAATTACTCATGTATATAATTAAAACTATAATTAAACCATGTAAATTACTTGAATCACTTAAAAATATTCATTCCAACTTCCTTAAATGGACTGTATAAAAACAAACTTTTTTTTTTCTTATCTAAACTACACATTGATTTCTCAAACTAGAGATTAACAAAAAAATCCATTAAATATTAAAGGAAGACAAAAATATAAGGTTGAATAAATACCAATAGTCATTAGAAATCCACAAGGACACTCTTAAAATATTTTTATATTCATTGATAACTTGTATAGAAAATAATCATACATAAAACTTGCACTACATGCAAAGTTCTCTTCTTAATCTTTATGTTAATATTGTATTTATTAAAGATCCACTTATATTATTCAAAGTTATCCTATCATAATACTCTACTTAAAAACACATTATTCATCTAAATTCATTTATATTCTCATATTATTCCCAACAAATAAGAAAACTCCTTCTTTATGGCCAACTCCTATGTAGGTGGCTATTACAACTTGATGTTTCTTGATTTACATTATGCTTGACCATGAATTGTACATTGAGAAAAAATTCAAACACCTCATAGGAACATATAGGACCATTTACAAATATTTAAACAAAATACCAACTTTTACATTTCATAAACAACCCAAGATACCACTCTAAGCTAGGTTTTAGAATTCAAATTTTCAAATCTTGTGTTTTGGTGGAAAACTCCAAAATGAAATCAAACACACAATATAAAGACTTATAATGAATAAAAATAAACATAATGGTCCTTATAATACCTATAAAACCCACAGAAGACCAAAAATGCCTATAATGAACTCTAAAACATATTAACATCTTATATTACCTTTTGATTCTCTGCATCATACTCCATGACTGGAAAAATTTGATCTGCTACTCAAATTTGCTTTGTCTAAATTATTCCTTGATTTTTAATTCTTAATATTTTTATATTATGAGATAATTTTTCTACTTTAACCCTTATCTTTCTCCTTTATTATTATTTGGTTCTTGTGTCTTTGTCTCTTAGCTTTGTCTTGCTTATTTTTCAATTCATCCTCTATCTCCATGAACTATATGACCTAATACAACTCCCTTTTTCTTCATATTCTATCTCATCCATATCATATTTATATTCCTCATGATTTTAATGAAATGGCTAGTTCTCATTCTTCACTCCAAATTTTACTCCATATCTTCCTTGTTCATTGGTCATGCTTGGTTCATATACTCCTTGCTAGTCTATCCTCTCAACAATGCTGATTCCATTGTATTCATGCTCTAATGTCCTTTGATACATATCCACACTTTCCATACTCAATCATACTCTCATTGGCTACCTCTTCATGATACTCCACCATATCATGGTGAGTCTTCTCAAAGCCTTATATCTTATCTTACATTGGCATATCCTTAACCAATTTAATTTAATCATAGCATAACATTTATTAGAAAACTTTAATCTTGATATCACGATGCATAACTTAAACCAACTTAGTTGCAAAATTATCAATTAAACAAATGAAATTTTAACTTTACTCTTTATTTAATTTCTTGTATCTCTCCTTCTTTTGAGATACCTCTTAAACTAGTTCTTAGGATAAGTTTGTCATCTCCTTAATTTATAAATGCTATCATACTCTTAATCCTTCCTTGGATTACCTTATGACTGATCTTGTTCACCTCAAAACATGCTTTCTTTATCTTATCACTTCATTTGTGAGTACCATGGCTATCCTAAACTTTTCTTAGATCTATCATGAGCTATTTTACCTCATTGTTTAATTTATCCATGTGGTCATGGAGTGAATCCCTCTCTTGCATCTTCATACCTACATCATCATTATTAATACATACCATATGTCACTCACAAGACTTGATAGTCTCTTCAAGGACCTCATCTCTCTTGATTTTAATTTATTTTTCCAAGCCTTTATAGGATTCTCTCTCTTCTTATTGAGTCCCTTGTCATTTACTCTTAACCTTTGATCTTGACTTGTATTAATGCATAACATTTATTTTTCTGTAACAAACTCACATACTTCTATTCCTTGTTTACCTTAGCTTGTAACTTGATTTGACTCACCTTGTGTTAATGCTTGTCCACCTTCTTGGATGTAATTCATGTCTTGTTTTTGATTTTCTTCCCCTATATGATCTAAAACTTCCTCGTCAACACCTTTTATATCATTTACTTGATTCAAAATATTTATTAGTTCCAACTCAGCTACTAGGATGGCTTCCTCATCTCCTATGAGGTCTAAGCAATCTGATTCTTGCATAATGTGATGCCAAATCCATTCTTCTTCCTCTGTATACTTTATCATATGTTATTTTCCAACTTCACCTTCTTCTACACCTTGTAAAATAACTTATTTTTGGTATCCATCCTTTATTATATTTAAATTAAACTTCTTATTTTGTTATATATCAATTTCTCCAAGCACTTTGTGAGGTGCTTCAACTTCATCTTTGATTTTCATGAGCATACCCACTAGTTCAATTAAAACTTATACAAAACATCTTCATCAATTGACATATCATCAAATTCATCATAAAAAATAGCATTAAAAACCAAAATTTGAGACCCTTTATCCTTTTCAAATCCATTTTGATTCAATTTTGCTTCTTTTATACCTTTAAAGAGGCTTCCTTAATCTTGAAGTTCCTATTCTCCAAGCATCTCTCCTATTTTAGAATAACAAACCACTACACCTCTATACATGGTTTCCCAGTTAACTTCTTATTCAACATAAGCTTTTATTTAATGCATATTTTCCTTCATTCTTTCAATATTTATGTCCTTAAAATGGAATTCTTCTTTCTTCACTTTGGTACCTACATGCACACATGACAAGAAATCATAAGATTTAAAATCTTGAGGCTTTCTTGCCTCCATATTATCCTTATTAGGTTGATTTTACTCCATGAATATCTCATTATACTTAAGGTGCTTCTCACCTTCCTCTTGTTCATCGCTCATGAACTTATTCATCTCCTCCTTGAGCTACCTACATAGAAAATTATTTTGCTTCTCATTGTCTCTCATGACAATATTCCTTATTCTCTCTATGAGTAGCCTTATAGGCCACTTAAATATCTTCTTCTTCATAAATTATCCATACCATTGGCTTTCCTCTTCTTGCATTATCTCCACCAAAGGATCTATCCCCTATAGCCTTTAATTTATCTCACTCAACTCTTATTCAACCACCAACCCATTTCTCTTTGGGTCTTCCTTATTTCTTTCATTGTGGTATTCTAACTCAGCTAAGCCCTTCTTCTACTTTGCCTTATTTATCTTCTTATCTTCATAAGAAACTATTTTTTACCTTGCTTTGGTGTCTTAACCTAGGTTTTTAACTTGACCTAGTCTATTAAAACTTCTATCCAAGTATTTTTCACCTTGGAACAACTCCTTTTTTTGTAGTCTTTCTTATCTCTCTTTAGGTATTCTCTTCTACACAAACTCTTTAATCATCTCTTACTATATTCTTACAACCTCAATTAGCAACCTTTAACAGCTACACATAGCAACCAATAATACTTAACATAAACTTTCCAAGAGCTTACCTAATCTAATGCCACTTAATGTAGAGCTAACACCTAAAAAATTCTCATTAATTACCTTAGATATTATTTTTTACTTAATAATTTCTCTAACATTTTATTTTCTTGATTTCATGTAGGTACTTTTGCTTATTTTTTCACTCTTTCTCTCTCTTATCTTCACTAGGATACTAATCCTCTTTCAAAATTTCTAGTCCTCTTTGTAAATATGGTTTTCATCTATCTATTTATGACCTATCATACATCATAATCCTTTTTATTCTCACCTTTACTATGAATTATTACATCCCAACTTACCTTCTCTCCTCTCCACTAGGCCTATTTAGGCTTGGTTCACTTGTACTAGGTCTCTAGCTCTAGACCTCCTTCTTAAACATGGATATTATCATATTTTATTTCATTATCATCATCCTTAGTGAAAAAAACATCCTTACCTATCTAAATTTCATGACTTCACTCCCTGCCTCATTGGAACAATCCACCCTTTCATCCTCTAAGCATAGTTTTTGGTAACCCTATGTTTGCATAAAACTTATAGGTTTGAGAAATATAGAGGGTTTATTAGTAAAATGAAACTATTTTAGAATACCCTTTATCCTAATTCAAATTCACACAAATTTTTAGGTTATATCTCTCAATTTAATTACTTCTTCTCTCCAAACCTCCTTGCTAATTAGGTCTCTTTAGGCCTATTACACTTGCATAGTCTTAGTTTCCATAATATAACAAACCCATAACATCATAATAATATAAATAATTTTAAATAAAATATTATTAAAACTTTTCATAAAATATTAAGGGTGGAAACTAAATTTATTTAAGTTTCCATTTCCAAAACCCTAGTCTAGTTGTTGACATGTCTATGTAAGGCTGAGAGCTATAAAAAGGGAATATTTTGAGTCTTAAACCAATTCAAACACTTTAAATACCTGTATGAGGTTTTAATAACATTTATTCATCTTTTCAAACCACTATTTTCTCATGAATAATCTAAAAACTCCTACAATAAACAAGTCTATAAATTTTCAAATCTTACATTTTGGCAAGAAATTCCAAAATGGACTCAAACACACAACCTAAAGACTTATAATTAATAAAAAAGACTTATAAAATGAATTTTTGGTATATTATAATTATAAAACCCATAAAATACCAAAATTTCCTATAAGGAACTCTCAAACATACTAACATCTCATACTACCTTATGATGCTCTGCATCAGATTATGTTTACATTTGAGTTGTGTAATGGATATTCAATGCTCTCAATGGACTTGATGAAACTAAAAATTACATAAAATTAGAGGCATTATCTACCTCAAATTCTTATTTTCATGTCTCCAAGGTTTATTTGTGAGCCTCTCTACAATGCTTTAGTTAGGAAGCATCATTACCAAAGCAAACTATCAATGTGAAACATGGTTACCTCAACACACAAGTGTACTCCTTCCTTATTTTTATTTTTCCTTTCAAGAAATTTTATTTATTAATTTTTAAATTATATTAATAATTACACCTATAACATTCTCTTGGGTGTACGTTATAAACATACAACAAATTTAAATAATTTTCAAGTTAAATCAAGGTGTGTTTTACACACCACTGCACACATTTCTTTGCTTTAAACTAGTAATTTCATCTTTATGCATTACTAGATTAAAAGAGGGGAAAATGTGGATACTTAAATATGGATTTTTTAGGTGAATATTTTTTTACTGACATAATGGTATCAAAATGGTGATTTCAACCATAGTGTGATGAGATAAAATCTCTCCTCAAGACAAGGACATGCTCCCTTTTATTGTTAACTAATACAACACTTAATAATTTACACTTATTTAAAATAAATTTATCATAGTGGGTATTGTAATATCATCCAATTATATATTTTTGAAATTGATTTTCAATCAAAAAATTACTTCCATTCTTTGTGATATACTTTGAAAATCTAAGATCACTTGATGAACCAAATATAACCAATATTTAGATTTGTTAGCCAATAGATTAACAAAAATAATACCAACAAAGTAAACTTAAAAGATAGAATAAAGTTCAGCCCAAAGTCTTCAACTTATTTCCAACCAACAAAGATTAAAATTATCAAAGAAGAATACTTGGTGGCCCAAAGTCTCCTCAGTAATTCACTTTCAATGTGAACATAAACCTAGTAACTAAAAAGTAGCTCAAAAACTCCAAAATCATCTTCCTAGCACCTTCTATTTTATAGAGATTTCACACCACAATTCACTCAAATTATAATAAAATGCAATGGAAAACACAAAATAACATTCCCAATACACCATAATTATATTTCAACACAAAGTTTGAAAGATCACTTGATTTTCTTATATTGAATGAATTTTTGATTTACAATATGAACACAAAGTTTCAAAATTGTTTCTCAATTCAGAAACATTTCCGCTCTATAAAAATTGGTGATCCTTTCTACAAAGATCATACTCCTATTTATAGAGAGTATCTATGAAAAAAAATAGGAAAAACATAAATACATTGACTTATTCATTAACAGAGTCATATTTGACTTAGGACTGTGTAATTTTTCTATGTGTAATTTACATTGAACAAACCTACATATGGAAAATTACAAAAGTAAACTAAGTGTCCTTAGACATAGGAATTTATTCCTTTTTATTCTTTTCTAAACGTTCCTCATATCTCTGTAATATAGCTTAAACCTCACGGTTATCTAGGCTAGATATACTTTTGGAAATGACAAGTACCCTTGTGATGGAATCTTCTAGATTGTCTGGAAAATCTTTGCTTTTATCTAAGATTTTTTTTTAATTTATCCATAATGAAATAAAATTTAATCAATTTTTCAATGGAGTCCAGCATGAAAGAACTTGTTTCAATCTTTGTTTGAAATAAAGATGTAAACTCTTGAATAACAATCTCCACAAGAAGAATTTCCTGAGAGTCATTTCTAACTTGGCAAGGTATTTCTCTAATTTTATCTATAATATCAAACATCTTATTATCACACATATCTTCAAATTATTCAATATCTTTAACTATATTCTATATAACTTATCTTTCATTATTCATATCTTCCCTGTATTCAATAAACATTTTCCTATTTAGAATGAACTACTCAACCAAAAGCTCTAGTTTGAATTTACATAGTTGAGTCCATGTATCAATATACTTTTCAGTCAATTCCAAATCTTGAGTTTTCATGTATCAATATAGTTTTAATTATTTTCTAAATTTTTATTTTCATTTCACTCAAGTTTTTCAAAAAATCCAATGGTAGAACGTAACCTTTGATTACCTTGTGTTGTTAATCTCTCAATCCAAGAATTGATCACTTGACCATGAGTTCCAATTTTCTCTACTTGTTGAATTTCCTTCTCAATATTTTCATGAAAAATAGGATTAACAAAATTATAAGGTTAGGTGATTTTTAGTAAAGCAGAGATTAACTATTCTATTTTTACTTTGAGTTGATCTTTGATCTTCTTGTCCTTATCGTATCTCTCGATTTAGGAGGCCATTGATACTTACAAATCTTGATTTGCACCTTCATGAGTTTGTTTCCAAAGATCTATTCATCCCATTACATATTTATATGATTGAATATATTCAATGTTTCTATCATTTGGAGGTACTACAACTTCAACATACTTATGCCCAGATTCAAAAATTACCCTTGACATAGTTTTGGCTTTCTTTGCTATTTTGGGATTTATTAACATAAGATGGCCAAAATCAAAGTCTTCTAGTGCCACTACTCACTTATTATTTTTATGTGCTTGTAATGCCAACCAAGGAGGAAGAAGAGATGGTTCTCCTTGGATAGAGGATGTTAAAGCTTGGGATACTTAGGGAGGGACAATGGATTGTGAAGTAAGTGGAATAGAAGGTAGTGTGATGGAGGTATCTAGTAATGGGTTTAACACCAATGGGATTTTAGTAATAATAGGTGGAGTTTGGGTTGGAATAACCACCACTTTAGTTATTATTAACATTTTAGACACTAGAGTGATAGGAACCTATGTTGCTATCTTTGAAGAAGGTATTGACATGATTTTGTTTATATCGTGTCAAGTGAAATATAATTTAGTTGGGGATCCCAACAAATTTGAAGGAATGGGTAGATTTGACAATGAATCAAAAATTTGGTCTTGTGTACCTTGTGAAGGAACTTGAAAAAATGTGGCACTAAGAGGTGAAAGAACAACTTGAGAAGGAAAAAGATCAATTTGTATAGTGGTACTCACAAGAAGAACTATGGAAAATGTTATCTATGAGATTGTGGCTTGAGAAGTTTTAACTAAAGGAACCTCTGATTGAGTAGTCTCTGCTTGTATAGGTTATTGAAGCACTGGCTGAGATACTTGTGATGTTGTTGATTGAGGTGGTGCCTCACTTGTGACTAGGATGTCCTTTTTCTCCACTTGAGTACTTTCTTTGACACTTGCTTCTTTGCCTTTCTTCTTCCCTTTACTGACAAAC
The DNA here is from genome assembly GCA_037957365.1 of Torreya grandis. NCBI lineage: Eukaryota > Viridiplantae > Streptophyta > Pinopsida > Cupressales > Taxaceae > Torreya > Torreya grandis. The sequence goes on from JARHVA010004107.1 coordinate 577,233, forward strand.
ACAAATTTTGGTTTTTTTTGGAATTAGAGGGCTCCTCTTTATTCTTGGTTCTCAACTCCTCTCATTTCTTAACAATTTCTTCATCATACTCTTCCTCAGAACTAATCTTAAAATGTTTCAACTTAATTAATTTATATTCCAACCAAGCATTAGTTCTTTTAAGAATAGGTTGAAATCTATCTCTAATAGAAGTGGCTTCTTTAACTGACCATTGGATAGAAGGGAGAGGAGTTGAAGCCACTTGATTTTACTCATATGAAGGATCCAATATATTACCATAATCTATCAAATCCATAGGAATATTTGCCAATTCAAAATTGATAATCTAATCAATAATAAGGTGACTATAATCAAGTCTCCTTATATTTTCATTAGTTTTGCATTCTACCCAAATATCTTCAATTCTATGCACATGAGTGATATTACGCTTGATATTCTCCTTCATTATTCTGTAATCAAAGTTTTCTCTAATTTTGAATTATTCAAGTGTAATCCACTGCATCTCAATTTCCATAGTCTTAACCTTTGGAGTAGTGAAAATTATATACCAACTGATACTGACTGGAAATTTGAAACCTCTCTTATGAGCATCTAATTTTTTTTATGAATGTTCATCACTTGTCTACACATCTCTATTAATATTAGTTTATCACTTGGGTATTTGGGTTGCATGTAAGGTAGTTCATCAAATCCTCCTACCCTAATGTATGTAAAAGTTGGGAATTATAGGAAAATTAATCCAACCCTATTGACCTATGCCCATGCCTAATCTAAAACTCTCTTCTTTTCAAGTTATTTCTCAAGAGTTAAAATGAATGTATAGAATAAAATGTAATTAACTCTCTTGTAATGCTTGATACTTTATTTTAGAGTTAGTTGTGGCTAATAGTGCTCATATACATGAACATTCTTCCTTTCACCAATAGAATTTAGACCCAAGAAAGACTTTGTATTGGCTGTAACATACACAAAATATGAAGTCATATAAAACTTGAGTGAAGAAGCCACCTCAGAGAGCTGATGAAAAATAACATCACTAATTTTTTTACCCCAAAAAATTCTTTGCTTGTTTATTTTAATAACCAAAATGTATTGATACATCCATTCTTGAAAAATGTTTGAAACATATAGCCCTTTCACTCTACTAAGGAGAGTAATCAAATATCCTATCTCCTCCATAAATTCACTAATATAAATATTTGGGCCATCTAACAATGGTGGGTTGAGGAGTCTTCAGCCATTTGGAGTTGATATGTTTCTTACACTTCTCAAGATCTCTATCATAGTATTCTTGATTTGATTCCATAGTTAAATTAGAATATTCTTCAATTTGGGAAAGGTGAATATTTTTATCAAAATATTCCTCATCAAGGTGAATGATCACCTTAACCTCTAAATCCTTGACTGATTTGATTTATTTATCAAAGTGTGTTGCCATGGTCAAGACAAATTTATAATCATGTGCTGATACTAGAAATACAACAACAAAATAGATTTCACTATTAAGTATTGGCTACATATGAGGTATAATGGGTTCTCTTCCCAATCTCTATAAAAACTTAGCCATGTCCACATGACCAATATTTGTATCACCAATATGATCCACAATTGAATCAACTATAGATAATGGGAACACACCTTGATATTTGTACTTCATCATCTTCTTGTTTGGAGAAAAGTTTGACATTGATCAAATAGTTGCAAGTAAGAAAATTTGATTATCTAGAGTTAGCATTTTTCATCGTTTTTTGAGAAACATGTAGTTCAATGAAAATTCTCTAAATTACAAGATGAATAGATCACTTTATTTTAATTCAAAGATTTTTTTCTAAACTACATAGGAAAAGGTTGGGTGTAGTTCAAAGAAAATTCTTTGAACTACATGGGAGGGGCAAACTTACATGCACTTCCAAATATTTTATTCAAAGTGCATCAAGTTACATGTACTTCAAAGAAAAATATTTGAAGTGCATTAGGGAATTAGAAATATGCACTTCAGAGAATTTTCTCTAAAGTGTATCAAGTGACATGCTCTTTGAAGAAAATTCTTTGAAGTACACAGGAGGAAAAGTGCATACGTGAACTTCTAAGAATTTTCTCTAAAGTGCATCAAGTGTTATTGAGGATCACTCCTCCATGCATCTTAGGGAAAATTATCTAGAATGCATAGAGAAAGTTAGTGTTTGAAAAAGGTTTGAGGAAATAAAATCAAACCCTAAAATAGAAAACAAGAAATGAAACAATCTTAGCAAAACATAAAAAATGAAGAAGCTAAAAGGGAGACTTACCTAAAATAAGATAAAGTCAATAAAATGAGGTGTTTTTCAAGCATGAAAACAATCAAACTAGAAAATCTAATTGATCATGATGTTGGTGAAGTGAGACATGTAAGAGCTTGAAAATGGTAGATGGAGGTGCACTTGAGCTTAAAAATGGTGAAGAGAAAGTAGTGGTTAAAAATAAAAATTATAGTAAGTTAAATATATATATATATATATATATATATATAAAGGGTATTTAATACATATTAATTACTGGTGTAATGGTGGGCCCAACTGTAAGAGCAGATAAAAATTCCAAATTTGCACATGCAAAGCTAGAGAAAAATATCACTCCTGCATGTGAAATCAGGATTTTTTTTTGAACTTGCATATGCAATGCGAGAAAAATTATTTGAACTTGCATATGCAATGTTATAAAAATTCTCCAAACTTGCATATGCAATGTCAGATAAAAATTCCAAATTTGCACATGTAATAATCAGAGAAAAATTCTAACTCATCACAAAGAACAAAAAATACATGCAAAATCAGGATAATTCTCTGAACTTGCATAGAAGGAAATAAAGTTTAGTTTAGAGAAAAATATCTGAACTACACTAGATGCAAAATTACTTCAAAAGATCAACTTTCTTGGGAAAAACAAATGCAAGGAGGTAGTGATTGGATTTATTTTGCATGCTTAGAGCTCATGGGCTATGAGATAGACAAGCTTTGTAGGGGTTATCCCATGAATTGAGCCTACTAAATTTAAGGATAAAAGTTGGCTCCAACTAGGGAATTTACTTCAAGAATTATTTAAAATGCTTGAAGTAAAGAGAATCCCAGAACTCTAAGTGCCTTTCTCCATTGGGCCACAGAGTCAAGTGACATACAAGATGAAAAATAAAATAAAAAAGAATATATAAATATATATAAAATGTACAAACTTATCTGTAACTTTACAGAGTGAAAAACTTCAGATGTTGCCCACCATAAGGTAGTTGTAATGGTGTTCCATCCAGGTATGCTAAGAATAAATTGTGTTTTCCACTAGGTTGATGAATGAGAAAAAGACCCCTCCATAGAGAATCAAATTTTCCATGCATTATTTTTGGATCTCTTCTTTTGTACCACAAGAGGACTAGATCCCCATCTCAAAATTATAATGATATAGATTTCTTATCAAAAATTTCCTTGACATGACTCTCATGTTCATAAATTTGATCCACTATTTTTATACATTACTCCTCTATCTCATCAAGGTACATAGCATGCTTGTCTAAAGAGCTTTCAAATGTTTCATTTTCAATTGCCCTAGCCAATCTAGGAGTGAGAAACTCTAATGTCATGGGTATTTCTACATTCAATCCATACAAAAGTTGGAAAGGAGATATACTAATTACTTATTTGGGAGTGATATGATCAACCCATAATGCATAATATAATGCTTTATACCATGTCCTCTAATTATCTTCTACCAACTTCTTGGTGATAGTTACCAAATTCTTATTACTTGACTCAGCTTAACCATTCCCTTGAGGGAAGTAGTTATAAGTATGAAATAAAATGATCCCATATTCAAAACAAAACTAAGTCATCTCATGGGATGTGAAACATGTAGCATTATTAGTAACAATTTTACTTGGCACCATAAATCTTGTGATGATATTCTCTTTAAGGAAGTTACAAATAGCCTCTAAAGTGGTATGTTTGGTTGGAATTGTTTCCACCCACTTGGTGAAGTAATCTATAGCCATGAGAACATAATTATGACCTACACTTGATAATGGGTTCACTAAACCGATGAAATCAATACCCCATTACTGAAAAGGTTATTCAATGAATATAGGCTTGAAAGGCAAGGCTGCTAACTTGGGTTTCCCCACAAATTACTGACACTTCTAGCATTTATGAACCCAAGTGTATGCATCCTAAAAAAGTGTTGGATAATAATATCTAGCCTATAATATCTTGTGAGATATGACTAGGGCCAAAAAATTTCCTCTGCAAGCCAAATCATGGAAAGATTCCAACAACTTACTTTGTTTTGCCTTATCTACACATCATAGAAAAATTCCATCAATGTTTCACTTGTATAAACCATTGTCCCAAAGGATGAAATTTTTATCCTTAATCTTGATTATCCTCTTCTCTTTGCAAGACAAATGTTTTTGACATTATCCATATGTGAGAAAATGAACAATGTTAGAATACCACTCATTCATTGTGCTTACGAGAAAGACTATGGGAAGCTCTTCTATATCTCCTTAATTATTGGGTACTTCTTCTAAATTGGTCTCTGTCATGAGTTAACACAAACCTTTTCCATGTACAAGTTTTTTAGGATTGATCTCCATATCATTTACTTGGATTTTGGTGATCCAATTACCTCTTTTACCTCCAAACTTTTGTTGAGTCAAAATAGACTTAATTGTAGAATCTGGTACTAGTGCAATGGTGTGAGAATTGAGGATGTAATATCTAAAATGCTTAACTACTTTTACCATATCATACACATGTTTTTCCATGGATGAGTACTTGAGCTTGTGAGCCTTCAAAGGGTAACTCATGAATGCTATAGGGGATTCAATCTCCTCTTCATTTGGTTGTACCAAGATTGTGGATAAGGTATGATCAGAAGCATAACTATACATAATGTAGTTGTTGGTATAATTAGGGAAAACTAGGATAGGAACAAGTGCAATGACTTCCTTAATTTCATGAAAATCATTTCTTCCTTCTGGATTCCAACAAAAAGTTGATTTTCTTTTCATCATATCGATAATGTGGCATGTCTTCTTAGAAAAATTGGGAACAAATCTTCACAAAAAATTAACCTTCCCAAAGAAGGAATTCACTCCTTTCTTACTTGATGGCAAAGTAAGATTTTGAATTGAATTGACCCATTTATAATCAATTTTGATTCCTTCCTTAGATACAATATGTCCAAGGAGCTTAACTTTTGTAACCCCAAAAATGGATTTCTTGGGATTAAGAGATATCCCATGTTCATGGCATCTTTCAAGTACTTGCTACAAATGGTCACAATGATCTTGTCACTTTTTTTAGAAAATAATTAGATCATCTAGGTAGACTACAATGAAATTACCAATAATATTTGAGAAAGCCAAGTCTATATCCCTTTGAAAGATAACACTAGCATTGATCAATCCAAAAGGCATTCTATGATATGCAAAAGTGCCCCATGGAGTAGTGAAGGTTGTCTTATGTTGATATTCTTCATGAACCTCCACTTTATTGTATCCTAATAAACCTTCTAACATAGACAACATCTTTGAATCAATCATAGTTTATAATACTTGGTCCATTACTGGCAATGGGTAATTATACTTTAGTGATAATTGATTTAAATTTTGAAAGTCAACACAAATACATATCTCTCCATTATTTTTCCTCATGAGAACAATATTGGCTATCCATGTGGAGTGATGTATGGTAAAGATAATGTGAGCATTCAACATTTTTTGAATTTCAGTGAGGATAGTACCTAAGATTTTGGGATTATACTACCACTAGTTTTTCTTGTGAGGCTAAGATACTAGCTTAAGAGGAATATTATGTTACACCTCCTTAGGTCAAAAATATTTTATATCAGCATATGAATATTCTAATACATCAATGTACCAGTGCAGATGTCTCACCAAATTTTCTCTTTCCTTTGATGAGCAAAATTTCCTAATATTTATCATTTTGGGATTACTCTATGTTCTTATATTAACTTGCTTAATTTTTTCAAATGAATTAGCTTCTAATTGTTGATGTTTGATGAAATGATCATGCTTATAAAAAAGTCTTTCCAAAGATACAAACCCTTTAGGGATCTTATTCCCTTTCAATTATAATATTTCCTCACCAGTTTCCTCATTAAATTCAAAAATTGATTCTTGAGGAGTGGAATCACTTCCCTTCAAAATATAACTCGCTTAAATTTTCCACCTTCTCCAAGAATGAGATGACCTACTCATCATTATTGAAAACTTACCAATGATTGACATTGTCAAGAACACTAGGCCAACAAACTAGCTCAATAGTGTATTTTTTTCATTGGAAATATTTGTGAAGAATTAAGAGAGTGGTTAAAATATCCAATTAATCATCTCTATCATTATATTCTCATGGAACTATTAATATATTGAATGCATCAAAACTTTCAATACAATCCCAAACTTGATTGCGATAATGCCTTAGTCTTTTATTCTTCATTTGATATAGATTACTAACTTGAAAAATGATTATCTTAGCATCACCTTGAGCATGAATATTTTTTATCCATTTCCTTTGTGCAACGTCCATGCCTAACATCAAAGCTTCATACTCAGCCACATTATTAGTGTTATTAACTGCAACTTGAAAGAGAGGGAATTTTTTCCTTTTAGGGATATGAGAACTATCCTAGCTCTAGATCTAGTTGATGAACAACTATCATCAAATTCCAAAGTCAAAAAATAATTTGAACTCTCAACCTTAATAGTGTCAAAATCCAAAATCTTTTCATTTGAAGACGAAGATTCTTCTATTTTATAGTTTTTTTTTGAAATATCATTTGAAGATATTGGATCTTCATCTATAGTCAAGAAATACATACCCATTTTGAAATTTTAAAAAATAATCTAAGATTTTAGGTCCTTAGTCTTTGTTACAGTAAACTTTACTTGCTTTTCTAGATGAACCTTCCACATCACACCTTTGATAGGTATTCTTGCCTCAGACTAATTCATCTTAATTTATCCTCCAATGCCTTTGCAAAAGTTACATCCCAAAGAAACTCCATATGAGGCAGGAACATTGGCTAAAAGAACCATCATCTTGATCCTTTTCTATAGAAAAACAACAAATGCAAATTGTGCATCTTTGATTTGGCCTATGAGAGGTACTTATTTAGTTTCCATCGAGAAGTAATAACCAAAAGTATTTTTCAAGGTTAAGCCCAAGGTAGTAGCCACCTGGTTAGGTATTACATTATAAAAATCACTCAAATCAATGACATGATTGCTAAACTTATATCTATTAACAAATAGGGAAATATAAAAAGGTTATATTTTTCTAGATTTAGATGCAATAGTGACCACTAGGTTCTTTTTTTTTGACTTAGGATCAATAGATACATTCTTGGATGAGACTTGATTGGAATTAATCCCTTTACTTTTTACAAATTTTGCCAATTTCTCAAATTGGTCAAGATTTGATTAGATGTATCAGGCCTTAGACATTTGGATTTTTGTCTTCTTGGCATGATCAATTATATCAAAAGCTAGATATGGGGTATCCAAATAAAAAAAGACATTTTCATTTTCAAGTTTTAGATTCTGGGCACTAGGTCTAAATGTTTAAGGAGAAGAGGTAGAAATATGAGGAATACCTACTTGTTTATCTACTACCATATCCTTTGGTTGAACCAATAAAGGATTTCCTATTTTAGTTATTGTAACCTCCTTTCATAATTCATCCTTAGATTTTTTTTATCAACCTTTTATTGTTGACTTGACTGAGTTTGAGAATGGGTGAAAATGGCATAAGACTCACCATGTGTGTGTTTCTCTTGTTTAGCTTCTTATTCTTTAAAGTTTAGAAACCTAATATCAGAGTTTCCAACTTCTCCCTCTTCATCTCTTATAAAGGGATTAACATCTTCTTCTAGGACATATTTTAATTCTAGAACATCATCATTTTTAGGTTCTAGCCAATTCACTGCTACATTATCTGGTAGTGCCTCTAGTGTAATCCTTGCTTATGGTAGAGGAAGCTTATTCTAATTATAATTTCTTAGAACATTATTATAATAATTTGAAGCATTTGGATATGTTCTCCTTAGAACATCCTTGTATAAAGGAAAAGACATGCCTTGGGACATTTGCTTCTTAAGTGCAAGTAACTCATTTGCTAACTTTTACACCATGGGATCCATACTATTAGTAGGAGATGAAGTTATTGAAGGCTGCCCTCTAGGATTAATAGAATTATTTATCACCTTCCCTGCTAGGATTAAATTATCTTCTACTCTAGTTTCCAAACTTTGAGCAACATTGAGATTAGTTGGGGCTTCTTTGTGTTAAAAAAAATCACTTTTGATAGTTGAGAATTGATGAAGAAGCACTTCAAATTATCAAGTGTAGGTTAAAAAAATAATAAAATCCTAATCCTCAACTTGTTGAATTTTACCATGAACTCATGCATAGGATCATGTGCTTCCTTTTACATTTTTGTGAGTTTAGCCAATAAGGAATTATCATCTTTTATTGGCTTAAACCTTGCCTCAAATTGAGCTTTGAGTGTAGCCTAATTGGTGATAGTTCTAGCTGCAAGATGATAAAAAAAATTGACAATAATGCCTTGGAGTGTTTCTATAAACAATATTACAAAAACATCTTCATGTTCCACTGCAAGAAATCCACATGTAATATAGAATGCAACAATATGTTCATCCGAATGTCGCTTGCCATCACCATAAAACTTGGGAATTTTTTTTCATGAGTCATGAGGTTGTTCATGAGATGGTGGTGCCAAATTCAAAGGACTAAAATAAGTCCCCCATGGACCTTGAGATACCATTCTTTGTGGATTATATGGAGGTATGATAAACCTTTATAAAGGAAAAATATATGAAACTCTATGAATGTTGGAAGCTTCTCCTGGTATAGGAGATCTTATATTTGTAGGTGGAAAACTTATTGTACATTGAAGAGGTGACCTTGTACATACTGGTAAAAGATCAAACTTGTGTTCTTGAAACAACTCAAATGTTGGATCAGTGAGGCTTGCTACTCTTCTACCATGAGTGTAGCTTTGTTCTGCTAGAATGTGAAAGTACTTAGAAAGAAAAGAGATTAAATACAAATAAACATCAACAAATAATAAGGTATTGAACTTATATGAACTGAATGCATGTAGAGCTCAGTTGTATGTTCATTTCCCCAGTAGAGTCACCAAAAAATATTGGGTTAATATTTTGTTACTAATATAATGGTAATAAAATGGTGATTTCAGCCATAGTGTGATGAGATAAAATCTCTCCTCAAGACAAGGAGAGGATCCCTTTTATTGTTAACTAACACAACACTTAATTATTTACACTTATTTAAAATAATTTTATCATAGTGGGTGTTGTCATCTCATCCAATTCTCTTTTTTCAAAATTTCTGTTCAATCATAAACGTCTTTCTATTCTTTATGATATACTTTGAAAATCTAAGATCACTTGATGAACTAAATATAATTGATATTCAAATTTGTTAGCTAATGGATTAACAAAAATGATACTAATAGAGTAAACTTAAAAGATAGAATAAAGTGCATCCCAAAATCTTCACCTTATTTCTAATAAAGATTAAAATTATCAAAGAGGAATAATTGGCAGCACAAAGTCTCCTCAGTAATTCACTTTCAATGTGAACATAAACCCAGTAACTAAAAAGTATCTCAAAGACTCCAAAACTAGCTTCCTAACACCTATTTTATAGATATTTCACACCACAATTCACTCAAAGCAAAATAAAATGAAATGGAAAATAAAAAAGAACATTCCTAATACACCAAAAGTATATTTCAACACAAAGTTTGAAACATCACTTGATTTTCTTATATTGAATGAATTTTTTATTTACAATATGAACACAAAGCTTCATAATTGTTTCTCAGTTCAGTAGCATTTCCCCTCTATATAAATTGGTGACACTTTCTAAAAAGAGCATACTCCTATTTATAGAGAGGAGCTATGAAAAAAAGTAATAAAAACATAAATACATTGACTTATTCATTGACAAAGTCCTATTTGACTTAGGACTGTGTACTTTTTCTACGTGTAATTTACACTAAACAAAACTACATATGGAAAATTACAAAAGTAAAATAAGTGTCCTTAGACATAGGAATTTCTTCCTTTTTATTCTTTTCTAAAAATTCCTTATTTCTCTTCAATATATCTTGAACCTCACTGTTATTTAGGCTGGATATACTTTTGGAAATGACAAGTACCCTTGTGATAGAATCTTTTAGATTAATTGACAAATCCTTGCTTTTATCCAAGTTTTTTTGTAATTTATCCATAATGACCTAAAATTTAATCAATTTATCAATGGATTCTAGTGTGAAAGAGCCTATTTCAATCTTTGTTTGAAATAAAGATGCAAACTCTTGAATAATAGTCTCCATAAGAAGAATTTCCTGAGAGTCATTTCTAACTTTGTAGGGAAGATCTCTAATTTTATCCATAAGATATAACATCTTATTATCACACATATATTTAACTTCTTCAAGATATTTGACTAGATTCTTGAGAACTTCTATTTTATTCTCTATAGCTTCCTTGTATTCAATGAATATTTTCCTATTTGGAATGACCTTCTGCTCAACCAAAAGCTCTAGTTTAAATTTGTGTAGTTGAGTCCATGTATCAATATCATTTTTAGTTAATTCCAAATCTTGAGTGAGTGTTTTAATTATTTTCTAATTTTCTATTTTCATTTCACTTAGGTTCTTCAAAAATCCAGCTGTAGAACACAACCTTTGAGTACCCTATGTTTTTAATCTCTCAATCTAGGCATTGACTACCTGACCTTGAGGTCTAATTTTCTCTATTTGTTGAATTTTATTCTTAGTGTTTTCATGAATAATAGGATCAATAGACTCAGAAGATTTGGGTGATTTTTGATTTTTTATCTTCTTGTCCTTATTATATCTCTCAATCAAGGAGGCCATTACTTCTTACAAATCTTCCTTTGCACCTTCATGATTTTGTTTCCTAATATCTATTCATCCCACTACATATTTAGATGCTTGAATATCTTCAATGTTTCTATCTTTGAGAGGCACTACAACTTCAGTATACTTATGCCCATATTCAAAAATTATCCTTGACGTAGTTTTGGCTTTCTTTGCTATTTTGGGCTTTATTGAAATAAGTTGACCAAAATTAAAGTCTTCCAATACCACTGATCACTTCTTCTTCTTAGGTACTTGTGATTCCAGCCAAGGAGGAAGAGGAGATAAATCTCCTTGGATAGAGGATGTTAAATCTTGGGATACTTGGGGAGGGATAATGGAATATGAAGTAAGTGGAATGGAAGACAATGTGATGGAAGTATCTGGTAATGGGGTTGACACCAATGGGATTGTAGTAATAATAGGTGGATTTTGGGTTAGAGTAACCAACACTTTAGTTCTTATTGACATTTTGGATATTGGAGTGATAAGAACCTAAGTTTTTATCTTTGAAGAAGGTATTGACATAAATTTATCTATATCTTGTCAAGTGAAATATAAATTCATTGGGTATCCTAATAACTTTGAAGGACTAGGTATATTTGATAATGAATTAAAAAATTGGTCTAGGGTACCTTGTGAAGGAACTTGAAAAAATGTGGCACTAGGAGGTGAAATAACAACTTGAGAAAGAATAGGATCAATTTTTATAGTGGTACTCATAAGAGAAACTATGGAAAACATTACCTATGAGACTATGGCTTGAGAAGTTTTAGCCAAAGGAACCTCTGATTGAGTAGTCTCTACTTGTATAGGCTGTTGAAAAATTGGTTGATATACGTGTGATGTTGTTAATTGGGGTGGTGCTACACTTGTGACTAGGATTTCTTTTTTATCCACTTGAGAACTTTCCTTGACACTTGCTTCTTTACCTTTCTTCTTCCCTTTACTGACAAACACAAATTTTGGATTTTGTTTGGAAGTAAAGCACTCCTCTTTATTCTTGGTTCTGAGATCCTCTCATTTCTTAGCAGTTTCTTCATCATACTCTTCCTCATAATTAGTCTTAAAATGTTTCAACTTAATTCCTTTAGATTCCAACCAAGCATTAGTTCTTATAATAATAGGTTGAAATCTATCTCTAATAGAAGTGGATTCTTTAATTGACCATTAGATAAAAGGGAGAGTAGTTGAAGCCACTTAATTTTTCTCATATGAAGGATACAATATATTACCATCATCTATCAAATCCCTAGGAATATTTGCGAATTCCAAATTGATAATTTGATCAACAGTAGGGTGACTATAATTAAGTCTCCTTATATCTTCATCAGTTTGTATCCTACCCAAATATCTTTAATTCTATGCACATGATTGATATTACTCTTGAGATTCTCCTTCATCATTATGTAATTAAAGTTTTCTCTACATTTGAATTTTTTAAGCGTAATCCATTGCATCTTGATTTCCATATTCTTAGCCTTTGGAGTAGTGGAAATTATGTACCACCCAATATTGATTGGAAATTTGAAACCTCTCTTATGAGCATCTGATTATTTTTTATGCACATTCATCACTTATCTACACATCTCCATTAGTATTAGTTTATCATTTGGGTATCTAGGTAGCATGTAAGTCTATTCATCAAATCCTCCTACCCTAATGTATGTATAAGTTGGGAATTATAATAAAATGCATCTAACACTATTGACCTATGCCCATGCCTAATCTAAAACTCTCTTCTTTTCAACTTCTTTCTCAAGAGTGCAAATGAATGTATAGAATAAAGTGTCATTAACTCTCCTATAATGTTTGACACTTTATTTTACAGTTAACTATGGATAGTGCTCATATACAGGAACATTTTTCCTTTCATTGACATAATTTAGACCCAAGAAAGACTTCATATTAGTTGTAACATACAAAAGATATGAAGTTATATAAAACTTAAGTGTAAAAGCTACCTCAGAGAATTAATGACAAATAACATCACTAATTTGTTTACCCCAAAAGATACTTTGCTTATTTCTTTTAATAACCAGAATGTATTGATACATCCATTCTTAAATTTTTTTTGAAGTAGACAACCCTTTCACTCTACTGAGGAGAGTAATAAAATCTCCTATATCCTCCAGAAAGTAAATATAATACAAATATTTGGGCCATCTAGAAATGGTGGGTTGAGAAGTCTTGAGTCATTTAGATTTTATATGTTTCTTACACTTCTCAAGATCTCTATGATAGTATTCTTGAGCTGATTCCATAATTAAATCAAAATATTTTTCAATCTAGGAAAGTGAATTTTTTTATCAAAATATTCCTTATCAAGGTTAATTATCATCTTTCCCTCCAAATCCTTGAATGATTTTCTTTCTTTATCAAAGTGTGCTGCTATGGTCAAGACAAATTTAGAATCATGTGCTGATACTAGAAATGCAGCAATGAAATAGATTTCACTGTCAAGTACTGGATGCATATGAGGTGCAATGGGTTCTCTTACCAATCTCTATAAAAACTTAGCCATGTCCACATGACCAATATTTGTATTCCAAATTTGATCCACATTTGAATCAAATATAGATAATTAGAACACGCCTTGATAATTTTACTTCATCATCTTCTTATTTGGAGAAAAGTCTAACATTGATCAGATAGTTACAAGTAATAAAATTTGATTATCTAGAGTTAGAATTTTTTATCATTTTTTAAGAAACATGTATTTCAAAGAAAATTCTATGAATTGCATAATGAATAGATCACTTTGGTGTAATTCAAATATTTTTTTCTTAACTACATGGGAAAAGATTAGGTGTAGTTTGGAGAAAATTCTCCAACCTACATGAGAGAGGCAAACTTACATGCACTTCAAAGAATTTTCTTTGAAGTGCATCAAGTTATGTGTAATTCAAAAAAATATATTTGACATGAATTGAGGAATTATCAATATGAAATTTAAAGAATTTTATCTGTAGTATATCGAGTGACGTGCACTTTAAAGAAAATTCTCTAAAGTACATGGGAAGAAAAGTGCAATGTGAACTTTTGAGAATTTTCTTTGAAGTGCACTAGGTGATGTCAAGGATCACTCCTCTGTGCATCTCAAGGAAAATTATATAGAATGTATGGATAAATTCAAGGGTTTGAATTTTTTTTGAGGAAATAAAATAAAACCCTAAAACATATAACAAGAAATGAAACAATCTTAACAAAACATAAAAAATGAAGAAGATAAAAGGGAGACTTACTTGAAACAAGATAAAATTGAAAAAATGAGGTGTTTTTAAATCATGAAAACAATCAAACAAAAATATCTAATTGATCATGAGGTTGGTGAAGTAAGATGGACATGATCTCAAAAACGATGATTGTGAGGTGCACTTGAGCTCAAAAATGGCAAAGAGAGAGAAAGTAGTGGTTAAAAATAAGAATTACAATATGTTAAATATATATAAGAAGGGTAATTAATATATATTAATTACTATAATAATGGTGGGCCTAGGTGCAAGAATAGAGAAAAATTCAAAATTTTCACATGCAAAGCTAGAGAAAAATAACAATCCTACACGTGAAATCAAGAAAAATTTCTGAACTTGCATATACAATATCAAAAAAATTATCTGAACTTGCATATGCAATGTCAAAAAAATTATCTGAACTTGCATATGTAATGTTAGATAAAATTATAAATTTTCACATGCAATGTCAGAGAATTTTTTTGATTCATCACAAAGAACAAAAAAACATATGCAAAGTTGGGAAAATGATCTGAACTTACACAAAAAGAAACAAAGTGTAGTTTGGAAAAAAATCTCTAAAATGCACTAGATGAAAAATTCCCTCAAAATATCAACTTTCTTGGGGAAAAAAATGCAAGGAGGTAATGATTGGCCTCATTTTTCATGATTAGAGCTCATGGGCTATGAGATAGACAAGTTTCATAGGGGTTATCTCATGAATTGAGCTTGCTAATTTTAAGGATAATAGGAATTATATGTTAAAATATTTTTGTACACTCGAAAAATATCTCTTAAGGCTCTACCATTCATTTATTAACCTTCCTTGTAGCTAATAGGCTTGTGTTCACCATCTCACTAGCCCTAAATGTTTATCTTGTAGTCTTACCCTATTATTTTGATTACTGAGATCATATGTAGGCCACATTACTCTTAAAATTTGATGTATATTCTTCACTATTAGTTAAAAATATCCAAAAACCTTATATTTTCTTTGAAATTTATGTTTAGACTTGGAAAGTAGTGTCAACACTATCGTCCATTCTCCATTGCAATTGTCTATGCCTTTTAAACACTCATATTTGTAAATATTTTGATATGTATGTGTTAGTATATTAAATTTAACCCTTCCATGAGAAAGTTTTAAAAATAGGTGGTATAAATACAAGTTAAATCTACCTCATTATTCATTTGGAAAATATCTGATATATATCTAATAAATACCTGATAAGCACCTCTCAAGCTTACACTATGCTAATAAAAATCAATTACACAACTAAGATATTTTTCCCTATTCCTTATTATTTTCATATTAGTCATAGTAGTAATCATATTAAAATTTTGAATCATTCAAAAATCAAACCTTGAACTATATTAAAATCTGGACCACTATATACACTTGCATATAATATTATATATATTTATTAACACACAATCCAACACATAGGGGAGAACTACATATGTCTGAGGCCCTCTTCATAGTATTGGATATGTAGGAAACACTCATTGATAAAGGGGTCTATTAGGATAAATTAAAACCCCTATCTATCCCCAAATTTCATACAAGAGAAACTATGAAATGAATTAATCAAACATTCTAAAAATAAACATAAACATGCACATCACAAAAGATGCTAGATTTAACATGGTTCACCCAAGATGGGCTACATCCACAAAACTTGTCTAGCATATTATTTCTAGGAATATAAGGGAGAAACAAAATCTTGTAACAAACCCTGTTACACCTCTCTACCTTTTTTGCCTCCTTTTTTAATATAATATTTCATCATTTTCATAATCATACATCTTAGCCATATAGCAATACATTTTAGGATAAAAACACCTAAACATAACCTCTACTATTAGATCTATAAACCTTTAATTAATGGCCCAAATTGACTATGAAATTACAATTTAACAAGTCAATTTTAATAATTTCAAGCCCCCAAACCATGAGGGATTCAAATAATAGGATCCAGACCTAGCTAAAATAACATCAAAATTTTAACCTCTAATCCTGGAAGACAATTAGGCTCCACACCTAATACGGTCCTTAAAGTCAACTTGACTTTGTGACCCCACTTACACATTTTGGGTAACGTGACAATAGCCAAGAGGAAGATCTAGGGTTAGAGCCATATTATGATATCGAAATCCAATGCATGCAATATAAACACATAATATTAAAGGTGACAAAAAACCTAGAAAGACCTAGGTGGAAGTTTAAGTCAATAGTAAATACTCCATATAGGATAGATGCATTGAATCACATATAGTAACATTTATGTAAGTGTCCATATGGTGATGCAATTGCACATGTTGACATAAAACTAATTTTTAGAATCTAATGACTGCATCCAAATATTCATATAATCTTTTTCTACATCTACATTTCTCAAATCTACCTACACATCGATGTATAATTTAAGTACAATTTTCTCCTTTGTATTTATATTATCATAATATTTAATGTTTTAAATTTTTTATATTTGGCATATGCTTAGATTCAATCTTTCTTATTAGAATATCAACATAATCTAAATTCATTAATTTAGTCTATTTTTAGTGTATATTATTCCTTTCTTGATTAAACTACCTTTTCATGTTAATATTTATTTTAAAAAGGGTTAGAAAGAGACCTATAAGGTGTATACAAATAATTCTTAGGTTTTTAGGCCTTTTGAACACAATCATGGTTTCTTTTTTTCTTTTGGATACTACAAAAAAATTTGTAGCTCAGAAACACATAAAAAAATAATCTATCATACAAAGATAATCCTTCAATGACATTGAAACCATATTAAAATTTGGTCTAAATAGGATCAAAGAAGAACAATAACATAACTTATGCAGGAGAGAGGTTAGAAGAGGAGAACTAAAATGAGAAACAAGATGTTCACTCCAATAATCAACATCTATGTGTATGTATTAATAACATGTAAAATAATTATAAAATATAAAGGAGGAGAATAATATTTATAATAAATTCAAAAAAATTCATTTCTTTTCTTATTGACTACATAAAAGGTGGCATTTAATGATGATGACACATGTGAAATAGGTAAGCATTAAATGCTTACTTGGGTTTGTGCACACCCTAACTAACCTTAGTAGAAAATCCAAATACCTAAGTTAACTTAACTAAATATATATAATAAATATTTTCACTAAAATTATATAATGATACATCATATACAGTAGCCTAATATGATTTTACACTCTTTTACGACATCTTACTTGTTTGCCCCTACATATTGGTTATCTATACACACTATGGATTAAATTTATCTTACATAATCATATACATATTATATGCATATAAAATTATTATTTATCATTAGTTAAATTCCTATTATTGTCTCCACATACTATTTTTATCTAAATTGTTGTGATTTACATATTTAGTGAGCCTGTGGGGACATATTGCTTATATTTAGTTGGTCCACATTGCCTTGTTATTAAATTTGGCACATGTTATGCCTTAAAATGTGTTACATATTGTTTAGATCCTTAAAATTCTTATATTTATCCATATTTACACTTGGATTTACTTTATTCTATAAATATGTTCAAAATGTTTAAAAAATACAAAAAAAATAAAAAAATTAGGAGCTAATCATGTCATGTTTTATAGTTTATATTATTCATTTATGTTATTTATCGCATGATTGGTATATTAAATATATTTGATCATACACACATGAATTTAAAGGTATGTATGAGTAATATTTAGGACAAATAGGTTACACATGATACATGAATGCATAGATGCATGACATTCATACACCTAGGATCCATGCTAATGTTGGGGGCATCTCATTCCATAGGTTACATTATTACATATTATAAATTTCTTTGACATTTTTTTTTTAATCATGTGGAACTACATTTCTTATTACACATGCCTTTATCTTGCTTATATTTTTATTTAGTGCTACATTTCATGGATATGCTATTTTTCTATATTGTGACATTAAATTAGATTGATGATGTAGATTAGCTTGACTTATTTTATGTTTGATTGATGTTATTTCATTTCATATCAGATAATCATTGATTATGTTTCGTATGACATTTTTTTATTGAGTTTATCATTGTATGACTCTTTATTTGGCCCTTGACTTCTTGTGTGATATTATTTGATTGAGTGTGTCATCTTATGTCTTGTATTTTGTACAACACATGCCTTTGTTGTATGACATTTGAATTTTTATTGTGTGTGGATTTCACTTAGTGTGTGACATTTTATTATCCATTGAGTGTGGCTATTTCCTTGTGTCATATTTGATTTTCCATTATGTGTGGTCATTGCCTTATGTAACACTATGTGTTCATTGAGGGTTATAAAATGTGCTTTTATTATGTGTGTCATGGCCATGCTATTGAGTGCTTATGAGTGGATACATTTAGGATTGTGTTTTATCATAATTAGATTTATACAACCCTAATTAAAATATAAACTTGAATGCAATTTATATTGTAAATTATTTCAATAAATTATGAATTTGGATGTAAAATACTAAAATAAATTTGATAAGTGGCATGTGTCTACACATAATATTTTCAAACTTTATCAATTAATGATTCTTTCTCTCTTGTATGAACCCATAAAATATAAATATATTTGAGTTCACAACTTAAAAAGTTCACTGAGAAATGAGTGGGTAGACCATTGGTGATTTTCAATATTGTTTTCCCTTATACCACCACTTGTAACCAACACAAACCTCACCTATATACTTCCATAATCTTTAACACCTCTCTTACACACTCCTCCAAGTAATTCACCACCTCAAACAAACCATACCTAATCCAAAAAATCTTTTTGATATTTACCAAATAAATTTAGCCTGGGCTGACCCTGTACTTAAAATATATTAGCACGTTATGGGTCTAAATAGGCCTTGGCCAACCCAGTCTGAGACCCAATTTGATTTTATTAATTAATGATACAGGGTTGATTGGGATAACTCTATAAATAAAAATTTTAGAAGATTTTAGGTTTAGATTCAAATATATAAACACATCCTTTCTACCATTTCTTAAAGAGAGAGTGTTAATCATTCATTTGTGCTTCTTTATAATATATTCTTCCACCATTATACTTGAGGATCCATTGCTTAGGATTTACACTTGGAGAAAAATCTTTTCTTATGGAAAAGTCTTAGATGTTTTGGCCTATCTTAGAGATCCTTACAAACCACAGCCACCCCTTTCAAAGCACCTTTGGCCAACAGAGAGATTGAGTCTTGATGGGTTCATCTTCAAGGTAAGTATCTCTAATTCTTAATCCTCTTTTTTAGTAGATATAAGTAGCACAAGTAATGACTTTTGAATGTATTTATCTCTCTATGATTTAAGGTTATATTTATATTAAATTAATTATAATTATTCTATGCATGTTTAATTTTATTTTTATTACCCCCTTTTTATGCCACATGCTTTGGTGAGCATTAGGTAAGATTCTAATTTACTTTGTGAATAAGAAAACATAGGACCTAGAAAGGGTTATTATATGGTGTTGCTTGACTAGAGGATTTCCAACTCTCTCTAATGTTGGCAAGGAACCCCTTGGTTAGGTCTAGATGATACATCTTGGTAATGACTCTAATTTTCTAAATGTACCAACAAGTAAAAGGGTAAGTGTGATTTATCTTCTTTGAGCTTGGATTGATTTGTAGATCAGCTTCACCTTCTATTGTATACATTTTGGTGAACTCAACATGAATTTAACCCTTGTAGGTTTTATTTCACACATTCATTTAGTATCATCTATTATATGTTTTTATTTTTATAGTATTGTATTGAACCTATTGATATAATCTAACATTATATGTGCAGGTTTAACACACAATCACTTCAATTGACTATGTATTTCTCTTTTTTAACCTCAACTTCTCAAACTTAGTAAACCTAATTGACTCTATTTTTAGCTTATTTTCAACAAATAGGTTTTACAAACTTCATTGACCTATTTTAATTTGTAGTAGATTATAAAAATTATCATTTGAGCAACATAGCATAAAAAAAATTAAACATCTTAAAAATTTATCAAGGTTCATTCTTACCTTCTTAGTCATTTTTATTTTTCATTTATAGTCCTAATTTTAATAGTTTATAGTCTATAAAATTGTAACCCTAAAATAAACTAGGTTGACTAGATTGCCATAGTTCTATAGATTAATTTCTCTCTAGAAGACTCAATTAACCTTATTTGACTGTATTGTTATGGATCTTGATTACATAGGTAAAAATAACCCTATCAACTCTATTTTGTAATGTTTTCAAATAATATCACTAGAAATGACTCTATAATCTTCACAACTAAATAAATTAACCTATTTTACTCGTATTTTATTCACTTTTTATTTTTGTTATTTGATTGCTTAGAGTAACAAACATAGACTAAATAAGAGGTTTTTAATTTATAAATTTATTCACACTATTTTTATTTTTCACATACTTCCAAATCAAATAACACCAATAGGCATTAAACAGTTTCTTCTCAAGGTCTACCTACTTGGATTTCATCACTAAAGGGGGAATTTGACTTGGTTTTCTAGACAAGTATAAATACATGGTTGATGATATATATTGAAAAATCACCCAACACCCTTATCGCTATGGGATTTTAAAGTGAGGGGGTAGGCCCCAATACCAAGCCAACACTATCACTAATATAGATCCATTTCAGCCTAAACTACTTGAAACTATCCATAGATTACTTTTCTATTCCTTCTTATAACAAAATCCCTATCACATTAAATTTAAAATTTATTTATAATCTAACAAAATTTAGGAATGACCACTTAGATTAACATTTACATTCTAGTTTTTCTACTTGTTATTTACAAATTATATTTTGTATTGCAAAACTTGTACTAGCCAGTGTTGTTACAAGGTTTGTGCTATAAGTTAAAATTAGATCAAACACATTTATCTAATTACTTATGTGATCAATTGGATTTAATTATTTATTTTATTACATTTTTTCCCTATCTTTAGAACATAGTCAACCTTATCAACTCAATCTCTTATAGGCTGCCTATTTTGTTTATCTTCAGCACATAGTTGACATATCTAATTATGTATCTTTTAGACTCCCTTAGTTTTACCATTTATAGAACATAGTCAATCAATTATAGTGTATCTC
The DNA here is from genome assembly GCA_037957365.1 of Torreya grandis. NCBI lineage: Eukaryota > Viridiplantae > Streptophyta > Pinopsida > Cupressales > Taxaceae > Torreya > Torreya grandis. The sequence goes on from JARHVA010004107.1 coordinate 598,598, forward strand.
TAACATCCTATTTTGTTGGTCTTTTCTACAAACTCTATCGACCTAGTCAACTCTATACCTCTTGCCTAATACTATTATTTATTTCATTGACTTTGTCATTATTTTTACTCCTTGATTTTTGATCTTAGATTCTTTTTCATAACATCATTAATTACCCTATTAGAATATTTTTGGACAACCTAAATCCATTTATATGATATATTGAATTTTATTTTATTCCTACCTTTGCTACCCAAGAGGATCCTCACTCTTGGAGCACTTTTGATCATCCTTCATCTTTGGGTTTAAATATGGTCCAAATTAATCCAACTAATGAGATTGATATATTAGATCCATTTTACACTTCTTAAGATAATTCTATCTTTAAGGCACCTTATTACACTATGGGGATGATTAACACAAGCCTAACCAAAAACCTCATAATCAACCTTATCAACACCAACAACCTGCCTCCTATCAATCTACCTCTTAACAACCCCCCTAATACCAATTTGGGGAATGTTTCTCCTACCAATCATAATTATCCTCCTCCCAACACTAATACACTAGTTGATACCACTCAAATTCTTGCACAAATAGTGAAACAAATGAACATCATGAAAACATCTAATACTTCTTAAATGATTAAACTATAACATCATTTGGTAAACATGGCTAACCAATCTCTTATTCTTCTTCCCCAAAATAACCAAAGTTTCATCCCTCCACCTCTTAATGATGTCACAAGAAATATTATTACCCAACCTATTATTCACAATAGGATGCTTCAACACATTCAAAATGACCCTTTTTCCCCCTCATTATTTCTATTGATATCGGTAATATATCTCAGACTATTAAATATTATGGGACTAAATACCCTATGTCTTTTCTCAAAGCATTCAATAATCTTTATAAATATCGGATCCAAACTAATACATTCACAATTACCAAACTTTTAGATAAAACATTCACAAATGACATATTAGAATGGTATAACCAATTCCCCTAACATTCTATATGACAACTTAAGGATTTAGTCAATACTTTAGTTAAGGAATTTTAAAACAATGATCTTCCTAAAAATTGTCTTAGCCATTTCATTAATGCTAAACAATCCCCTTCTGAATTAGCTCATGATTTTATCTAACATTTGAAATATTTATCTCACAAAGATGATCAAGACATGAATGATGATAACTTGTTCAAACTCTTCATAACTTCATTAACACCTTCCCTCCAATACAAGGTTCAAACTTTGACTCCCCAAAATCTAAAAATACTATCGATCAAGATAAGAGACAAGACTTTCTATTGAAACAATTTCAACCCAACAATAAAATCATCAAGGGATATTTCCAACACTCCACCAATGCAATCACTAGAAATACTCAAATAAAACCATGAGTTACCAAAATGGACAATCCCCATGCTTTCCATGCTCTAATAACTATTAAACAAATTAAACAACATTTAGCGCCTTCTAAACCATTCACTTATGCTAATAATCCACATATATGGTATGATGATTAAAAAAAATTTGGTTTCATGTTAGTGTTAGTCATTCCCACGAAACATGTCATGGGCTTGATAAATTTTCCATTTATTTTATGTTATACATTCAATCATGATGCTATGATCAAAATATATCATCATTATTATGTTACCACCTCTCAAAAGAAACAAACTTTCAATCCTTCTTCCTCTAATGACCCAAAAATATTTTCTACCTCCAACTCACAACATTAAAACAAATATATTTGTGCAATTGACACTAACTATGATCAATACTATACCAATTTTCAAAATTTGAATGCAACTAAGGTCATTTATCGATGTAAAACTACCCACAAAGATCCTATCACAAATCTAAAGAAACATCACTCAAAGAGTAATTTCTCAAAGATACCATTACCACTAATATTTCTTTAGAAAATAATGAGGAAACACTTACTCAATCCAAACCCCAAACTACCTCTCTTCCTACCAAAAATATTTTACCTTCCAAGCCTCATGCTAATTCTTCAAATTAAAAATCTCATTGAAATTTCTTATAGAAAATTAAAACTATGCCTTGTAAAATACATCTCATGGAGCTAGTTCACACTTCTCCCTATCATCACAAATTCCTAATTAAAAAATTACAAAAAATTAAAGAAACATCTTCCCTAAAAGTGGAACAACCTCCTTATGAGCCTTCACTAACAAAAGTTCATACTATTGAAACTATTTGTCCTTATTCAAAACCTTCTATAAAGTTCCTTAGATAAGAGATAATCAATGATGAAATTCTCTTTTGAGTCGATGAATCACCTCTCTTAATTAAAATCACCATTAATACCACCCTTATGAGAAAAAACTTAGTAGATGAAGGGTCAAGAATTAATGTAGCATCTCTTTAGATAAATTAACAACTTGTGTATAACAAAGGTCATACCAAAAAAACTTGTATCACATGCCAAAAATTTGAAAATACTAATGAAAAACCATTTGGTTGTTTTTGTCTCCCTTTCACTATTGGATCCAAAACTATACATACCAAGCTTGTATTTCTTGACTTACCATTATCCTATGATATACTCTTAGGTCACCCATGGACACATTGCATGAGAGCTATTACCTCTTCAGGTATCCAATGTATCAAGTTTATTCATAATGTAAAATGTTACAACCATGAGTATAATCCTAATCTATGAATTATTTAGCTTCTCAACCCAAAATATCAACATCTGATTACAACCATTCCACAAATCAATAGTGAAATTCTACTTGAATTCATTAATATGAATCTAGATTTACAAGTCATTCTTGCTAAATCTGATGATGATGAGCCAAATGAATTTAAAAATAATTACAATAATACTAAATTACCTCCTTACATTTCAAAGTGGCTCCCTCCTTCCATGTTACCCCATGATCATGCCATCCCTCTCATCGATGAGAATAATGACTTCCTTCCTCCATGTAATGCACATGAATCATCTTACATAGAAGATGACTTCACATGTAATGAATATGGAGTGGCCAAGTTATCTTAAGACCCTCTAACCATGCCACCTCAAAAATTTAATGATATAGGTGAATCTCCTTCTAGTTATCCTCTAGAGACATAAGCATGTACTATCTCTCACACCTATGATGATAACTACATCATGGCCTAAGATAGATTAAGATATTTGGATGTTCAACAATATCAACAAAATTTAGATAAAATACATGCTTTCAACTATGATGTTCATGCCATTTCCATGGATAGTGAGTTTGATCTTGAAATTCATGTACCTCTCATTAATCCTCCACTTCTTGATACCCCTTGGGTTGTTGAACAAATCTTACCTCTCACAAATTTAGAACTTCTGAAACCTTATATACCTTATATATCACCAATCACTCTACCAAATATCCTCCGTATGAATGATTTTAAAGATACACCCATTATCAATATAATTGAATCCAATCAACCTTCATCAATAATTCCATCTACCCCTGACATTACCCTTGATGTCAAGGTAACAGATGTATGCTAGATACATTCTAAATATGATCACCATGGCAATTGATTTAACAGTTTTGGGAATATTGGAGTATTATTCCTAATTTAGTTAAAGGGTCTAAGTAGTAAAATTAGTAAATAATTATACAATAATTATCCTACTAATTTATATAATTGAATTACAATTTTAAATTTTTTAAAATTAGTAATAAGGGTAAGAAAATAAGACTTAGATAGAAACCAACAAATACTATTGAGATAGGCTAGAATTTACTATGCAAGATTAAGACACTATCACAAATCAAGATCTAGCCTTCATTCATTGAAATTATAGGATCACTAAAAATAAGACACCCTGGTGTCTAAAATTATAATCCACCTCCATCACTATTGTCTTGAAGATCGAAGCTTTTTGGGTTTTATTTTCTAGGTCTATGTGACCCTACCTATGAAGTTTTGATAGCTAGAAGTCTATAAGCTCCCTATAGAGATGATTTTATCTTAAAACCCTAAATTAAATTATGCTTTGACCAAATTTGAGAAATAGGGGGGGTTATTGTGTGTAAGATTCACTAAATGTGTTTCCACACCCCTTATGTGGGCACACTGCCTACATACCAATACTTTGAAGAGAGATCAAGCCATATGTAGTTCTCCCACTTAATATGATTTATATAATAGTGTGTATGAAGATATAAAATGCTAAACTAGGTATGGTTGAGATGACTAGGGATTGGTGTAAGGATTTGAATAAGCTAGAAATAGTATTGGATGGATGTAGATAATAGGGAAATATGCTTGAGTAGTCTTGCTTACTTTGTGATATTTTCTAGCCCATTATAAATGAATTTTGAATGGGGTTTTATAGGTATCTATTGGTCATTGGTTAAATTTAATCATGATAAGACAAAACAATAAATAAGAGGAATTGAGAAAAAATAGTAATCTGGGCTCAAAATGTGATTGGACATGAACACTAAGAAAGGGACACCCTAGGGTCTAGTGCTATAGTCTAAGTTAGGTGCTATTTTTTGGAGGGCACAAGACATAGGGGGATGGAATAATAATGGAAAAGGGTAAGCTGGAATGAGGTCTTGAAAGCCTATGGATGACTAGAAATCAACAAAAAGGTACCTAAAAGGGTCATGAAAGAAAGTAAGAGGGACCTATGGGATGGATGTCACAAGTCACACTCAAGTTACCAATTTTCACATTTTATATGACTACATTTTCTCCCTATTTATTCTAGTGATTCAACAAAGAGAAATAATAGGATAAAGGAAAAATATAAAGTATACTTGTACTTACCTACAAGGGTGAAACTCATGAAGCTATTGTGATGTTTGGTATGCATAGAGAGAGCACATTCTGAAGTGTGAATCTATTAGAGAAAACAAAGATTAGATCATTTCTTACTAGATATACTATATCTAAAATAAGAATGTGAAAATTTGGGAAAGAGAGAGAGGAAGAGAAAGGAATGAATACACCTTATCAAATGTGAAAACTAATACAAAACCTATTATGATACTGAGTGATGCTAAGTAATGTTTCATGATGTTGAGTAATGTTGGATGATGTTTTACCAAGAGTAATATCATTAATGGAGATGAGTGATTAATTCCCTAAGCGTGGATCAAGAATGCAAAGGCTAACCCTTTGGCTCCATCATCACCCACTAAGTGAAGCTAGGTGGTCATGCATATGCTAATCAATGTTTGGACTATGTGTCTAATCCATTTCAATAAGTTGCTCAAGAATATAAAGGCTAGCTAGTCCTTTGGATCCATCATTGCCCCGTAAAGTGAAAATATAAATTGATACTAATATGAAATGTGTGTTGAATGAGATGGATCCTAAAGCCCATAAATTATCTATAATTTGACAATGTTGGCATGGATAACCGAATGTGTGCTAGAAACTAGGCCACTCTTGGCCACTCTAAAACTGGTGCACTAGGCTTATATGAGAGCCACTCTAAAATTTGGAGCTTAGACTTATATGAAATCCACTTAAAAATTATTCCAAACACATACAAATGGAAAAAGACACACAATTACTAAGAATGCCTACGTAATGCTAAACTCAGAAAGAATAGAAAACAAATATGTCATGCACATTGCCCCTAATCACTAGTGTCTAGAACATGGATTTTGATTTGGAAGTTATACCAACTATCATATCTAAAAATGGAAGTGAGATCTGTCATGTCATACATGATTCCCCCTATATTTTTATTCTTTAAGTAAAAGTGTACTAAAAACTACTAATTTTGAACTAGTTTGAATGTGTAAAACTGTAGCTGAACCAACATTTATACCTGCTTCTAGAAAATATAGTTTATCTATTGTTTGGATAGGAGCACTAAAAATAAGACAAATTAGTGTTTGGTACTATTATCCATGTCCACCATTGTTATCTTTTTCTAAAACTAAAAACTATTTTAGAATCATCACTATGTTTTTGGTCTATTCTGCCTAGTTTGACCTCTGATTATTGTTCTGAGTATTTTGAAACTAATTTTTTGACTGGTAGGAGGTTTGATCTCTATGACAAAACCCCTATTTGTTGACCCCTCTTTTGAGGGTAGGAATGAATGCCCTGTAATGACTACCCTCAAAATAAAGATCCATTCAAGTGTGTTATGCTATGAAATACATGATATAATAATGATAATTGACAAGATATCTCAAGATATAACATAGTTTGTAAACGATATTGTTAGATCAATAGGGGTATGCCTAGATAGATATAAAAATTTAATATTATGTGCAATGTACTAAATTGAAATTGAAACTTTTAATTATTAGTTATCAAGGAGGGATGGAGCATGATGTCCATCATGGCATCCAAGAAAGCAAGATAATGCATGATATGGATCATCACATTGCAAATAATAAGAAACAAATAAGAAACAAGAACACAAGGAAAGATTAAATAAATGTATAAGAGTGGACAAGGGGCCAAGAAAATAAAGGACATGGTCACATGTCACTCAAAATAGAAAGCAATCATACAAGGCATGTTTAAATACCACATACACATACATTTAAAAGCAAGCAAGGTTGGTGTGAAGGCCACAATCACATAGAAGATTACATGCAAATGACATTGGAAAATATCCCAAAGCATACACATGAATAGAAGTAAATGACATTGGTGAATGTCCTAAGGCACATAAAGGAGACAAAACAAGAACTAAGGAATACAATCAGTCTAGATATGTAAAGCAAGAAAGGAAAACATGTAAAAATTGGAAATACAATCACATCTAACTAATCAAAGCAAAAATGTGAAAGTATGCAAGACATGGTAATACAAGTCTAGGTATATGTTAAGAAATACACAAGTGCTATATACTAGTGAAATGTTGATAGAGTAATCTATGTAAGCTAGTAAATAATGTATATCAACATGATAAATAGAGTGTGTAGTGTAGGAATGACATAACCTAGATGGTATAGTCATGTAGAAGATGCCCCTAGTGGGTAAATATATCTATGTATGTCTTGAATGTAGAAGTAGGATGCTCCCTTAATGGGTAGAGTGAAGCAATCAAGGAGCTAGATGTCATTTCACACACTCAAATAAGATCAAGTGAATCATATTAATTTAGATAAATTAACAAACAATAGGATAAAACAACAAATGTAAGTCTAGCATAGTAATAGAAATGTAAAGTATGGATAATACATAAAATTAAAATGTTTTTTGTGTTTTTGATATATTGTATTATTTTTGTGTTTTGAAATGTTATGATCTATGTAAAATTAATCACATGAAGACTATATACAAGAATTTGAAAAGAATCTATATACAATTAAGCTAAGAAAGAATGATAATAACTGATGAGTCTCATGGGAGACTCCCTATCATGGTTTTCTATATCAAATAAAGGAATCATGCATGATTGTGAAGCATGAGGAGATGGATACGAATATGACTCTGTATGTTTAGATTCATTGTAGGTATATTGGAAATCATTATAACTTATATTGTTCCACTCATCATTATCATCTTGATTTTGAACTAATGGAGTGATAGTGTTGAATTTTATTATATCTGAATCTTTTCCTTTGATAAATTGTGTCTGTGAATGATTTTCCTTAATATTTTCAATAAATATCAAACCTTGGTGATAAACATTATTAACTTCTAGAATAGGAGCAGTGATGCCTTGAGCATGATTTCCTAACCCTTGACCTTGATAATCAATATTTTTAGATATTTTTGACTAAACCCATACTGTGTTGAAAGTGGAGCCTCATTTTGGAGAGGCAAATTTGCATCTTTTTCATGCTTTACCTATGCTTTTGGTATTTCTTATTGCTTTGATTTTACTTTTTGATCCTTTTGTTATTTTGAGTTATGATTTGGTAGCCACTTTTTTACTATTTTTGAATTTGACCCTTTGTGAATGTGTTCTTATGTCACTATGTATTTCTTGACCAATTTACCTTGTATAGGGTCCTCATTAGAAATTATCTATTATGTATGTCTTTTCAATGCCAAACACGAATATGTGTGATGTCCATGCATTTTATGATCTTCACAACAATCTCTGGATCTTCTTACTAGATGGAGAGGAGGTAGTTTGATCAAATTAGATTTAATCATTTCCCTTCGTACCTCACTTGAATTCTTATTTTATTTTTGAATGATTTTTCAGTCACTAGTTGTAGAGTTAGTTTATTTTGATTTATTATTTTGATATGTAACATTGATTACAACCAATTGACTATGTGAAGGTGCATATACATGATTCACACTAAAGTGACTTTAAGGATTTTATATTATAATATGAGTTTCCAATGTTGTGATATTTTAATGTAATAGTTGATTTTGCATTTGTAAATCTAAAATTATCTTGTCATATTGGTGATTTGATCCCTTAGAGTCTCATAAGTACAAACCCTAGTTGTTTCTGATTGAACATGTAAGCACATATGCTAAAGATGGTTTGAAGAGGCTCTAGTATAAATTTATGTATTAGGAATAATAGTATAGGCTACCTTAGATTTTGGAGGGGTGATATCATGGACCTAGTTAGAGGGAAACTAGTTATCACCCTCTTGGGGGAGAGGAGGAAAAGGAAGATACTCAAAAGTATCCAAAGAGTTAGATACATCTAGGTATAAACCATGTATATGAGATGAAATTCATGTAATTTATATAGAAAAATGATTATAAAAAACATTCCGCATGAGAGATACAAAATAAGGGATAGAGATCATGGAACTTTGTAATAATGCATAAAATTTTTTGACTTGTGATATGATATTTATAATGTGTTTAACACAATAAACTTGAAAATTTTGCCATATGAGAGATATAAATCAAGGGATAGAGATCATGAAATTATACATGAATGCATAATTTTTTTTGACATGTAATATGACATTTCTAATGTGTTTAGAAAAATGGAGTTGGGAATTATTTTTCATGAGCGAGAGAGAGTATGCAAAAGGAATATTGAAATCTTGTGCATCTTTAGCAATAAATTTTGTAATATCATCCCTTATTATAAAAATTAAGCATGAAATGCAAAGAATTAAGCTTTGTAATAACATATGGTATACTTCATCATTCATGAACATGATAGGACCAATTATGGTCTCCTTATTATTTTTAAGAAATGTAATAGAAATTTATAAATAAGTGAGATCCATTTTTGCAATTTGAGTGTAGATGTAAGGTGATAATTCAAGAAGCAATGGGACATAGTATAGGCAACTAGGGTTTTAAAGATAATTATTTTGAAAATTTATTATTAAAATTTGAAATTGAAAGTGACTTTTTGAGTTAAATATGCAAGTAAAAAATCAGAAATTTATTGGAAAATATGTGATTTAAAGAGACCTAGTAGATGAAACTAGTGTTTTGAAAAACATAAATATTTTTGAAAATTACTATTGTATTTTGGAATTTTAAGTGAAATTTTTATTTTAATATGCTAGGAAAAAATCATAAAATTATTGAAAAATTTCTAAGAAAATATTGGGACCTAGTATGGGCAACTAGGGTTTGAAAGAAGATTATTTTGAAATTACTACAAAATTTTAAAATTTAATGCAAATTTATAATTTTATTATGTAGGTGAAATATAATAAAAATATAGGAAAAATGAGTAGGAAATTTACCCTAGGGTTTCTAGGGTTTTTATGTGCAATAGAAGTAAGTCAAGTTCACTAAATGATTTAACAATTTTGGGAATATTGGAGTATTATTCATGATTTAGTTAAAGGGTTTGAGTACTAAAATTCATAAATAAATATGAAATAATTAAGATAATAATTTGTATAATTTTATTACAATTTAAACTTTTCTAAAAATAGTAATAAGGGTAAGAAAATAAGGCTTAGTTAGAAACCAACTGATATGATTGAGACAGAGGCTGACATTCACTTTGTAGGACTAACACAATATCGAAATAGGGATCTGGCCTTCATTAGTGAAAGGATAGGAGAACTAAAACTATGACACCCTAGTATCTAGCACTATAATCCACCTTCACCTCTATTGTCCTAAATATCTGAGCTTTTCAGGTTTTGTTTGTCAGGTTTGTGTGATCTTGCTTGTGAAGTTTCAATAGTTAGAAGTCTATAAAGCTCTTTGTAGAGCTGATTTTGTCTTTAAACCCTAGAATCCATTGTGATTTGACCAAAATTGAGAAATAGGGGGTGGTGTTAGCGTGTTTAAGATTTAATTAATGTGTTTCTACATCCTTTATGTGGGTGCACTACATACATATGAATACTCTAAAGAGGGATCAAGCCATATGTAGTTCTCCCACTTAATGTGATTTATGAAATAATGTGTATGAAGATAAAAAATTCTAAACTATGTGTGCTTGAGATGACTAGGGACTAGTGTAATGATTTGAATAAGATGGAAGTAATATTGGATGACTGTATGTAGAGAATAGGGAAATATGCTTAACAAGTCTTGTTTATATTCTTTCTTGCTTTGTGATATTTTCCAACCAATTATAAATTAACTTTTAATGGGATTTTATAGATATCTATTAGTCATGGGTTAAATGTAACTATGTTACTATGACACAATGAAGAAGAGGAATCAGGGAAAAATGGTAATCTAGGCTCAAAATATGATTGGATAAGAGTGCTAAAAAGGGGACACCCTAGGGTCCAACACTATAGTCCAAGTTTGGCACTATTTTTTGGAGGGTATAGGACTTGGCGGGATAGAATAAGAATGGAAAAATGTTTCAAATAAACTATAATGAGGTCTTGAAAGCCTAAAGATGATTAGGAATCAATGAAAAGGTGTCTAAAAGGGTCATGAAAGCAAGTAGGAGGGACCTATGGGATGGATGTCTCAAGTTAAAATCAAGTTACCAATTTTTGAATTTTATATGACTATAGTAAAAAACTCATCAATCTTGAAGTAGATGTGGAATACTATGGACTTTTACCCATGATCCCTAGTGATGAAGCCATACTTAAGTTATTCCATGCTAGATACCTCAATTTACACGATAACATCATAAACTTGGGAATTTTAAATGAAAGCTCCCAATTTTAATAACTTCATTGCTAGCATAGATCAAAAAAATAATCTCATTTCTTCTCTTCCCAATGCTCCTTAAAATTTTCAATATGGAAATGCTATGCTCATTAAATAAACCATGAGAATAGAATATGGTACACCCTCATGCACTCAACCCATAATAGTCTATAAAAAATCATGTGAATTGATCATAATAAATTTATCTTATTATTCAATAAATACCATGAATATTTCACACGGTCATATAAATATATGCTAGGTATCATCCATAGTATTTTTGTGTATAACATCATCACATACCCAAACACCAAACTTATTCGACAAAAATAATGGAAATTTCCACCTAAAGTTTCTACCCTATGCCATAAATAAATTATCAAACTAATAGATGCCAAGTTTATTAAACCCATTGACTATTATGAATGGGTGTCAAACATTTTTATTGTTTGTAAAAAGTCACCATGGTCATCTATATATGCATTGTGTTATATAATCTTAACCTCACATGTCCCAAAGATAATTTTTCATTACCTTTAATAGATGTCATCATAGATTCCATTGCTAGATATGAAATGTTGTCACTCATGGATGGTTTTTTAGGCTAAAATAAAATTAACATAGGCCCCAAATATCAACACAAAACAATATTCACTATAGATTGGTGCACTTATTGCTATGTTAAAATGCCTTTTAGCCTTAAAAAAGCTAGAACTACTTATTAACATACCATGAATCACATTGTTCATAATTTCACATAAATAATTGTGAAAACTTATGTAGATGAACTCATTTCTAAATTAAAAAGGCACATAACACATATCTCTAATCTATCCATCATATTTGATCGATTAATCAAGCACAAAGTTATACTCAACCCATACGCATGTGTCTTTGGTGTTATATTTGGTAAACTACTAGGGTTATTAATATCCCTTCATGGTTTTGGTGTTTATCCCATTAAAATCAACACATTAGTCAACATGACCATTCATCAATCAATTCCAAACATTCAAACTTACCTTGGAAAGCTTGGGGCAATCCAAAAATTCATCCTAGAAATGGTTAATTATATATACTTTGTTAATTCCCTCATTAAAAAAGGTGATGATATAGAATGGACTGATCCCTATAAAAAAGAATTAGATAACATGAAAGATTATTTACTCCATTTTCCCACCTTTCATCGACCTTCCAATGATCATCATTAAACTTTATACACCTCTTCAACTCCTGTATCAATTGGGTAAATGCCTACCCAACAAGGTGATACCAAAAGAGAATACACTATTTACTATATTAGTCAAGGCCTCATTAATTATCAAACACATTATACTGAAGTAGAATATGATTGACTTGCTATCTACTTTGCAACTAAAAATCTTCATCACTATATGCTCTATCAAACTACCTATGTCATTTTACATTTCAATCCACTTCATTTTTTCTCCAAAGCATTTCTACTTGGGGATATAATTGGCAAATTGATGGTTTTATTAATGGATATTAAACTTTGAATCATAACATAAAAATATATCAAAGGGAAAGTCATTGCTTAAAAACTTGTAATGACACCCATACATGATACAAATAATTTCAAGATAATCCCCCCAACAATAATATTCTCTATATTGAAGGTATTATTTAGGCTACCTCCCTTAAATTTTATTTCCATAATTTCATTGCTGATTTAGAGGCAAATAATCAAGAAGATACCAATATTATTATAGATAATACTAAATCCAAAGTTGTTATTGAAGAGATTCCTAAAATCACCATTAATTTACATGAATACACCTAGACCCTCCACTTTGATGGTGCCAAATGCCTCCAAAGAGTTGGGGTAGGTTGTATGCTTACTATCCCTCATGGTAATATCATCACTCTAGCATTTAGGCTAACCTTTGATGTCACTAATAACATGGAAGAATATGCAGATCTCATCTTAGGTATGAAAGAAACACTTGACTTAATAGTCTCATATCTACATGCTTTGGGTGACTCCCAACTTATCTACCATTAGGTTAACGGTGATTACCAATGTAAAAGTTAAAATATTATTTATTATCATCAAATAAAAACAAAAATAACCAAATATTTTGCCTCTTTTGCCATTGAGATAACTCCAAGATATCAAAACTCTATCACTGATTCTCTAGCTTCTTTATCATCCTTATTTCATCCCCATCAAGTACTTAATGATTCAAATTTACTTATTCAAATAAGAAAATAACCATCTTCTATCCAACCACATGATTTAATCATATTTAACATTAAGTCTATCAGTATTATATAAATCTCATGGTAAGAAAACACCATCTAGTTCCTTGAACATCAAACTTATTCTTTAGACACAGATTCTCATGAAAATCCTATAATATGTAAACAATATTTTAAATATGTCTTCTGATACAACACCCTTTATTACCATAATGTAGAAGGTACCCTGATATACTATGTAATACAATAATAATTCCCTCCTCTCTTTGAACAAAAATATGGGGGAATTTGTGGTGGTCACTATAGTGAATATATTACAACACACAAATTTTTATGTATGGGATACTTTTGGCCTACTTTAGAAAAGGATGCTATTGATTTTGCCCAAAAGTGCAGTCTTGCCAACTTCATGATGATTTAATATATTCATCACTAGTTTATATCCAAATTTTGGAATCTCCTTGGAAATTTTACATATGGGGATTGGATCTCATCGTCAAATTACCTTAGTCACAATATGGTCATGTTTTTGTCATTACTTCTACTAAATTTTTTACCAAATGGGTAGAAGTCATGCCTTTTGTTAATGTTATGAGAACCATTATTTATAAATTTATCCTTAACTAAATCATTTTTTGATTTATAGTTCCCCATATTATCATTTATAATAATGGTGTTAATTTAAAAGATAAGGACATGAAACAATAATGTGCTAAATTTAAAATATACCACAAATTTTCCACACCTTACCATCCATAATGCAATGGCCAAGTTGAGGCCAATAATAAATTTTTTCATAGATTTATAAAAATACCATCTAATAAACCCATACTAATTTTCATCTTCACTTATATCCCACTTGGGCTTATCATACTATCATAGGTACTACCACTAGGGCAACACCGTTCTTGCTAGTCTATGGTTCTGAGTCGGTTTTACCATTAGAAGTTGAACTTCCCTACTTACGCATATCTCTTCATGCTATCATTCATGATGAAAAATTATGTGAATATTTCCTTCATTCCCTGAATATTATTTATAAACACCATCTAGCCACTCTTTAACATAACCACCAATACAAGGCTTGCATCACTAAACAACATAATAAAAAGGTTAAAGTCCACACTTTCAATGTTGGTGATCTAGTCCTTAACTTATACTATACCCATTATAAATAATCAAAATACACCCAAAAATGGTGGGTTATTTATTTAGTGAAAGACATTCTTGGTCCTAGCACCTATTAACTCCAAAATAATGAAGGTCATGTTTTTAAAGAACCCACTAATGCACAATTCTTTAAGAAAATACTTTTCTTAAATATTTTCCTTCTTATAATAATTTTATATATTATCCTTATAACACTTATTGTAGGATTTATACATGGATCTCACCCTCTAAAATAGTCTCTTTTTACACAACCTTAGTTACTTCCCTTGGTCCTTTGGTTTATTTATTTCATGAGTTGCATTGTAATTCCATGGATAGGACCCGATTTTCCTCATGAATTCCTTTTGCTTTCATACATTGATTTGTCATAGCAAGTTTGTTATTTTACAATATTTTTTTTATCCACTTGGGTTTATATTTTGTAATTTTCATTTTAAGATCATGGATAGGACTGAGACCTCATCACAAATGCTATTTTTTCTTTTTTACCCACTTGGGTTTCTCTTTTGTGAGTTACAATGTAATACCATGGATAGAACTAGACCCTCCTCATAAATGCCATTTTCCCCATTTTTGAACCCACTTGGGTGTCTCTTTTATGAGTTTTAGTGTAAGACCATGGATAAAACTAGACTCTCCTCATAAAATCACTCTATTATTTCAAAAACATGTTTACTAAACCAAGTGTTTCTTTTTTATAATTTTAAAAAATAGTTACAAGTTTTTGATCCCATATTCTCAGCTTTTGATTTTGTCTCTTTTGTGGTTAAAAATTACACAAAAAACCATGTTACCATGTTCCCCTACACTTATATACATTATTATGATAAGGAATCATACTTACCTATCATTGTATTCCTTTTCATATTATGACATTTTTTGTGATTTGAATTAATTCATTTTTTTTCATGTTCATTCCCCTTGATTTCCTTTCCTTTCATTCCACTTTAGATAAAATTAGGTAAAACTAAAGATAACACTTTTATTTCACGTGAATAAACAAGACTCTTAGACAACATGCTCTCTAATTTCTCTTTTTTAGCTATTAAGTCCAAATTTTTCATTTGATAGTCATTTTTAGCACTCATGTTTGGTTCTCCAAATCCATATGAAGGAGTAATAGAAAAATACATCAAAAGTTCAAATATAAATCATTTAAAACAAAAGGAAATGATCAAAAGGCAATATAAAAATAAAAAAGTAAACATCACACCAAAAGATGTGATTTATAACACATCTCATATCTCTAATCAAAGTTAAAACTCCATAGTTGGCCTCATGATAGAGCCAAGGTCTATTGGGATGTAGTAGGCTATTATATTGGGATAGGATAATTCAAAATAATCTATACTGTTACCTACTTTCTTATGTAAGTACCCAATCTTTATAGTAGATTGATGACTCTATAAGGGGTCTTAAGGAATGGGGAAACAATTATGGGAAGGTATGCCCATTTTAATTTTCATGTATATAACCTTCATGGGATGATATTCATACTTCATTTTATAACCCAAGATTTGTGTGGTTAGGTACAAGTTCTCCTGAGTCCTTAATTTCAAAATTCCTCTTATTTTAACAAACCTAATTTTATTGTCTTGTCTTTGATAAAGAGTTTTCTCTACCTTGATTTTTCCATCATTTCCCCCCTTTATAGGCAAGTTTAATTCTAAATCTATTTCCACACTTTTATATCCCCTCTTCTTCACATCTTAAAACATGTTACACCAATTTGTTTTGGTTTTATCTCTCCTTAGAAAAAAATAGTATGATTAAGTGATTATGGATTATCTTATTTATACCATTACTTTACATTTATCAAATTGCCTTGGTTTTATTTGAAAAATTTTCATTGTCATCTATTTTTTTTGAACAGATGCATCTATTTCTATGTTTTTTATATTTCCTTTTTTTGGACAACTGTGTCTCTTTCTATTCTTAGTAATTTTTCCATTGTTGAGTGAGGTCTAATTGTTACTTCTCACACACTAATGTTTTAGATTACAATAAAAGAAAGTTTTTAAGGGACCCTAAAACCCTTTAACAAAATCAAGAAAGATAAAGCATTAACAATCACCAGGACAAGCAGTCCTAAAACCTACTACAGAGCAACATCAAAATTAGGTTTTACAGGGACCTGAAACCACAAACATAGTCTAGTAAAAGTACCCAAGTTTTACAAGAACCTAAAACCTCAAAGAACTTACAACATAGGGTACAAAATGCTAAAAAATATATATCTTTAGCATTCTACCTTGGCAAAAAATGCAGGTTGCCATTGCAATAATGACACACAAGCATTAATCGAGACCTGAAAATTCCTCAAAATACCTTTGGTTTCTCTATCCCTTTGATTTTCTAGAGTCACCATTAGATCTAGTAATAATGATGGCCATAGCCATGTTGAGAAAAAGGTCATGTTCCACCATGCCTTCAAACCCTAAAATCACACTGCCCACAGCCCTGGCATCCTTACACCAATGGATGCCCCTTGCCAAACACTAGAATTACATTATTCAGCTAGTTCCATGGCCCACATTTAGGATCCATGTTTTGCACCCTGATTATGTTCCACAGCTTTGATAGCCACCTCAGGATTATGACATCGTTGTCCATTTATATCTGTGAGTACCCTATGTGACTCCTTGCGATGACCGATGATGAGATGCTTGTGGATCTTAGCCAGATCCAGGCCCTATGCATAGTTTCAAATTCTATGGGGGCTGTGTGGATGTGAGCACCCTCAACCCTGGACCTAGGGTTTTAGTCGAGGGAGAGAGGCAGATCCCCTCCCTCCTCACTCTATTATCCAACTCAGGCTGGAAATCCAACCCGGGTTCCATCCACAATATGAAAATTTGAGCTAAAAATAAAGTTCCATGCAATAATAGATCTTGCATTACAGTGCCACACAGATGCGAGAAAGGGTTGATGATTAAGTAAGAATTGTTATTACTCACTAATCAATGTTATTTTACTATTTATTGCCCATCTTTGTTTAAGTAAGGATTGTTACTAGTTTTACATTGATGTTTGATTATTGTTTTTACTTGTGTCCTTAGTTTGACTTGGTTTATTTACCTTTATTACTTAAGGAATATTTTTTTGAGTTTTTTGTTCATTTAGTAGCCTTGGATTTTTGGTTACCTAATTTAATATAAAATTTTGGCTTGGTCATTTGGTCCTAACTTAGAATTTATCACCCTAGCTTACCAAATTTCCAAGTAATCATGCATACACATTTAAGTTATATTGGATTTCTTGGATTTTTTTATATTTGCTCTTTAGTTTTGTATTTTTGGGTTTGTCTAAATAAGTCTCTACATCCTCCATGATCAAAACTACATACACAATAGACAACCATTCAGTGATGAAGGTAAGTCAAGGTATACATACATTAATTTTATTTTTATTTATTTCTTTTTTAGCCATTTCCTTTTAGTTATTTTATTTATAAAATACTACAATTTATTTAGCTTTAACATTGTGTGTTGTTATGTTATTTTCATGAAGCACCACCCATACTACACCTAATTGACATATGATGAGCTTCGATTGGAGAATATATATACACATAATATTTTCAAAATTTATCAATTATTGATGCTTTCTCTCTTGTAAGAACCCACATGTCTCAATATCTCTGAGTGCATGTCTTAAATGGTGCACCAAGAAAGGGGTGGGTAGACCATAGGTGCTTTATAAGATTATTATTCCTTATAAAACTAATTGTAACCAAAACAAACCCCTCTTAGACACTTCCTTAATATTTAACACCTCTCTTACACACTCCTCAAAATAATTCACCACCTCAAATATCTCCTACCTAAGCCAAAAACTCATTTTTACATTTACCAAATAAAGTTAGATAGGGTCAACGTTGTACTTAAAACATATTAGCACATTATGGGTCTAGGTCAGCCTTGGCCAACCTAGTCCAGGACCTAATTTGATTTGATTAATTATTAATATATGTTTGATTGGGATGACTTTGTCAACTAAACTTTTGAAAGAGCTTAGGTTTATATTTAGCTATATAAACACATCCTTTTTGCCATTTCTTAGAGAGAGATAGAGTTAATCACTCATTTGCACTTCTTTACAACCTGATCTTCCATCATTCTAATTAAGGAATCATTGATTAGGGTTTATAATTGGAGAATAATATTGCCTTTTAGAAAAGTCTTGGATGATTTTTCCTATCGTAATGATCCTTATAAACCATAATAACCTCTTGCAAAACACCTTTGGCTAAGGGAGAGATTGAGTCTCGACAAGTTCATCTTCAAGGTAAGTATCTCTAACTCTTACTCCTCTATTTTAGTAGATATAAGTATCATAACTAATGTATTTTTAATATATTTCTCTCTTTATGCATTAGGGTTATATCTATATTTAATTAATCAAAATTATTTTATGCATGTTTAATTTTATGTTTATTATGCCCATTTTGTGCAACATGCTTTTTGTGAGTAATAGAATAAATTTTACTTTACTTTGTCATTTACTTTATGAATAAGAAAACATAGGACCTAACTAGGGTTATCACATGGTGTTGGTTGAGTAGAGGATTAAAACCGCTATTTAGTGATATTATTTTGGTAAAGGACTCCTTAGTTAGGTCTAGCAGATCCATCTTAGTCATGATCCTCATTGTTTAAATCTACAAACAAGTGAAAGGGAAAGTGTGATTTATATTCTCTAAGATAGGATTGATTTGTAGATCAACTTCACTTTCCCTTGTATACAACATGTGATAAATATGGAAAGTAATAAAGATATCAAGATACTTATCTTTTTCATATTTGTTGAATGATCGTGACTAAACTTTGATAATGGTAAAAATTTGGAAGCAAGCTTGTGAGTTATTCAAATATGAAATTAAATATTTGTGCATGTAGGGTCACTAATGTCAGGCTATGAAAGATATATCGATGTGATTGAGGCTAACATTACTTTCTTGGGCTGATTTGGCTCTCTTTGGCTATACACTTAGTTTTACCTACTTGTGATACCTATTTATGTGTGATATTGATAATTGGCTATGTGTGCAACTACAAAAAAAATCCTTCACCTTGAAACACTAGGTTCACTTGTGAGGGGTGGGTTAAGATAAACCTAATCACCCACATTAATGATTAAACATTATCTATTTAATACTTTGAAGAGGGAAGTCAAGCCCCATGTAGTTCTTCTATTTTATGTGAATATGCAATTATGCTCCTTTTATATATGAATTCACCTAGAATTTATATTTAGATACTTAAAAATGATTGATGTTGACTTATCTTGGTGTAATTTATACTTGTATGATGACTGATCCTAGTGATTGATTTGTAATTTAGGAAGAATAGGGCATATTTGCTCAATGTGTAGTAGTGTATAGATGCTTTATGGATAAGTGCCTAGCAAGTGCTAAGTGTGGGTTTTATTTGTATTAATATGAGTTTATTTATGTACTTTCTCATACCATTGATGCATTAAGAAATTGGGCTAACCCATATGAATGATTTGATTATAAAAAGTAACGATTATTGGTGAGGGTTACTAACGTCACTCTTAGGTTAGTTTCATTGATAAAACTATCTTAGCCTTACATTAGTGTCTACAAGACATGAATGTGGATCTAATGATTCATAAGTCTCTAAGTGAGATATTTGGCTAGTTTACCACAAATTGATAGGATCCTATAGGCGATTGATAAAAAATAGGAGGGTTAATCTCATAAAAAACATATAGATGTGAGATAATGGTGAATAAGAGGCATATATGTGCACACAATTCATGTATATTAAAGTTATGTCAAAAGTGACATTTTCAAGTGCCTAATATCATATTTTAGTATCTAAAAATGTCTCCCTTTTATTCTAGTATTGAAATGTAATATAAATACTAGAGTAAAAGGAAAAAGTATACTTGAGTATGTAAAACACAATTTGTATTAGGGAGATGGCTCCAAACATATAACTTTGATCCATGCAAACCTAAAATTAAAATATAGTAGTCAATGCACATATGTGAAATCTAAAATATTAAATTGAGGTTGGAAAAGTTTTAAGAGCAAGGAAGTATATAGGTATGTGAATTAATCATGTTCCCTTGTAACTTATTAGAGATGATGATTCCTTGTTGAAGTATTGGATAATTTATGATTCCTTGTTTAAGCCCATGGATATTTGGGGTGAATTTTCCTAAAATTTGTGTAATTATTCAAGCATTTAAATTGGGAATATAAAATCCCCAACCCTCATAAATGTGGAGTAGTGATAAGATAATTGAGCATTATTGAACCTCAACTGCACTACCTTAAATAACTGATCTCAAATATCAATATTATAAGGTGGGAACCAAATAATGGGTTAAATATGGGTAATTCCATGGCCATTAAGAATCACTGAATATCAATGTACATTACTTAAAAATTCATAAATCAACCCTTGTAGATCGACTTATAGATTCAGGTTTACCCAATACATTACACCATTGAATTGTATTTGCAAATAAACATTTGTAATAATTCTCAATGAAAAAAATGTAAATGTGCACAAATAAATATCATGCCTCACTAAATTGTTTTAAACTTTAAACTATAATACTGCATATGTGCATGAACAAACATCATGCTCCATTAGATCTATACCAACTGAATAAAATGCTATGCATCTATATACTGAAGTTTGAGAACCTATATCTAAATGTTTATGCATGTTGAAAATTGTAATTTTTGTTATTTTAAACCATGCACACATGCATGTTATATTCAATCATGTGTATCTAAGTATGTAATCTACAATTCATGTCTCTATAAAGTGTGTGCAAATGCATGTCATATGCCCCTATATTCTATACCAAGATGTAAATATTTGTCATATATATAAACCAATCTGAATCTATTAAATATGTATTTTGTATCCAAAATATTATTATTTAATTCATGGAGGCTTGTGTCTCTTATGACAAGCCCACTAATATTCCTCTTTTTGAGGTGAGGAATGTAGCTTTTAAGTCACTCATCTAAAAAAGAAGAGTTAATTATATCGTCCTTTGTGTAAGAGATGTAATCATTTATAATCATGTCAACAAGTGGAGAATATGTCATCATAATAATATATATGTCATAAAAGCATGTATGTAACATATGTAATTTAAGGCATATAACTATCATGTCAAGATAAATGTATAAATTAGGCATGCAATGGTAACCATCAATGATATGAGAACTGAATAAGCCTATGCAATAGAGAGGTTAATGATATGAATCATGGTACCACACTCAAAATGGAGGTGTGTGATATGTATCATGACACCCACAAACTCAATAATCTCAACAAACTAAAAAACCATAATAATATCAATATAAAATCCTAGAGTAATCTAATCATAAGCATGTAATGTCACATATAAGGCCAAGGTATACATATAAGTGATATAAATATGTTGAAATAAATAAGGCCAAGGGCCACAAAAAGGGACATAAAGATGCCAAAAAAGAACCAAGACCAAGGGCCACAAATAAGGGATAGAAATATGTTTCAATAAACTAGGCCAAGGGGCCACAATCAAAGGACACAAAGATGTCTCAAATAAGAGATAATTAATGTTGCACACATAAGGCCAAGGGTTGCACAAAATAAATAAATAGTGAGTAGCCTACCATGTAAGAGTAAAATTATTAATGAAGCATATTTTTTTTGGAAAATAGACTATATCATTCATGTATGCTAGTACTATATCATACTAAAAAAACATATCCATATAGCACTATGTAAAACATGAGTAACTAGCCAGAGATGTGTAAGCAATCTAAGTAGCTTGACATGGTAGAATTTCATAACAAGATATAACTTGAGGTAATGTGACATGTGGAATAATATTCCCATAAAATTAGCATGGCTACTATGTATAATAGATTCTATCTTCTATGTGTCTATGCATGATCTATATGTCTTGCATCACACTCATATACTATGAAATGCTAGTTTGTATGAAAAATAATGTCATATACCAAATAGTGATAAATAACATATGTAAAGAGTGTGATATTTCAATCATGTCGTAATTAGGTCTTGATTTAAATTTTTTTAATGTTTATTTGTTTTATATTTTTAAAATTTTATTTTTTTAAATATTTTTGAATATTATATTAAAATTTGGATATAAATTGATACTAGCAAGAAATATCAAGTAGAAAGGCTTAAAAAATAGAAGAATGGAAGGGATTATAATAATTAGAAACATGTGTGAAGGCATAGTATGCACTAGATGTAATAGCATGGTTGTGTGAAGTAAGTGAAAACAAGCAACATGCCACCACTATATATGTGAACCACATGATAAATCAAAAGAATATGTAGGTGGTGGATGGTGATGAAGAGGATTCCATGTATATTCTCATGTAAAATGTTGTTGTAAATGTATGAGATCATGTAAGCACAAGGGGAGCCTTAATGATAAATGTCATCATGTAGGAGTGAGCAATTAATGTTCCATAAATAATATATACCAAGATGAAGTTATGGTTAAGGATACATCATAGGTAGATGTCACATATGTTTTGATTAAAAGGCAAGGACTAATTGAAGATATATTCAAGGGAAAAAATAATGGCATATGTACATGTGTGTGGAAACATAGAGTACTAGAGGGGATAAAAAATTGAACAAACACCAAGGAGATATGTACAATAAATGATGTGTCGATGGACTATACGGGGTCTAACATGAGCCTTACATCAAATGGTAGTAATTTTTCCATCCATGTGGTTAAATTTTTAGATGTATCTCTATCTAAATATATAAAAGAATTATGTGTTGTATAATATCCATCATTATTATCATACTTTATCTATGTCAGTGTAAAATGTTCAACCATGGTGCCCATATTTCAATGTGTATCCTTGTAAGATGTTTATGTTGATTGTGGAATCACGTTTGGATCATGAACTAATATACTATTTTCATAGAGGAAAATAAAGTTGAAATCAATGGGATCTTGTATCTTATGTCTTAACTTAAATCACTTGTTTATAGAATGGTCTATGTATTGATGGTAATCAAAATATTTGGTTCCATCATATCCCCAAGGTAAATTTATATTTATATCAAAATATATAGGTGTGGGGAGTGATATGAGTTTTTATTCAAGTAAATTTTTTGACATATAATAAGGAGGTTGGGGTAATCATGAAAATTACCTCTTATGATGAGATGGTTGGATATGTTTTACTGATGGATTGTGGTAAGGTGAGGTATTAAAAGTGATTATCATCCATAAGATATGTGTACTAGTATCTATCATCTATGAATTTTAAAACCTTGTGTAGTGTAAATGGCATGGATTCTATAGTCTATATCCAAGGTTGACCTAAGGGTAATTTTTATTGTATACTATTAGACATGATTTGAAATGAAGTATTCACTATATAGGGTCCCATGATCACATCCTATGATATGGTTCTAAATACTATAGATAATACACTATGAGGTCTAGTGACATATTGTTGTGATTTGTAAATTTTTTCCAATTTATGTACACAATTATAATTGCACATGTTTACATTAGAGCTAGTATCTATCAATAGATGCTTAACCTTTATTGTTAGTATCCTTGATTGAAAGTATGTTGGAAGATTTGTCTTAACTTATTATTTAATGGTGTTATTATCATGTTAATTACTATTATTATGAACATCAAGGGTTTTATGAATATCTTATGTTGTATTGACATGTTCTTTTATTACGTTACTTATTTTACTGACTTGTGAAGGATGTATGTATCTAAGGCCTTGGAATATTTTTTGGGTAGATGTTGCAATGGTATGGATAATACTTGTGAATATTTTCCAAATTATTTTCCATTGTATCCATATTTATATAAATATCTAAATACATATCCAAATTATTATAAATGAGTAGTTTGTGATGGAACACTAATCATGGCTAAAGGAATTATGGCTTTGTATGAAGTAAGATATCTTTTTTATAGTTACATCACCTTATATTACAGATATATAATTATTTTCATGAGGGATCATGTAATATAAATATATGATAATTAGATAACTTTGTAGAATCATGATGCATAGTTATAGCCATAGAGATCTAATGGTGTGTACACTCCCTATCACTACCACTTTATCTTATCCTGAATCATAAAATGATAAGAAATAAAAAATGAAACTTAAGCCAAGTATGAGGGATAACATAAATTAATAAGGTTTTAAATAAGTAACATAGAAGTAATTAATTAATGAAAAGAGGAAAATTAGGAATTAGGTTTGAAAATGAAACCCTAGGGTAAAAATCTAAAAATCCTAGAAGAATGAAACCATAATGAATACCTAGAGTTTTATATGGTTCAAACAATATTTAAACTCACCAATATGATTTACCCTAATTTGGATTTGTACAACCCTAGTTAAGATATGAAATTGAATGTAATTTAGAATGTAAAATATGATAATCAAGCATGAATCTGAATGTAAACTATTGAAATAGATTTAACAAGTGGCATGTGATAAATATGGAAAGTACTAAAGAGATCAAGATACTTAGTTTTTATAATTTATTTATTAACTTAAATTGACCTATGATAATGATAAATGTCTATAAGAATGCCTATTAGTCACTTAGATTAATAAATGACTGTCTATAATGCAAGGTCACTAACATCAGGGTAGAGTAGATTCCTCAACATTACTGATTGAGGCTAACATTACTATCTTAGAGGATTTGGTTCTTTGTGGTAATATAATCAATTTTGCCTACTTGTTATACCTATATATGTGTGATATTGATGCTTGAATATGTGCATAACTCCAAAAATTAGTCTCCTCTTTGAAACCTTAGGTCTACTTGTGAGGGGTAGAAAATTATAAAAATTTAATAAGTGTAATGGGCTGAGCTAACCCAAATCACCCTAATTAATGATTGACCACTAATTACATATCAAATTCTTTGAATATGGAATTAAATTTAAATGTAGTTATTCACATTAATTTTAATGTTAAATTTTACTTATTTGTTATATGAATACACTTATAACATGGCTTTCGATACTTGATAATAATCACTCTTGACTAAGATTGGTGTGATTTAGACTTGGTTGATGACTACTCATAGTGTCTAATTTGTAATTTGGTAAGAATAAGGAAAATTTTATAAATGTGTAGTAGTGTATATATGCTTGATAGATAAGTGCCTAATTAGTGATAAGTGTGGATTTGATTTTTATTTATATGTGTTAATTTGGGTAATTTTTCATGCCACTAAAATACTAATAAAATGGGCTGAGCCATAGGAATGATCTAATTTTAGAATGTAACCATTGCTCAGCGAGGGTCACTAATGTCACCCTAAGGTTAGTTTCATAAATTTTAGCATGATTTTATTTTCAAAGAAATAGAAAAGTGAATCTAATGATTTAGAGATGTCAGAGTAAGATATTAAGTTAGTTTGCCATAAACTAAGAGGATCATGTAGGTGATTGAAAGTAAAATGGGAGGGTTGGAATCATAACAAGCATGTAGATGTAAGAGAATGGAAAATAAGAGGGATATATGTGTGCACAAGTTATATATGGAAAATGTAGGCCAAAAATGACATTATCAATTTTCTAATAGAATATTTTTGTATCTATATATTATCTATTGATTTTGTGGTGTGGTGATTCATATCATGCACCTTTATACTTGTGTGTGGTTCCATGATCCATATCACATCCCTTCCTATGTAGGGTGTTATTCAATGATTACATATTTGATGATTATTAATGCATGCCTAAATGT
Source organism: Torreya grandis (assembly GCA_037957365.1). Taxonomy (NCBI): domain Eukaryota; kingdom Viridiplantae; phylum Streptophyta; class Pinopsida; order Cupressales; family Taxaceae; genus Torreya; species Torreya grandis. The sequence goes on from JARHVA010004107.1 coordinate 624,769, forward strand.
TATATCCTTATTGGCATGACACTTGCATGACTCCCACTACATGTTTCAAATATGCTTTGATGATATATTCATAGTATTATGACATATTATCCTCATTTTAGCACATGATTTTAAATTATTACATATTTATATATAACATGATGTGGTTAACTCTTTGATTTTGAGATGATTAATTTACAAGCTATATTATTCACCTCAAAAGTGGGGCATATTAGTGGGCTTGTAATAAATATTTAAGCCTTCAAAGATAGATAATTCATATTTTGGGATAGATTACATGATTTAGGGAGTTCAAATTAGTTTAAAATATTAGTTTGGTTCAGATTTTGATACATATATTTACATATTGAGACATATTTGAGGGCATATGAAATGCACATATAAACATTTTACAACATAAGTGACTTATTTTTAGATATATCAAGTTTGGGATAAAACGTCCTATATATTTTATGACAATCTAAATCAGATTGGGATAGTTGATAAAATTATAGTGCATGAACATTGTTCATGCATACATATTATAGTTTTTATATTTTTAAAGTTAGAATTGATGGTATTTAAGGTCATATTTTGAAACTATAAGTCCATTTGTAACCTACATGAGCCTAAAATAAGCTCCCTCTTCCAAATTGAGGTTTAGTATGAGTTAAAGAAGTAGTGCATCTTAGGTTATGCATTACTCAATGGCCTAAAATTAATCATTATGAGCCTAGTATAATATCTAACCTCTAATATTGGGGTTTAAGAATCAGTTAAATGAGAATCACAGTTGATTTTTTGCATCTCTTAATGGCCTAACATTTCTCCTTATTCATTAGGCTTGGGGCATTTATCTTCCTAACCCATGGTTTTAATAATGACACTAACTTAGGACATAATCATCTCAATACATTCTCCATTGGGGTATGAACACCCCCAATATATAGTTATTTATAAATAAACACATCTCCAACTTTTCATAGGGAAATATGGTTCACCCACTTAAGAGTGTAATATTTTGTTGTTCTTTAAATTTAGAAATTTCATTTAATTTATTTCAAATTTCATATCATATGTGGACACCAAGTGTTGAATATTTAATTATATGTTTTCATGAACCAAAATACACACTTAGAGCCTTATTCAAAAGACAAAGTGTGTTTACACACTAAGTTACATCTTTTTATCCTTTTACTCTAGTACACATATGGATCTTGCACATGCTTATTTCCTATATGATTACTTTATATTCATCTAAACTTATCAATTTTACTATAAATTACCTAAATTAATTCCATAATCTATGTTTAATTTGACTAATATCCTTATTAGATTATTTCATAACCATCAAATTGTTATTTTTGTTCTTGGAACACCTTTGTTGGAGAGTGGATGCGTCTATTACCAAATCTATCTAAGAATTTATAGATGTGTCCATGTACCTTTTAAATATTTAAATAATTACAATAGGCTATCCCACACATTTCAAAAATTTGTCATATGAAAAGTTACCCAAAAACTCCCACATTTATACACAATAGGTCTAAGCATATTCCCTATATAGCATTCATCTAATAAGCACATAACACTTATCAAAGATACATTTACACATTGAGAGGGACTATCCTAAATTTCCCAACATATAAATTAGTAACAAGGAGTAGGACCTAACCAAGTTTGAAGCACCTAAACCAAGTCAAATTTCCATTAGAATGTGTCTAAAGCTAGATCATAGGATAAATTCATACTAGTGGATCATGATTTCACACATTATAAAGGGAATAACTACATGAAAATTTATTTCCCTCTTAAGATTATTAGAGACGTTATGAAGTGGTTGAGGTTAGATTAATCTATCATTGTTATCCATTTTTATAGGTCAACTTAGTGTAAAAAGTGGAACTAGGGATATGATGTTAAGGAGACAAGATTTTAGATTTTATGAACATAATGAGCATCTAATATCACATAGGAGGATTATTTATTAACATGAGAAATTAATTATGCCAAAATAGTGAGGAATAACCTAATAATATGAATTTGGTTTAAGCAAATGCCTTTATTTGACTCAGGAGTCAAGATCTTGATGGACTCATCCAACATATCAAAATACTCAGGATCTTGGTCCTTTTCCATTCTTTTTAGTCACTCCTATTTATTCTTAGACCTACACAAACATAAAATAAGTTAAGTATATTAACCTCTTAATAGTTTCCATAAATAATAAATTGTAATTATTTAATAATACTTAATTGCATCATTCAAATTTATGTATTATTATTATTATTATTATTATAGATTATATAATTTGAATAGTTAAATTTTTTTATCTTATTAAATTACATAGATAAAAAATAATGTAAAATAATAAACAAATATTCCTTCTCAAAATAAATCATGTCTTCTCTAATCTTCAATGTATTGATGAATGTAAAATAATCATGTTTTGCATAATTTGGTAAAGTTATGACCCATAATGATGCATATGCAATATCCTTGTAGATAGTTGACCTATTGAGTAAATATATTATAATGATCTTAGCTAGCTAATTTAAAATTTGATTAGTGATATCATACTCTTTTATTGGTTGGTAGGCATCCTAGGAGGTGGAGGGGGATGGGTAGGGACATTATGACTATATTAATTTATTTTGCATATAATTGAGTAGTGTAGACTTAGGTTACACCTTAGTTGAAAGTAGAAATGTTCAAGTCCTACTCTCAAACTTGGTCTAACATGGGAATGACCCTTAGTTGTGGGTTACCTATATTTGGATCAGACCTCTAGGGTTTTTAACAAGGATAGATCCTTTTATGCATCATTTTATCCCATTTCCACTACTAAAACCTACTAGTGACCAGGGAAAAGGGAGAGAAGGAGAAAAAGAAAGGGAAACCTAAGATAAAGATGGTTATTCACCTATATTATGTTTGATCCACTTTGCTTGACTCTAAAATACTAATGAACAACTAAAAGACCAGATCTAGGATTCAAAATATCTATCATACATCAATGTTTCATGAAGAAGTTCAATAAATGATCACAAGCTAAGGGAAATGATGGAGAGGTCTAATACAAGACACTAACTAGTCACAATATCCACATGTAGGATTGAATCAAAGGATACAAAGCACTAAACATGACCTGTATAAAAAAATGAACTAGTAACTAGGTGAGATAATGACTTGAAAAAGGAGATACTTCTACCACATATGAAAATATGACATATACACACTATACCAAAACAATTAAATCTAAAAAACGTCTTGTATTCATCTCAAGAGGTTACAAGCTCCATCTTGGTAGAGTTTAGTCATGCCCAAAAGAGGGAGTAGAGTGATACTGAGAGGATACTAAGGGATCAATTTTTGAGTCAAAATACTATATATATATATATATCAGAAAAGAGAGAAGGAGAGATGGGAACAATGCATTGGAGAGTGGAGAAAAGTCATCAAGATTAAGAAGTGAGGTGGTAGTTCATTGATTACTTTTTGTATGCATACTTTGATCAACAATAAACCTCTTTTTGTACCAATAATCCTTAAGTTCTTTTCATTGGTTGAGAGATCCCACTAGATGTAAGGGTTTTCTATGCATGATGATAAAGCCTATTGAGTACAATCAATGCTCTTAACTATTTCTCTAACTACCAGCTCACCACCTTAGGACCCTAAGCCCATTTGAATCGTTCATGAGGATCAAATACTCAAACATTAAATTTGATAGTGTCATGATATGAATGATGGTTATTACTTGTATTGTTGATGATGGATCCATGTCTACAAATGAGACCCTTTGCATTAAACACATACATGCTCCATTTTCATATCTAGATAATAGGTTCATCCATAGACACAAAACTAATCTAATATTATTATTTTTCCTATATCTTTCATATTAGTATAGACCTATAGACTATATAGCCTCTTTTCTAGATCCAAATAGGTCCAAAAGACCCAATCTATCTCTACAAGAACCAAGGGTTCACCATATACATAGATCCTTCTTAAAAATGGTGAACATAGTTACAAAAATATCCCTACTTGATACAAATCTATGAACTAAAGGTCCATATTTAGTCTTAATGGTGATCCTTTATATTCTTTATCATCTTAGCTGCATTAGTAGGCCCTCTTTAGTGGCATTAGATTGAGCTCCAATGGTGTAAAGATGACCTTGCAAGACCTATTTACTTTTATAAAAAATGTCTTCTTAATTTCCATCAAAAGTCTTGGGCTTACCTTTTTTCTAATTGGTTATCAATATCTGACTTAGCTTATTGACATATTAACCTTTGCTCACACCATCAATCTTGATCTATACAATCAAGCTAGAGCCATTGATCTTACCCTTGACTTGTCAACTCTATCAAATCTTGTGTCATGTGTAAAATGTGCATTGATTCTCAAGATTCACTATCAGTCTATAGCTTTACATGATTACACCATGTGTCAATCTCTTGAGATGCTTAACTATTTGACTCATCTCACACTATTAGATGAAGATGTATGATTGAGTGAGAACTTCTATATCTGTTGGGACCCACTATTTGAAATATAATGGCTATTTTATGAGCATGAATTTGATGTCTATGCTCTTTTCAAATTATTTTCCCTTGATCATCATTGATGTTTGTGCAACCATCAAATTTAAGCTCAAAATAATTTGTTTTACTTGAGCTTAAAATTCACATTAGCATGAACATCTTATGCTATAGGTCCAACTTTAGAAGCTTATATCTTGAGCTAGAAAGCTTGTGTGGGCATGAAAATTTTAGAGGATGATCCTGGTATGTATAAATATAATTGTGTGTGATCCACTAGTCACATGAGGTTTTTTGATAATATTTATAAAATGTGTAAGTATGATGGTTAATTCATTTTTAGAATACATTTTAGTGATGGTCTAATCTCCAAATCATGCATAATTCACCCTTTGATTGACCCTTGAGAGTTATAATTATCCCTCAAGACTTTGTCAATCTAGTCCATGCATTTGCATGCTCATGAGCACCATGAGATCTTGCTTGGATCCCTCTACTTGCATTATTGGACTCATTTTAAAGTTATTTGGTTTTTTATTTCATTAGGAACCTACTAGGCTTATCCTTCTAACTATAGGCAAAGTCTAATATGTGGGCCAAAATAGCCATCACTTCTGGCATCTCAGTTCACTTGACTAGCCTACTAGTCATAGGACTTAGACTTTGATTGAGCTTGTTCAAGATGACTAAAAAAATAAAATGCTACTTACCAGAAAAAATATAATGGAAACACTTTTTTGGATTAATGGGGGGAAACAAAAATAAATTAATAAGAGACAAAGCAACAACCTAAGCAACAAATATAATAATGTGCAAAACCACTTGGAGATAAAATAGACCTATGTAAGTATGTACAAGGGGTAAGATATAAAACTAGTAGCAAAACTTGAGATACCTCCCATTGACATGGATGGAAGGTTATATCTATTAAATCAAGCAAGATCAAAGGAATTTCTCTCTTTAAAACTTGTGATGACATAGGGTCCACTCCAAAGGATATCAAACGTGGAGCATTTTCCTGGTTTTGCATGGTCCTCGTCCTATTTGAGGATTATGTCACCTTATTGAAATGTCCTTGAATAAGATCTTTTGTCAAATGACTTCTTCACTTGGAACTAGTTATACCACATGGTATGCATGACATCATCCCTTATTTCCTCTAATTCTCTTAGTTCATTCATTCCCACCTCCATTGCATCAAATTTTAGAAGCTCTAGTTGGTGTGAAAGCTCCAAAATTGGAAGCTTTAATGAAATTAGAAGCCTTGATTCTCTTTCATAAACTAAGAGATAAGGTGAATGACTAGTGTATTTATTGAGGGTAATCCTATCATCCCATAAGGTTGTCTTTAACTTGGTATGCCAAGATCTCTGATTATCTTCCATTGTTCTCTCAATAATCTAAATCAAGTTTTTATTAGTGGACTTAGCTAGTCCACTACCCTATGGATAATAATTTGATGAAGATGTTAGATAAATACGTTATTTAAGATACCACTCACATACCTTTGTACTAATAAATTTTGAAGCATTATCTGATATTATAGTGGAAGGTGCTTTAAAATGGGTGACTAGACTCTCATAGAACTCAAGCACAAATTTCTCATTTGCTTCCTTTAAGGGAATTGCTTCCACTCACCTAGTGAAGTAGTTTGTAGCTATTAAAACCAACTTATGACCAACACTGGATGGAGGATAAATCATGCCAATGAAGTCTAAACCCCATTGCATGAAAGTTTGTTCAACTTGAATAGGCTTTAGTGACATAACAACTAGTTTCTATTTCCATGCAAACATTACACATTTCCTAATCCATGCATGTGTATATCTGAATAAATTGGGCCAAAAGTAACCATATATAATGATTTTTATAGCTATGGTCTTGGATATAAAATGGCCTCATCAAATTAGATAATTTCATTACATCTTAAAAGCATACCTCTTATGTCTTTTTTAAATAACACTCCATAAATTAGAATATATGGCACTAATTTCAGCCTAAACTTTGTGATACATTAAAACCCATTGGACACTCTCCTATTTGAACAAATATAGAAATATTATATGTTCATCTTTTAAGAGGACTATTTTTAGGTCCATGATAAGTGTCCTAAATTACTAAAACCATCTCTTTTTATTCTCTCACATCTTCTACAATATGTTCACACAATCCTTTACCTCAGATTAGCTTTGTGACCTTGAATTACATTTCATACTTCATACACTTAGTGACCCATCCAAATTTATTTTAATTTAAGTCTCTATTTAGGATAAAATACTTCACACTTGGGTGAGCTACCATTAGTATAATCTTATTTTTTGAAACTAGATGTCTAAATTTCTTCAAACTTATTACAAGTACATGTTTTTCAACAAAGCTATATCTTTCCTCATAACCTTCCAAAGCTTGACTGAAGAAAGTAATAGGTTGCTCTAGACCTTCATTATTCTATTGCATAAAAATGGATAAAATTACATCTAATGTAGATAAGGCATACAAATAGAATTACTTGTTGAAATATGGATTTAAAAGTGTGGGGGCATGAGATATGGCCTCCTTGATGGCCTCAAAGCTTATCTTACCTTATCTTGTCCATGTAAACTCTTTGCATTTTCCTAATTTATGATTGAGGGGTTGACCAACTCTGCATATCCTAGAATGAACCTCTTCATGAAATTAATCTTGCCTAAGAATCTCTACAATCCTTTCTTGTGTTTAGGAAATGATAGAAAAAAGATTGCTTCTATCCTATTTAGATCAATGGAAAGACCAGATTTGGACACCACATGCCCAAAAAGCCTTCCTTCATGCAATTAAAAATGCATTTCTTTAGATTCAAATAAACTCTAAATTATTTGCATCTATAAAAAAATATCTCAAGTGTGTTAGATGATCATTAGGATTATATGAAAATATTTTTATATCATCAAGATAAACTAAAAACATATCATTCAAGATACCATGAAAAGTAACATCCATTTCTCTTTGGAAGTTGGATCCAGCATTGGAGAGTCCAAAAGAAATTTTAACATATGCATAGGTGTCCCATTTTTTAGTGAAGGTAGTCTTGTGACTATCTTTTTATTTGACCATGATTTGATTATAACTAGAATATCCATCAAGCAATGAGAACCTTTGAGAACCTACCACCTTTTGTATAATTTTATCCATGGACGGTAGTGGGTAATGGTCCTTTAGGGACACCTTATTGAGGTCCATAAAGTCAACACATAAAAGAATCTCTCCATTATTTTTCCTTACTGGCACAAGGTTTGCCACCCATGAAGAATGCTTAATTGGAAATATTATCTTTGATTCAATCAATTTATAAAGTTCTCTTCTCATGAGGTTCTCTACTCTTGGATTGATAGGCCTTTGTTTTTACCTGACTAGCGTGGCATTGCTTTGTAATTCAATGGTGTATTGTGCAAGTTTGGGGTTAAACCCCTTAAAGTATTTGTACTCATAAGCAAATATATCAAAAAATTCTTGGCACAAAGCAAAAAATGTGGCTCTTTCCTCTATTGTATTGACCTTTCCTAGCTTTATAAATTTGTCTTTAAAGATCTCTATATTTTCATAGTGTTCTTCCTCTACTAATATGTATGCTTTACATTTTATTACATGGCCATCTTCATTGAAGATGATTTATAATGTCACAAGCCCTTTAGGTAGCTTATTAGACCTCAATTGTACTATTTGATCATCATATTAATTTGGAACTTGTCTTGATTCTTATGGTATAATTTTACCTCTTGTAATAGAAAACATATGATTGGATCATAATTGTTAAAGAATTACCAACTCACCTCATTTTTAGGTAAAAATAGTCTACATATAACTTTGATCTTACCTTGGCTTTGGTTGCCTTTGTCTCCTCCTATAATCTCACATTGGGCACCAATGGCTGCAAGTCTATCTACATGTTGGTTTGCTTCTCTTGGTATGGAATGGATATTAAATGCTAAGAAATCTTCCATAAGGTCCCATACCTAGTTATTATAGGATTTAAAATGATTATTCTTGACTAAAATTAGGCTTCTCACTTGTTTTAATATAATCTCACTATCCCCCTTAACTTGAAGGAGCTTGACACCTCTATTTCTTGCTTTTTGAAAACCATGCAAAAGAGCTTCATATTGAGCTATATTTGAGGTGTAACTAAAATGGAGTCTTATAATTGAATGGTAATTTTGACTAGAGGGTGAAATCAACATGGCTCCCACTCCACTTCCATTCTTTTACCTTGAGCCATCAAAGAACAAAGTCCATATACCATCCTCTTATTGAGAAGTGTTAGTTAAGCAAGGTATGAAAACACCTTCCTCATGCATGCAATATACTCCTAAGCCTACCTCTTCAATGTTGATATATGAATAAAATCTATGGCTATCAGCTACCTCTTCATCCAAGTATAGATCTAAGATGCCTTCAAGATGATCATGGGGTTCTTATTCATTAACCTCTTCAACCTCTTCAAATATGACATAGTTGGTATTTGTAAGATTAGGCATATAGGGTTATAGGTGGAACCTGGAGATAGGCTCAGATCTTATAGTGACTTGGGTTCCATATCTAGTTTTAAAAACCATGTATGACTAATTAGATGAAAAATATATTCCAATCTTTGTAGTAAAGTCCCTAGATAAGCATAGGGAAAAATATGGAGGTAGGTATACCACCATTACATCTTGAGTAATGACACAATTTAGACAGGCTACCAATGTGATCTAAAGATATTTTAAGATGCCTACTATATTAGTGGGGGAGCAATCCAATTTAAGAACAAATTTTTTATTAGGCACATATTTGAGCCCAAGCTTTTTTGTTATGCCTTTAGGCATTACTGAGGTTGAAGCACCTAAATCTATCATGCAATTGTGTACTAAATAGTTCCTTGTGATGATTCGTAGATAAAATGGTGGGGGGGGGGCTTATCAACCTGAAAAGGATGAAAAAAAATTTGAAATTAAATTTTGCTTAGAATTTGATTAGGAACTTGGATAGGGGCTTGGTTAGGCTAACTATTATTGATGAAAATAATGTTCACCTTATCAACTATCTTTTCCACATGAGAAAGTTTAGAGAGCTCTTGCTGGAGAATTTAATTTTTCCCTAGAATAGACTGAGCATCATACATGGACATAGTTAAATTAGCCTTCTTCAAATCATCCACAATATTAAATGGAAGATTAGTACTTTTGGGATACACCTTGGAAGTAGAAGAATCACTTGGAATTTGAATAACATGAGGAACAAAGGGGAACTTCTACTACTATCCATGAGGTTGGGGAACTTGTTGATTTTCAAGAGCTTTAACAGCTACATTTTAAGTAGTTTACTGACTACCCTATGGAGATGATGAATAAATATTAGCTTGCCCCAAGTTTTCCTCCAACATCCTCTTCTTATCCCTTGTTTAAGCTATAATTGGTTCATTTGTCCTTTGTGAATATTTTCCCATATTAGCTATTACATGGTTAAACACATGTCCCCTTTATTGAAAATCCATGCATGTGTTATCAATTGGTGCTTTACCATTCTCTTATTATTGGCTCTAAGATTATGATAGTGACATGGTGGTCCTATTGTCTTGACTTGTTTTGGGGTCTTGTGGTGGAGGAGGTATCATATACTTACCTTGGAATGAAGGAGCATACTACCAACTAGGGTCTTGATACATGTCTCTAGTAGTGGTCATCACCATCTCATTGGACTATCCCCCTTGACTACCATTGAACTTTTTGAACATAATTATTCTGAGTTGGCACAAAAAATCTAGAATTAATTAAAGCATTAGGATTGTATTATCTTGACTAAGGATTATACCCTTGTCCTTACTGATTGGACTGATAGGGTGTCTTATTGTACTAATAATTATGATTAGTTTTTTGATATGGCCTAAATGATGGGGTTTATTTCTTCTCCATTACAACCAACTTGTTATTATAAGCTTTGAGAAGACTCTCCATATTCCCCAATATGTTAGTTTGATCACCTTTTATTTGATAAAACTTTGTTGAATTTACAACTAGAGTAATAGTTGGAGCAAGAGAATGTATCTCTAGAAAGAGGGGCATCAGTGGCCTTAGAGATAACTTGCCTTCTTGTATAAGGAAAATTTTAACATTAATTACTACTTCAGAAGCTTCAAGTAGAATTTTCCATCTCATGGATTGAATCATCATAGTTACATATCAATTAAGAGGCTTTAGATAGTATAGAAAAGCATAGTTGGGTGTAGGTTTGATCACTATAGGAATTCTATCCCAAGTCTTTTGGAACCTATAGTTGAAATCCACCATGAATTCATGATTGAATCTATTGATTGTTGTAGGCTTATCCACAAGTAAAAGATGATCACTCTTTTCCTCAAAGTTCTTGCATAGGACTTCTCCAAACTCATCCCAACTATTAATTGATGTAGGAGCCAATCTTGTGTACCACTGGAGTGATTTCCCTGTGAAATAAGTTGATAACAATCTCATTGCTAAATTTTTTTAATTTACGTGATGCACTAAACAAAAGTTAGCAATATATTCATTATGTTCTATAGGAGTGACTAGATTTTCCCCTATAAAATAAGGAAGAGCCTTCAAAGTTGAGATTAGAATATCATCCCATTGGGTAAGATTCAGAGGACTACCACCATTGAATGTCATAAAGGCTTGTCTTCTAGGAATAGCCATTTGAGGTATAAGATTTATAACAATGTTTGACTGAGTAATATTGGCTTGAATAGGGAGATTTTTTGTAATAATAGGGAGAATAAGAGGTGTAAGCATGGGATTTGACTGAGAGTCTTTCTTAATTTTTGTTGATTAGAAAGATAACTTAGATAAATCTATCTCTTTACCATTTTTATAGGATCTTGTGACAACTCTTGGTGGTATGAAAAGTATGCAAATCTAGGAATGAAACTCTATAATTTGCTATTATACTTAGATATGAAAAATTATGTAAATAGGTGGTCCCATCGGGCATGCCATAACTATTTTAGACTCAAGCTACACCTTAGAAAAAATAATAAATGTTCAAGTCCTATTCTCAAATCTAGTCCAATAAGGGAATAACCCTAAGCTATGGGTTGACTATATTTAGGCTAGACCTCTAGGGTTTTTAATGAGGCTAGCTCCTTTGATGCATCATTTTAGCCCATTTTCACTACTAAAACCTAAAAATTACCAAGGAAAATGGAGAAAGGGAGAACATAAAAGGGAAACCTAAGCTAAAGATGGTGATGTACCTATATTATGGTTGATCCAGTCTGATTGACTCTAAAACACTAATGAAATAAGTAAAATATTAGATCTAGGATTCCAAATATCTATCATACATTAGTTTTTCATGAAAAATTTCACCAAATGATCAAAATTTGAGGGAAATGATGGAGAGGTATAATGCAAGACACTAACCAGTCACAATATCCACATGTGGGCTTGAATCAAAAGATATAGAACACTAAACATGACCTACATAACAAGATGAACTAGTAACTAGGTGAGATCATAACTTGACAAGGGAGATACTTCTACCACATATGAAAATTTGACATACACACATTTTACTAGAATAATAAAATCTAAAAAATAGTCTTGCATTCATCTCAAGAGGTTATAAGCTCCATCTTGGTAGAGTTTAGTCATGCCCAAGAGAGGGAGTAGAGTGATATTAAGAAAATACCAAGGGATCATTTTTTTGGTTCAAAAGACTCTATATATAGAAAAAAAAGAGGAGAAATGGGAACAATGTAGTGGAGAGTGGAGAAAAGTCATCAAGATTAACAAGTGAGGTGGTAGTTCATTGATTACTTTCTATATGCATGCTTTAATTAACCAACAAAACTCCCTTTATCCCAATAATCCTCAAGATATATTCATTATCTAAGAGATCCAACTAGAGGAAAGGGATTATTACTCATGATGACAAAGTTTGTTGATTGAAATCAATGCTCTTAACTATTTCTCCAACTATTAGCTCACCACCTTGGGACCCTAAGCTGACTTAACTTATTTATGAGAGTAAAATCCTTGAATCTTGAAACTAATAGTGCCAGGCCATGAATGGTAGTTATTACCTACATTATTGATTGTAGAGCCACATAGATATATGAGACCCTTTACATTAAACACATATCTACTTCATTTCCATATCTAGATCATAGGTTCATCTATAAATAGAAAACTAATATAAAATTATTGGTTTTTCTATAGATTCCATATTAATATGGACTTATAGACCACATAACCTCTTCTCTAGATCCAAATAGGTCTAAAAGACCCATTTTGTCTCTACAAGAACCAAGGGTTCACTACATACATAGATCCTTCTTAAAAATGGTGAACATAGTTACAAAAATAACCCTACCTGATACAAATTTATGAACCAGAGGTCCATATTTAGCCTTAATGGTGGTCCTTTATATTATTTATCACCTTAGATACATCAGTGTGCCCCCTTTAATGGCATTGGATTGAACTTTAATGACTAAAAGGTGACCCTACAAGACCTATTTGCTTTTTTTAAAAATGTCTTCTTGACTTCCATCAAAAGTCTTGGGCTCACCTTTATTCTAGTTAGATATCAATATCTAACTCAACTTGTTGACATATTAAACTTTTATTTTACCATTGATATTGATCTATATGATCAATCAAGATCCATTGATATTTCCCTTTAGTTGTCAACTCTATCCAAGCTTATGCCACATGTCAAACACATGTTGATTCTCAGGATTCACTATCAGTCTATAACTTCACATGTTTACACCACGTGTCAATATCTTGAGCTCCTTAACTATTTGACTCATATCATACCATTGGATCAATATGTATGATTGAGTGAGGACTATTAAATCTACTAGGACCCACTATTTGAAATCTAATGGCTACTTTACAATCTTAAATTTGACATCTATGCTCCTATCAAATGATGTTCATGTGATTATCATTGTTATTCACATCATCATCATTGTTATTCATGTGACTATCAAATTTAAGATCAAAAGGATTTTTTTGGCTTGAGATTAAACTTGATTTTAGTGTGAATGTCTTATGATATATGTCTAACTTTATAATCTTATATCTTGATCCAAAAAGCTTCCACGAGCATGAAAATTTTAGAGGATGATATTGGTATGTATATCTACAATTGTGCATGATATGTTGCATCAAGATTTTTGAGCATATTTATAAAATGTGTAAGTACATTAGTCTTTTCATGTTTGGAAGATATCCTGGTGATAGTTTCGTCTCCAAATCTTACATAATTCACCCTTTATTTGACACTTTAGAGTTTTGATGATCCCTCAGGACTTTGTCAATTTGGTCCATGCCCCTACATGCTCAAGAGAACCATGGTATCTTTCTTGGATCTCTCTACTTGAATTACTAGAACCATTTTTAAGTCATTTGGTTTTATATATCATTAGAACCCTGTTAGTCTTCTCCTTCTAATTATAGGTAAATCCTGATATGTGGGCCATTCAAAATGGCCAACATTGAGAACCCAAACTCTTTATATTTATATAATATAGACCATTAAATCCAATATAAGACCAAGGTGAATAATGGAGGTATGATGCTAACTATTGACACATTAAGATGGGTGGAGGATTGAAGGGAGACATACATGCCTTTTGACATTGAATGGTAACTATAAACATCTCAGATTAGATATTTAGAAAATATGAGTTAATAAGGAGAGTTAATAATTATTCATCATTAATTTAAGCATTAGTATTTTATTTGATAGGTAAATATTTGGTTTTATAGGGACCTAAAAACCATAGTTTAATAATAATAAAACCAACCAGATAAGATAATGAAAAACTAGGCCACACCAGCCAATGGACACTGAGAATTAGAAAAATTATATAAAAATATAGGACCCAAAAAATAATACCAATGAAAAAAACACCAATTGTATTTATTTAAAATGAGTCTCTTTATTACCTTCTATCTTATTCTTCATGTTACTCATCATGCCTATGGTTTGAGTGCCATTGCCTTCCATTGAGTTTATCCTATGCTAAACCAAATCTTTTTCCTTTTCAACTCTTTATTTTTCATTCTTAGAATTAGAAATACTTGGGGTGATGGTGAATATGTCTTTACCTTTTCTATTTGGGGTTCCCTTTGGTATCCATCTACTTATTTCTACCATATTTAGGTCATCCATCCCTTACCTCATTCTATCCACTACCTGATTAAGGTTGATCCATTATTTAATTAGTGGTACCAGATGTCTACCCATTTTCTACAAATTTTTATAGATTATCATAAAAATCTATCAATTTTTACTTAAACCCCTTCGATAAGTGTGTTAAATTATCTTTGTCACTCTTTTAGACTTTAATAAATTTCATTTTGTATATTTTAAAATTAGGGTTTTCAATACCCTGGGAGAACTCGAGATTTATACTAACCTTCTTTCCCACACTCTTATTTAGGGGAGAAAATTTGTGAGATTTAATTTTATCCTTCTTTTTGGATGCCTAAGGGTGAATTGGGCAAGGGGAAGGGGAATATTTTTATTTACTATCATCAACCAAATTTTCCTTGGCCTCTATGGGGATCTTTTCTTTGATGAAATCCTTAATATTAATCTCTTATTTCCTCCCAGGGGTCCCTCTTTTGGTAAGTAGGAAAATTAGCCTTTGGTGGATAATGTTAGTAGAGGGTTTCTATTTAAAGGATAAAATAAAATATTATAGTGACATGAGAAGGTAGTATGATAGGCTTATATAAAGGCCCTGAAATGGTTTAACAACAATAAATGATGCAAAAAAATTATGTATATTTTCATTTCAGGGTCAGATAATGCATTAATTGTAGGCATATATCCAACCATCTCCTTAGAAGGTCAGCCCTAGGAAAGCCCTTTTTATTATTTTGGAACATGGAGACCATGTCAAAGAATACCTACATAAGTTTATACTTTCTCCTTTTATCCTTATAGGCCTTAGAGAATTCATAGGACATTCTAGTGATGTCCCCTATGAGCTCTTCCATGACATCCACCCTAATACCCTTGATGACAACTTAGTACTAGTTTTATCCCATAATGAAATCTCTTGCCAACATTTCATCATGACCTTAGACTCAAAGCATAAATTTAGTAAGTCCTCCCTTTTTCAAAATTATCTAGATTTTTTAGTTTGACTACACTTTTACATAAGAAATGGGTTCACAATGATCCCTATCTCCCCCATGATTTTTTTCTTCCTTCTGCTAGAGTGTTGAGAGTTGCAAAGAGCCAAATAATAGTTCAAATTTATATTATTCTATTTTATGCAACAATCATTGCTGAGAAGATTTTTGAAATGATTTACTTCATCAATGGATTTGAGTTTAGTGTCATAATTATGACACATAGTTTAGCTAGGGCTTTGCTTAGGCATGGTCATCCTTCACACATTTGTCTCTACCATTAACTTAAAAATATTGAAAGTGAAAATAATTAGAGATTAGGGGGTAGAGATGGGAGTGGGGGGTATTAGGGGTCTGATCCACATGAAAATTTTAGGCTAGAAAATACCATGTTTATAAGTGCATTAACAACCATGTTACCCTCTCGATAAATGTAGGAGATCAAGAATTATATGGTTGAGTGAAGGAGATAATGGATTCATTAATGATTTGGATGATAGTGTGGGAAGGTTTAACCTTGCTTGAGGGGGCATTAATGATGTTGAGAGAATCCCCTTTACTTTCCAATTTAGTGATGTTGAGCTGGATATCTAGTTGGATGCCCCAAAGGGTAGATTTAGCCTTGATTATGTGGTTAGATTAGATTCCCATTGGAACACTCTAGGCAATGATAACAATCCTTGTTTCATCCCTGATGACTCCACCTCTACCTACTTTATAAGGAATCCCTTTGGTTGCCCCTTTTAATCCTTAGTTTTATTGCACATGGATTTGACCCATTTCATTACATGGTTGTGAAATATATTACATATTTTAGGGAAGTGACATGTAATTATGATAATCATAGATTGAATCAGAAAGTATAAAATATGCATATCCATTATATCCATGATTTATCTATGTGAATGAGGGAAAATAAAAAAATTATATCTTAAAAAATAATGTAGGAGAAATAAAAAACCATAAAAAAGGATGAAACCCTAAGGGAAACTTAAGGTTTTCTATGCTCAAAATAATGGTAAGGTTCACTATAATGTTTTAACTTATTTTGGATTTAGTGATCTAAACAAGCCAAACTATTGAGTATTTAGATTACATAAGATATATCATTCACTCCAATAAATATGATTATAAAAAGTAAATTGATGTTGAACTTTCTATTTATAAAAATGACAAGAGGATAGGGTACTTAGCATATTTCTTTTAAGTTATGCTATTTATCTATGCATAATGGTAACAAATAGTTTACAATAGATATATGATTATTTGACTTAGGAGATTGACTATATAATATGTTAGGACACTAATAGTAATGTTTAGACACTTGCAACAACTAGATGTGTTCATTGTCTACCACAACTATCTCTATATATTTATGCTATCATATTTTTTTGCAAGTTACTACACTTGTAGAGGCACACAATCCACAATTAGATAAATTCTTAAGGAAAAATACTTAAACCTAGGGAAATAATAGAAATAAGAAACTATAAAACATATAAATTGTATGAACCTTCATTTAATTGTCAACCCAAAAACCCATACTTTTGCAAGGAGACTATAATGAATATGTATAACTAAACCACTTTGAACAACTAAGTGAAGTAATTGATAGAATATCATGTATATGGAATTAAAAATAAACTAACCTGCACTTATTATGAATCAAATTCACTCTTGTGGAAATTAAACACTATTACATAAAGTAAATGATATAAGGTAAATCACACTTTTAAAAAGGAAAGTACAAGAAAATAAGTGTGACATTGAAATGCTAATACGAGTTTGGAAGCTTTACACATAATTAAATTGAAAGGTATGCACACAAAATTTAAAGATTCACAAACAAAATTAAGTTTATATAAAATAAATAAACTATGGGAGAAAAGTACACACACTTGTAAAAATGAAATGCTCACACAACATAAATAAACTAATGAATGGGAAGCTAGAATATTGAATCCTTACAAGTGGGTGTTACCTTGGTTGGAATGGATCTTAAATACATTCCTTGATTAAGATAAAATTAAATAAACATATCTATAATTAATATAACTATAGCATCAAAATAATTACTACAAGTTTGATTGTTGACCATTTTTGGTGTAACAGGCCAAAATCGATCCCCTTCTTCCTCTGCTGTTTTAGGCCAATTCATTTTTTATTTTGCACAAGTCCAGGAATTTCTACATATTCTATAGTTCTAAATATATGGAATCTATAGGTCTAAATATATGGACTCTACAAGTGGAAAATCTATGGACTTTGCAAGTGGAAAACCTACGAACTCAGCAGGTTTTGTTTTCTATGAACTCTGTAGGTGTAATCTTTGATGGATGTTGAACTAGTTCAGAAAGTGTAAGGTTTTACAAAGCTTCTTCAAACTCTTGTCTAAAGAAATTCACAAGGAAAGAGAGATAAAGTGGTTTAGAAGACATTTTTACTTAAGGTTGGAAGAGTGGTTTAATGACATAATCTTCCTAAGAGTTAGCACCTTTAAACCGTTGAACTGGTTTAATCAGGTTCAATCAGCTTGGTTCAACTAGTTGGTTCATCACTTAGTTCAATCAGCCTGGTTCAACTAGTTCATTCATCACTTGGTTCAATTGGCTTGGTTCAACACCTTTGGTTCAATCAATCAGTCCATCAAGAAGTTCATTGGTGTGCAGTGTTGAACCGTTGAATTGGTTCAATCATTAGTTCAATCGTTGGTTCAATCATTGGTTCAATTGTTGGTTCAATGTGAAGTAAGAAGCTCAGTGTGTAGTGTTGAACCATTGAACTAGTTCAATGAGTGGTTCAAGTGACCAGTTTAGTGAGTGGTTCAAAGCGAATGGTTTAACTGCCTTGGTTCAATCGGCTCGGTGTACAGTGTTGAACTATTGAATCGTTAAACCAATTTCGGTTCAATGGGTTGGTTCAATGAGGCACCCCAAAGCTGAAGGATAGGAGCCATTACGGAGGGAAAGAAACAAGTCAAAGGTAGCCAAAGGGGTAAAATTTGTGGGATTTTTGCTTAAGTCAGAATTCTTTTAGATTTTTGTCTGAAGGAATTCCTTTAGACAAAAAGTGCGAAGGAATTCACAGGAAGGCCACAGTTCAAAGACCGAAAGTAAGAGGCCCACCCAAAGGGTATGTACCCTTATAGAGGGATCTCGATGAGGAGGAGGACTATTCTCAAGAAGTCAAATGGTATTTTCCCCTCTGGGAAGGATCAATAAAAGAAGTCGAAGCGGCCAATTCCCATAGACTTTTGTTTGTGGGAAAAAAGCCCGCAAAAAAGACATGATAGATTTTTGCCGAGGATGGTGACATCTCGAAAGTCATCAAATTTAAAGAGATGAACTAGCCTTTGAGTTCAATTTCAAGGTGATGGCTGCATGAACATCAATTTTAAGATAGAGAAATAGCTATTTTTTTTAAATACTTGCATGCCGACCATGGAGAGAGCCCAAAGAATGTAGTGACCCACCAGAAGATCACCCCTGAGGGCTAAAAGAGCAGAAGGAGACAAAGTAGGAAAAGGACAAAATCCCAGAGAATGGAGAGAGAAATGCCAAGTGCAGGAATAGGTAGAAAGCCCAAGTGGTGAAGGGAGGTGCTAATTCAAGAAGTTACTCCAGTAGGTGATACAGTGCCCATGAATTGATTACTAGGAGGTGCAAATAGCTAGCAGTGCAACCCATTTTCTTCATTTCACATTAATGAGTAGACAAACCATGTAATCACCTTGAAGAAGTGGTCTTTCAAGTAGACAAAGGGTGTAGCTCATTTATTTTTTGAGCGGCTTGCTCTTCCCATTGATAGGGGTGCAAATGGGTCATTTGTAAAAAGGGTCATCAAAAAGGCCTCCTTCCTTCCTCTATATATTAGAGACTTGTCATTTTGAAAGAGGATCTTCCACATTTGTAAGGCAAAGCCTTGGCAAATTTTTCACCTAAAATAAATAAACACATTTTTACCTCTATGCTGGTTGGATATCTCTATGTGTGTCTGAGTGTCAGTCTGCATTTAGTCATTGCTTCTTAATGCTTCCACAGGTTTAACACCAACACACCTGGTGTCTATAAGGTTTCATTTTATAGGTAACAAGGAGAGCTATACTTAGAAGTGTAGAGATAGAAGAAGCCACTATACAATGTGCCTTTCTATAGCACCTTTGGTGAGTCTCTATTTTCTATGTGTTCCATTAAGGCCTCCCTATTAAGTTCCTGTAACCTAGTCCTTCTACCATTCTGAATTGTATGTATGTGTTTGTCTGACTTCAAGTGTGAGTGTGAGAAGGTTGAATAATTTTGGTGCATCACCTCTCTTTAGAGTAGATTTGTTTTCCTATAATCCTTCTCCCTTTGATGCATCTGAGTTGTTCTAATAAGTGCAACAGGTGAGAGGGGAGTTTCCATTTTGACATGTGGAAGGTAGGAGCTCGACCTCCTACCTTGGGTGCTATCCACTGCATTAATAGTTTTTGTCATGCCCGATGGGATTTAGTTTTACATTCAGTATAGTTTAAGGATTGATGCTGGTCTTATTACAACAAATCAACTATTTACAACATCTAGTGACTCCACTGGTAAGAACTTCATTTCATAATCAAAGACCAGTCTAAATTCCTATGCCTAAAGTCACCACATGGTCTGCTTCTAAGTGTGTCCCTTTCAAATTTGTTGAATTGCCTTTGAACTTAGCAGAAAGACTGAGGTTTGAAAGGACTCACCCTTATTCAACAAACCACCTTCCTAGGCCTATTGTAAAGAATGAATACGCAACAGAGCTATAGTTATATCCTATCCCAGCTATGGCATTACCCTTTGTCACTTTTTGTGGTTAGAGTCCCTTGAATCTCCCACATTATGACTCAATCCCAAGAGCATCCCTTAAAAATGTGCCTTCTTTTGATGGAAAGGGGCCCATTAGAGTCATTGATCACATCAAAAATATTGCTAACCTCTGCAATATTCACAATATCATTGAGGAAAATATCTCAATCAAATTGTTGGCATTATCTCTCAAAGGCAAAGCTCTTGACTAGTACGAGACTTTGGCTATAAATTCAATCCATTCTTGGAATGAATTGGGTACTCACTTGATAGACCATTTTGGGGAAAAGAGCGACCACCTTTCACTTTTTGAGCAACTGACTACCATGAAAAGAGCCCCACATGAATACATGTAGGATTTCAACACTCGATTCCAGAAGATGGGATAAAATCCCTATTTTGGTAAGACCAATTACTAGCTATGATTTATTGTATTATTTAAGAGCATTGAATAGTGATATCACTATTATGATATAATCCATGGGGGGAAATGTGTTGCCTATTGCCCATGACATAGCTATAGTAGTTGAAAATTGATTAGTGTAGGCTGGGAAAATAGCTCCTAGACTCCATATGCCATTTTCCCCTGAGATTTTGCCTCTAATTTAGACAATTACTCCCACATTAGCTCCTCTACCTATCATAGAGAAACCAACTACTACTCCATCCAATGAACTTCATGAAGTTAAGAGTCTATTGCAAAGTATGTCAAGTGAACTTGTGGCTCTTAAAAGGAAATAAGCTCAAAGTAACAGACCAAACCAAGGATCCAGTAGTATGGCCAAGCTCCTAGACCCCCTTTTCAAAATTACAATCAAGGATGGGGTCAGCTTACTTAGACTAAAACTTTTCAAGGATACAACCCAGGTGCTCCTTCATCATCTAAGGTCATGGTGCCCGTTCAAAACAATTTGGTGCAGGATTAACCAAGTTGTTCAACCATGGGATATGGTCAGGAGCAAGCTATTTATACAAATGAGATGATGGGTTATTACCCAAATGTGAAAGAAAATTAGGTAGCCACCCATTCCCAAGTCTTTGATGCTCCAATGCAACCCAACATGAGTAGCAGTTAGGCCCAAGCTGATTCTACCCTCATGAACCATCTGGAAGGAGAATTATTTTTAGTCAATTATGTGGGCACTACAAACAATCCGGTTGATTGCATTACAACCAACACAAGATTTAATAAAAGGGCAATGGAAGAAACATGAGCTGTTACCTAGGTGTTAGCAATGCCTTCTTCATCACACACAAATCAAAAAGTCCCAAGTTCTAGACCATCAGTTGTACCTCTAGCTCCTTAGCTTGCCCCCCAGGCTGTACATAATTCCAAAGAAATTTTGAAGGAAGGCAACCCTTGAGTCAATGTGGTTGACTAGATGAAGAAGCTGCACATGAACATCTCCTTGTGGGATTCACTGTCAATACCAGGGCAGAAAGACATGCTAAAAAAGGAATTGCATGAACTAGATGAACAAGATGTCCTAGCAAAGGCTGATAACATTTTGATGATGAATGGACAGCCTTCCACCTCAGGTCATACCTAGAAGGAAGAGAATATCCCTCCTTTTTATTTGTCCCTGGTCATAGGAGATTTCTTGGTGTATAAATGCATCATTGATAGTGGAGCAAGCACCTCAGTGATGCCCAAATGCATAGCCAACAAGCTGGGATTGAAATACGAAGAAATAACCAAGGAGATTCTGTAGCTAGATGGAACCCTAACAAAGACAATTGGGGTGGCAAGAGGTTTGAGCTTGATGCTGCATGCTTTCTTGACTTTCTCAGTTCTTCATGATGTGGTAGTGGTAGATGTCCCTCCCTACTTTGCCATCTGCTTATTCAGGGATTTTACAGCCAAGATAGGCAGCTACTTAGTAGCAAATTGGTCTTATCTAGTTTTTTGAACCAAGTATGGGACTAAAGTCAAGATTGAATCTAAACCACTCCACAGAGATCATCTAGAACCTTACTCACTAAAGGTAGCAATGTCATCTATGCCATCATTGACCAAGAAGAGTTCCAAATAGACCAATCTCCATCCTTTACCCTTGAAGGAGTTGTAGACCTACTCTTAGATGAATTGGGAAGTGACAATTTCAAGCATGATCCCTACAAATTCATAGAGGAGGTGGGCCTTGGAATTTATTGTATGCATGAAGAGAGTACTTTTGTACCAAACCTAATGAAGGCTAGCTAGGAGAGCTTAGGTCTATGGTAGTTATTCTTTGATGTTTCAAGGGGTAAGTTGGGAGTTGGTGGTGGAGTGTTGTTGGTCTCTCCTTCAAAAGAGAGGTATTTTTCAGCTTTTCATTTCCAATTTTCTTGCACATGCAATGTTGTAGAATATGAATCCATCATTCACAACTTCGAATGGGTGAGGAAAAGAGGAATCAAAGAGCTACAAGTGTTTGGTGAAAATGAGCTAATTGTCAACCAAGTAAGAGGCCAGAATTTGATGAAGAACTCTCTACTGAAGTCTTAAAAACATAGGGTATGGGACTTAGTGGAAAAATTATGTGCTTTCAACATTACCTCCATCCCTAGAGAATAGAATAAGCAAGCAGATAAGCTGGTAGTAGCTGGTGCCCAATTCAATATTGCTAAGGAAATAGGCTGAGACCATAGCTCACGTCACTTGAAAATAGTGATCCGGCCTTCCATACCTAACAACATCACCAACTGGCAAGTTTTCAATAGTGATTGGCAATTAACACTTTTCCTATAAGAAGAAGTAGAATTCACTGCAAAAAACTAGGCAAAGCTATAGCAGCAATATGGCAGCCAAATTGTTCAGCTAAAGAACAATAAGCTCCCCAAAGGTCTGGTCACTCTAGAGAATATCTTCAATGGAGATGACCAATTGAGAAGTGATAAGGTGTGCATTACAATAAAGGAGGAACACCATGAGAAGGTGGAAATTTTCAAGGACAAGCTGCTTGCACTTGGAAAAGTGTGCATAGACCAGGAAAGGTAGGCCTTCATCTTGTTATGCCAAGAGTTTGCCGATATCTTTGCTTGGGAGTATAATGATTTGAAGGGTTTTGATCCAAGCTTGGCCCAACATACCATTGAGCTAGAAGAAGGTGCCAAGCCAATCAAGCAGAAGCAGAGGCCTTTCAACCCAATGATAGAGCCTCTCATGTGTAAGGATCTCACCAAATTGATTGAGTCTAAAATAATATTTCTGATTAAACACTCTTCTTGGCTAGCAAATCTTGTTCCTATCTGGAAAAAGAATGGAGAGATAAAACTGTGCATCAATTTCAAAGACCTCAGCAGAGTCTCTTTGAAAGATCATTATCCTCTCCCAAGCATGGAGTAGATCCTTTAGATGGTGATAGGCAGTGAGCATTTCTCTCTTTTGGATGGATATTCAAGATACAACTAGATTTTGGTGCAAGACTGTGACCAGCAAAAAATAGCCTTCACAACCAAGTGGGGAATGTTTGCTTACAAGAAGATGCCTTTTAGACGATCTAATGCTAGTGCCACTTTCCAATGAGCTATGGACATGGCCTTTTAAGGCTTGATTAACAAGATTGTGCTGGTATATCTTGATGATGCGACAATTTTCTCTAAGGAAGCGAGCCAACACATGAAACACCTTAGGCAAATCTTTGAGAGGTGTAGAGAGTTTGGTATCTCTCTCAATCCTAAGAAATGCATGTTCACTATCCATGAGGGAAAGCTCCTTGCTCACATTATTTATTTGAATGGTCTGGCTATTGATCTAGAAAGAGTTTGCTCCATCCCAGAACTGTCCTTACCCAATCACAAGAAAGGCATGCAAAGCTTCTTCAGTAAGATAAATTTCATACAGAGATTTATCACAAATTTTGTGAAGATGGTCAAGCCATTGACCTCTATGCTAAGGAAGGGTGAGGAGTTCTCATGGATAGTATAAAGAAAATACAATTTTGAAGAAATCAACCAGGCCATTGCCTAGGCTCCTACTTTGATCAACCCCAACTTCACCAAAGATTTCAACCTCTACACCTTCAACAATGAAGAGGTAATATCAAAAATGCTTACCTAAGCAAGTGATGATAACCTTGAGTAGCCAACTACATTTTTTAGCCAAGGCCTAGAGGGTTTTGAAGTTAGATACACATATGTGGAAAATCAAGTCTTGGCAGTCATATAGAGTCTGAAGAAATTTAGACACATGTTGTCTAACAACAGAATCCACCTCATGGTTCCACATCTCGGCATCAAGGATTTCTTGATCAACTGAGACCTAAATGAGAATAGAGCAGGGTGGATCACTAAGGTGATGGAGTATGATGTAAATATCAAGATCACTAAACTGGTAAGAGGGAGAAGCCTATGTGAACATCTTGCTACAGACTTTAAGCAACAAAAGGAGGACAGTCTGTTAATCCTTGATGTAGCTACAACACAAGAACTAGCTATCATGAAGGATTAGACATCAGATGTGAGGCATTTCCTTCTCATTGGTGAGTGTCTACACTCACTTGATAGGACTAAGAGAAGGTATTTTAGACTCCAGTGTCTCCCCTATGCCCTGATTGATAGAGTGTTGTTCGAGAAAGATCTCTTAGGAGTGTTTTTGAGATGCTTAGACTCGAGTGAGGCTGACAGGGTGTTATCTAAGTTCCATGATGGACCAATCGCTGGTCATTTTGCTCTTAGGGCTACTGCAGCAAGAATAATGAGAGCTAGCTATTTTTGGCCTACTCTTTTCATGGACACCCATGCCTGGGTAAGGAAGTGCTAGAAGTGTGCACTTTTTGATGGGAAGCAATGGTTGGCTACCATGCCTTTATAGCCTATTCAAGTGGAGCAACCATTCATGCAATGGGGCCTGGACTTCATAGGGATGATTAATCCTCCCTCCAGTGCTAGACACAAGTGGGTCCTAACCACCACTAATTATTTCACAAGATGGGTAGAGGTGGTTGCTCTGAAGGAGGCCGATGAAATTGTGGTCTTGGACTTTTATGAGGATCTAGTGGCAAGGTTCAAGGTTCTAGAAACCATAATCTCAAATAATGTGTTAGCTTTTATGGGAACCAAGACAAGTGAATGGGCACTGAGATATGGTATATATCTCAGCACTTCATCCAATTACTACATGTAGGGGAATGGACTGGATGAGTCTACAAATAAGAACCTGATCAAGATCATCAAGTAGACCATGGAAGAAAATTAGAGGACTTGGCATGCCAAGTTGAAAATAGCCCTATGGGCAGATAGGGTCACCTCGAAGAGGGTAATTGGTAACTCGCCATATATTTTCATTTATGGAAGGGAATCTAGGCTCCCCATTTCACTCAAGTTTCCAGCCTTGGATCTCACTTGCCAGCTACAATTAAAAGAAGGAAATAGAATGGAAGTTAGGCTATGCAAGCTGATGGAATTGCAAGAGACAAGGGACCGAGCTATGGCTTCTATGACTAGCCACCAATAGCAAGAAAAGAGACACTTCAACAAGAAATCTTCATCAAAAGGTTTCTCTAAAGGAGACATTGTCTTGAAATGGGATGAAGACCGAGATAAACCTAGAAAGCATGCAAAATTTGATGCCCTATGGAGTGTCCCATATGTGATCACTCAGTGTAAGCAGCATAATGCATTCTAAATATCTAGGTTGGATGGTGAAGAACTATATATTCCAATCAATGGGATACATCTTAATCACTACCAATGAGCCCCTTCTCTATCATGTAAATATTTTCCCTTGCTTTTCTCCTATTTTCCCTAAGTGCTTTTTGCACATGTTAGTAGTTTTATTAGCTTTGTGTGTACTTTCATTTTCCTTTTGAGGTAAATATTCATGATTTGTTCCAAATTTATTAGAGATATTGATGATATTTAAGTTACAATCTAACCCCATGCCTAATGGATTTTGAGGCAACTAGCTTCTAAGCATAACATGCATGCTTCCCCTGAGAGCTGCCATTTTGTTAACCATTTTCAGTGTAACAAGCCAAAATTGGTCCCCTTCTTCCTTTGCTATTTCAGGCCAATTCATTTTTGATTTTGTATAAGTCCAAGAATTTATATGGACTCTATAGGTCTAAATCTACGGACTCTGCAGGTCTAAATCTATGGACTCTGTAGGTGGAAAATCTATAAACTTTGCAAGTGGAAAATCTATAGACTTAGTAGGTTTTGTTTTCTATGAACTCTACAGGTGTAATCTTTGATGGATTTTAAAATAGTTTAGAAAGTGTAAGGTTTTGTAAAGCTTCTTTAGACTCTTGTCTGAAGAAATTCACAAGGAAAGAGAGCTAAAATGGTTCAGAAGACATTTTTCCTTAAGGTTGGAAGAGTGGTTCAATGACATAATCTTCCTAAGAGTTAGCACCTTTAAACCATTGAAATGGTTCAATTTAGGTTCAATTAGCTTGGTTTAACTAGTTGGTTGATTTCTTGGTTCAATCAGCTTGGTTCAAATATTTGGTTCATCACTTGGTTCAATAGGCTTGGTTCGACACCTTTGGTTTAATCAATCAGTCCATCAACAAGTTCATCATCACGTAGTGTTGAACTGTTGAATTGGTTCAATCATTGATTCAATCATTGGTTTAATGTGAAGTAAGAAGCTCAGTGCACAATTTTGAACTATGGAACTAGTTCAATAAGTGGTTCAAGTGACTAGTTCAATGAGTGGTTCAAACTGAATGGTTTAACTACCTTGGTTCAATCAACTTGGTGCGTAGTGTTGAATCGTTGAAGCATTGAACCAATTTTAGTTCAATGGGTTGGTTCAATGAGGCACCCCAAAGTTGAAGGATATGAGCCCTTGTGGAGGGCAAGAAACAAGTCAAAGGAAGCCAAAGGGGTAAAATTTGTGGGATTTTTGCTTAAGTCAGAATTCCTTTAGATTTTTATCTGAAGGAATTCCTTTAAACAAAAAGTCTGAAGGAATTCACAAGAAGGCCGCAATTCAAAAACCCAAAGTAAGAGGCCCACCCGAAGGGTATGTACCCTTGTGGAGGGCTCTCATCGAGGAGGAGGACTATTCTCAAGAAGCCAAAGGGTATTTTCCCCTCTGAGAAGGATCAATAAAGGAAGTCAAAGTGGCCAATTCTCATGGACTTTTGTCTGTGGGAAAAAAGCCTGTAGAAAAGACTCGATGAATTTTTTTTGAGGATGGTGATGTCCCAAAAGCCATCAAATTTAAAGAGACAGACTAGCTATTGAGTTCAATTTCAAGGTGACAACTTCATGAATGTTGATTTTAAGACAGAGAAATAGCCGTTGTTTTTTAAATACTTATGTGCCAACCATGGAGAGAGCCCAAGGAATGCAGTGACCCGCCAGAAGATCACCCTTGAGGGATGAAGGATTAGAAGGAGACAAAGTAAGAAAAGGACAAAATCCTAGAGAATGGAGAGAGAAATGCCAAGTGTAGGAATAGGCAGACAACCCAAGTGGTGAAGGGAGGCACTGATTTAAGAAGTTACTCCAGTAGGTGATACAGTGCTCGCAAATTGATTACTAAGAGGTGCAAATAGCTAGCAGTGCAACCCATTTTCTTCATTTTGCATTAATGAGCAGACAAACCATGTAATCACCTTAAAGAATTAGTCTTACACGCAGATAGAGGGCAAGGCTCATTGATGTTTTAAGCAGCTTTCTCTTCCCAATGACAGGGGTGTAAATGGGTCATTTGTAAAAAGGGGTACCAAAAAGGCCTCCTTCCTTCCTCTATATATTGGAGACTTATCATTTTGAAGGAAGATCTTCCACATTTGTAAGGTGAAGCACTGGAAAAAATTTCA
Organism: Torreya grandis; assembly: GCA_037957365.1. Lineage (NCBI taxonomy): Eukaryota > Viridiplantae > Streptophyta > Pinopsida > Cupressales > Taxaceae > Torreya > Torreya grandis. The sequence continues at coordinate 653,025 of JARHVA010004107.1, forward strand.
CTTGAAATCAATAAACACATTTTTAACTCTATGCTAGTTGGATATCTCTGCGTGTGTCTGAGTGTTAATCTGTGTTTAGTCATTGCTTCTTAATGCTTCAATAGGTTTAACACCAACACACCTTGTGTCTATAAGGTGTCATTTTGTAGGTAACAAGGACAATTGTACTTAGAAGTGTAGAGATAGAAGAAGCTACTATATAGTGTGCTTTTCTACAGCACCTTTGGTGAGTCTCTATTTTTTGTGTGTTCTGTTAAGGCCTCCCTGTTAAGTTCCTATAACTTGGTCCTTCTACCATTCTAAAGTGTACATATGTTTTTTTTTGACTTAAAGTGTGATAGTGAGAAGGTTGAATCATTTTGGTGCATCACCTCTCTTTAGATTAGATTTTTTGTCCTATAATCCTTCTCCCTTTTCACCCCCCATTATATATATATACCTATATTAGCACTTATTAGAACAACTCAGATGCATCAAAGGGAGCTAGCCCTTACCTAGAGACTCTCCCCTCCAGCTTCACCAGTCCCACAGGTAAGAGGAGAGTTTCCATTTGATGTGTGGAAGGCAGGAGCTTGGCTTCCTGCCCCGAGTGCAATCCACTGCATCAACACTGATTACTCTTTGATCTGAATTCAACTTGCTCTCAATACAAAATATTATAATCCTATATTCTAGTCTACCCTATAACCTAAAACTCTCTCTTTTTATATAGAGGAGTTAGGGTTATTATTTAATAATTTAGAATATTTTTTGTTACAACAATAAAAAATGTACTTAATTTATGAATGGAAGAAGGGATAAAAAATATACTAATGGTAGGGAATGATTACAATCATATGAATAATTTGAATAATCACTTGAAAACCCAAAAGAAATGAATATGTTGATCATACATCCCTTATTTAAATGAATTATGTATGCCTAAAAATCATGGAATAATTTTAGTTTCAACTTCCAACTAACCATTGCACCAAAAAATATGCACCTACAATCATTGCTATAGGTGAGATATAGTCATTGGCTGTGTGTGCTCATTGTCAATCGCTATGGGTATAACAACTAGTGGATATACATGAACTTTTTAATTTATAGTGAAATAATGTATGGATCTTAGGTGCGTATGGATGAATCCTCTAGAGTATTTGTAGGTGTAAAACATCCTATAATAAAATATATAAGTATGAACACCCTCAATTATTCTTGAACCATTAGCAATACAAAAAAAATCAAGTATTTAAATCATATAAAATTATATAGAGATAATAAGTTAAAAAAAATATGCATATACATCATTCATATAATATGCGTACATATCAACATAGTGTGGGCCAAAAGATCATGAATAAAAACATAGGGAGGTGTTTTAAGAATGACTAAGTAGAATGATGAGGGCTAATTCTAGGCCTCATCAATGCCCCCGCAAATGATTATAATTCAATTATCATCAAAATGATAAATGATTGTGAAAAAAACCCTCTCAAATTACAAGGTGGCATCTCCAATAGTAATTTTGGGAAGTTATCCTTTGTATTTCTTAAATTTATCCCATTTATTCATCTTCTCCTATTGATTAATTTGTCCTAATGTTTATAGCCTTAGAATTACAACCAAAGTAAGGTTCTCGTTGCTAAAATGGAGTGGTAAGGTATCTCCATCTCCATAATAATTTTATACTTTGTGTTAAGTTAATTTAAAATTAAATATGAAGTGGGTTAGAAATTAATTTGTAGTTTCTTAAATTATTTCAACAAAGTCTAGAAAAATGATTGCTCCCATTGGTCAATGATTCTTTTTGGCCAGGGGTACTTTGACCTAAGTTCTAATTTTGGCATATTTCTCTTCTCAACATAAGACATCAAATCATTTTTCTTCCTCAATTTATAAAAATTTCTCAATTTCATATCTCTATCAATTTAGCATTCTATTCATTACATACCCATAATAGACAATCAATCTCCATATAACATAGGCTTTGACATAAATAATTCGAAGAACATATGTTATCCTTATAACCTAAAATAATTCTAGCTATATGATACAAGATCATTTTTTCACTATATGTATTGACCCTAGATGATGGTATACATTTAGATATGTTCATGAATAATTAACTAATTCTAACCACTTTTAAATTCAACATCAATAACTAGTTATACTTATTTTCAAGCTCTAAGATTTTCTTTTTCAAGCTCGTAGTCCTTCCCATTCAACTGTATATGTAAACCCATTTATCTTCTATGAGATGATGGATATTGTATTTTTTATATCATAAAACAAGAATCATCCATAATATACTATAAAATTATTTACTTTTTGGATCTAGAGGTGAAATTAATTGAAAGTACCATATGAGCAATTGGAATGCTTGAAATAGTGATACTTGGAGTAGTAATATGAGAAGGAATTACAACCAAGATATCTTAAGCCTGGACTCCAACGAAAGGCGTATAATATTTATTAATAACTCTAGCTATTATAGGTAGGTGATTTTCATTGATTAGATCTAGGGCTATATGTATGTCAATTGTTGAAGGTGATGATATTTGGAAATGGATTGAATACATCCTTATCATAATTTCCCATGTAATGATTAGCATCCCTCTTTTGACATTGATACATGTGACACCAATTTTCAGTATACCTTTAAACTTAATGTTCAAATTCCATATCAATTTAAATTAGATAAATGAAATTTGTATCCTTATTCTTTAATAACTTAAGGTAGACACTTTTCCTTAAGTGATCTTCATGGTTTACTTTTGGGAAGGTAAGAAATGGGGCTCATGTAGGTGTGACACTTAATATATAAAGTGGGGGATAGGATAATCATTGACATCATGAGGGTATTTTGGGTGGATTTGATAAGAACTTGGATGACCAAAAATTATGTTGACATAATAGGGAATACAAAGTGGATATTAAAAATGTCATGGTTGACTTAAGACTAGTTAACATTTACAACAAGTAGTTGGAAATAACACATAGAATACAAACATAATACATACTTATTGAAAAATTAAAAACATAATTTACCTAAATAAAAAGTGTAATTACTTGAATTCACACATTGGTCTACTAATATCATATGATGTTTTAGAATATTCTAGAAGCCAGTCAATTGGGATAACATCATGAATTTCCTTAGGAAATGGGACTATGTGATGAATTTAGTAATCTAAAATCCTAGATGATGAGTGAAAATGTATGAAAAATGAAAGATAAAGAGAGGTTTGTCATATTTTATGAGATAATTTTTTTGGAAACTTATAATAATACTCTTGTAAGTCATTTGGGAATGGTCTATTGGATTAATATGAAGTGAACATCCCAATAATGTTGAAACTAGCTCTTGATGATTATGAAAAAAAATAATAGGATTTTTTAATATCTTATAATTTAGCAAATAGAAAACACTAATTAGGAAAGAGTAACATGTCAATTAAAAACAAATAGTATCAAGATAATAGTTATGGCTATAGGACCAAAACTATAGTAGTGGCTACAATATGAGAATTAGGCAGTAGTGGCTATAGGTTTAGTATTGTGACCTATAGTCATTATGCCAAGAGAGCGCAAGACCACATAAACATAGTAAGAAATTGAATCCATCATCATAGAATGGATGGAATAAATATATAGTAGGGTCGGTGGGAATTTAAAACTTGAAAAATGAAGAACATGGATCCCATAATCCTTAGAAATATGCATCTTATAATTTATAGTGAAGGTGGTGTTTCTTCAAATGTTGTAGGTAAGAACATGTAAAAATGATAGGCTAACCTATAAATTTTTAAATAAAATATGAAAAGGAAATACAATCCTAGAACTAAAGGTAATATTTTTGAAACAATTTAAATAAATGTAAATGAAGAATATATGATAGATTGCTTTATTTCTTTATTTTTGATTTTATTTTTAACATTCCTTAGTGGCCAACAAGCTAGTTTTGCACTAAATATTGGTTTTGGATTTTGAGTGGATAGTAATTTGGGTTTACATTTAGGACCAATTTATTCAATTTTGGTTAACTACCAAGTTGGTTTTCTAACCAAAACCATCAATATTGTTCGAAGGTTATCATTATTGAAATTTATTTATTTGTTTGTTCTTTTGAATTTTTGAGAAATGATGACATGATGAAATGTTGGGAAGAAGTTATACCATAGCCTCTATAAAATCCAAATAATACCAAGACTCAAGAATTTGCATAAACTTCTTCTGAGTATTGAACTTATTATTCAAAATATTTTCAACCTTGAGCCATATTTTTTGGAGTTCAGCTTGGTGATCTTTTTGTGTGAAAACATTAAGCAATGTATAGTCTTCTAGTGGATATTTACTTATTTAGTGAGCCCATCATGCCATAAGACTATAAATTATTTTAATGACCTTTAGTGATGTGAAGCTACTTGATAGAGTTTATTAGAGCTTGTGGGTTTCCCCATATGCCATAATATATCACAATGATGGGTGTATTCTATTATATCTCTTAATAAAGAGAAATGTTTGGACGATTTTATTATAACTAAGTTGTTAAAAAACATAGGAGATTTCATAGAAAATAGAAAGAGATGTTCATTATTCACATGTAGACTTTGTTTATCAAATGTTAGTGATGAAAAAAAATTAGCAAATATAATATCAATTCCAAGCTTATCTAGGATGGTACTATTGAATTTATAAGGTAATAACAATGATCTAATATCCATACCATTAATAATTGGTTTATTCATTATATTCCTTAAGGATGAATGATAATTATGCACAAAAACATGGAATCTAATAATATATTGGAAAAAATCATCAATAACATATATAAACACAAGGAATTCATTCATAGTCACCTTATAGTTAATATTTATTCAAAAAAAGTGTTTTTTGATGTAGTTTATGGTATAGTTTAACTATCCATCCATTTAACCAAGGAAAACCTTTGGTGTTGTTTTAGATGTATAAGCAAGGATACATAAAGGACTTGTACAATATAGCTCTCATATAACATGTATTGACATGATAGTGTCTTACAAAGACTAAAAATATTCTTGATGTGCATTATTCCAAATAAAAATAATATTTTTCGAAAATAAAGCAAATATTGGTGATGCAATTTAGCTAATATCCTTAATGAATTTGAAATAGTAATTTACATGGTCTTTAAAATGTCTAACATCCTCTTATTTTTGAGGCATGGAAAAAGTTATTACCCAATGTACCTCATGTGGTTCTACTTAAATTATATTGGGTGATGTTAATTATTACTTTTATTGAGGGTCCACTAGATATTAATGCTAAGAAATCATATAATAAGGCTTTAAACATCCTAGATTAATGAAATAATGGTAAGAATTAGTGTGATAGGAAGTGATGTGATGAATAACATCCAAAATAGATTTTCAAACCCCGTCATTGGGATGATATGTCTAAGAGGACAATCAATATGGTGAAGAAAATTATTGATGGATTGATTTGGTGTGTATGATTGTGTTTATAATCGATGTTATTAGCCTTTGGTCAATGGTGGGAATACATTAAATAGGATGTTGGTCATTTTCCCCTATCAAGTTAGAGGGTTTGTTTTGTCACTAATGATGGTTGGGTGTGTGGTTACAACACTAACATTATTTGTGACCATGTTGTATACACATAATATTTTCAACCTTTTATCAAATACTAATGCTTTACATCTTATAACAACCTATTGAGATTCAATCTCTCTAAATGCATGACTTAAAGGGTGCACCAAGAAAGGGGTGGGTAGACCTTTGGTGATTGATAGGATTATTTTACCTTATTGCCACATTATTACCAATCTAAGCATCTCTTAAAACCATTCCCTAAGTTATTACTCATCTATTTCACAATCCTCTAGTCTTTTTCCTCTTTCCATCCTTTTCCTCACCTTGATTCCCTTTCACTAGTTGATTTTACTAGGTTAAATAGGTCAAACCTGTACAATTTTTAGCCTTTTATTACTATATAGGGTTGATTGGGTCAAACATATACTATTTAGGGTATTTTTCACTTGAGAGTTTTGTTAGCCCTTCAACCGACCTAACTTAGGACCTAGTTATTTATATCTTGAAAACATATAGGGTCAACCCCATACAATTGAAATATTCAAAAGGATTTAGGGTGAGATACAACTATAAATACAAGATCATTTCATCATTATTTCAATATGCAATAAAGAGTTATTATTCAATTATGCTTATTTACAATATACTCTTTCACCATTTTACTTGAGGAGTCTTAGCTTAGGGTTTCCAATTAGAGAATATAATCTTATGGATAAGTCTTGGATGCTTTGGCCTTTATTAGTTATCCTTACAAATCACAAAAACATCTTGCAAATCCCCTTTGGCCAAGGGAGAGATTGAGTCTCGATGGGTTCACATTCAGGTAAGTATGTTATAATTTTATTTTCCTCTCTTTAGTAGATAGAAGTAGCATAAGTATTGAATCAAATAATATTACTCTTCATATTCAATGTATCAGGGTCTTACTCATACTTAGCTTAATTAATATTTTCTTATACATGTTTTTTATTTATTTACTAACCCCTCATATTATGCCACAAGTTTTGGTGTGTACTAGATTAGATTTACCTTTTTATTTATTAGAATAGAGTGAAAATTAAACCTAAGATTCTTTTAGGGTTGTTGCATGATTGTGTTAGATTGTAGGCTTTAGAACCCTTCCTTACATGGTGGATTATGACAAGTGATCCCCTAATTTGGTCTAGTGGATCCCCATATTGGTCATGTTCCCACTTAACAAATGTATTCCCAATTAGAAGTGTAGGTATGCTTTATCTTCTCTGAACTAGGATTGATTTATAAACAAGATGAATTTATGATTGCATAAATTATGGTGAACTCAACATGAACTAACCCTTGCAATATTTTTTTACCTTATTTCATTTCTTTCATTCTTTCATCATTATTTTTATCATATATCTACCATACTAGATTGACTCTGTTGACCTAGTATATAACTTTTGTGCAGATAATTTTAGGTACAAGCCACTGGATCAACCCCATTGACCTAGTATAGGTGTTTATATTTGCATACATCTAGTCCAGACTAATAGGTCAACCCAATTGACCTTGTACATTTTCAAGTATTGAGCATCAAGTTTATATAAATATTGATCGACCCAGCTAACTAGTTAGTAGAATTTTCAAGTATATATCAAGGTACTTGAATAATAATATTCATTCTCTACATCTTTGATCCACCAAGGTTCATTTATATCTCTCTATCTATTTATTTATAGTCTTTCCTTTTATAGTTTGTAGTCTTCAAAACTATCCTTGCATAGTCAACCAGATTGACCCTACTGACCCAATTTTATGTGCTATCTAAATAACCAGATTAACTCTATCGATCATGTTCATTTTTAGACCTTGATTTCATAGTATAGGTTCAAACCTATCAAAACTATTCTATATTTTGTGCATAAACTATTGACCATATCAACATTGTACCTTGTTTCAAAGTTGGAATAAACCTTGTATGCTAGTAATTAGTTCACACTTTCTTTTCTTATTGATTGCATGCTTAGAATAGATCACATAACTTAATTAGGTGGTTTTAAATTAATAATTTAGTTTCACTATTTTTATATTTTATACACACATACCAAATCAAAAAATATAAACAATCATTTTAACATTTATCTACCCAAGGCCAACCTACTTGGATTTCATCATGAAGGGGGAAGTTGACTTGATACTCTGGTCAGGTATAAAACATGGTTATGTTATATTATAGATAAAAACCCAACACCCTTATCACTATGATGTTTGAAGTCAGGGGGTAGGCCACAATACCAAGCTTGTCTAATTACCACTACAACCCCTTTCAACCCAAACTACATGAAACCATCCTTAGATTGCCATTCTAGTTCCTTAGTTACAACCAACTTCCCGTCACATTTAAAATCATATATTAATAATTTAATAAACATTTAGGTTGGATAATTAGTTATATCTTTGCTTTCCAAGTTTATTACTTACTCTTCACTCAATTATATTTTGTATAGCAAAAACTTGCATTAGCCAACATTGGTGTAAGGTTTTGTGTTGTGTGTTTCAATTGGATTGGCCAATTTTAATCTAATTGATTGTTTGTTTCTATTCAAATATTTATTTTTAGATTTATTACAAAATTTATCATGTTTCATTTCATAAATTATTATAGGCTTCTTATTTCTCACAATCTGTTATACTAGGTCAACCTAGTCAGCCTTGTATCTTTTTCTAGCCTCTATTCACTATACAAAATCAACTTAGTCAACCCTATACTATTTGTAGAGCCTAATTTTTCTTTTTATAGCCTCTATTCACTATACTAGATCAACCCAATCGACCTTTTACTATTTTAAACCCTATTTTCTATGCTTGGTTGACCCAATTGACCCTGTACTACTTTTTGCCTTCCTTGTTTATCAATCTAATTCTATATTTTTCCTTTTTTTTCATTTTGTTTATCTCTCTTTAATTATAATGAAGTCTCTTATTAGAATATTCTTGGATATCTTAAATACATTTAGATACTATATGGGATGTTAATTTATCCCTCTTTTTTCCTCCCAAGAGCACCATCACTCTTGGGACACCTCTTCTCATCCTTCATCCATAAACTGTAATATGGAGCAAATAACAACTCAAGATAAAGTTGATAGATCTAATCCTTTCCTTACAAATAAGCTTCTCATCTTCAAAATATTCAAACTAATGTGGGAGTGATTGATACAAATTTACTTAATAAACCCATTAATAATCCATCTTCTAGTAATCCTCCCCTTAATGCCAATTTAGGTAGTTATCCTACTAATACCAACCCGCCTTCTAATAAAACTCAAATTCTAGCCCAACTTATCTAATAAATGAATATAAATAAAATTTTAAACACCAACTAAATGATGCAACTTAAAAAAAATTTAATCGATATGGCTAACTAACATCCAACTATGTATCCTCATTCTAAACCCAATTTCATTCCTCCACCTCTTTGAGATGCCTCAAGTAATGTTATTCCTCAACCCATAGTGAATAACAAGATGCTTCAAACCATTAAAAATGAACCTTTATCTCTATTCATTATTTCCATTGATATTGTTAACATATCTCCAACTATTAAGTATGATGGGACTAAAGGTCCCACCTCATTTCTGAAAGCCTTTGGAAAGCTTTACAAAGAGTGGATCCAAACTAATGCCTTCACCACAACTAAATTATTTGTGAAAAATTTCACTGGGAATGTATTAGAATGGTATAATCAACTTCCCCAACATTATATTTGGAAACTTGAAGATTTGGTTAATCATTTGGTTAAAGAGTTTCAACACAATAATCTTTCTAAAAATTGTCTTAGCCACTTCATCAATGCTATGAAATCTCCCACTGAATCAGTTAATAAATTTATTAAAATATGGAAATAATTGGACCATAAAATTGACCATAGCATGACTGATGATATCTTATTTAAAATATTTATTACCTCTTTGATTCTAACTCTCTAATATAAGGTTCAAACCTTTGCTCCCTAAACACTTAATGAATCTCTTGATCAAGCTAAATGTGAAGACTTTATTATGAAGAAATTCAAACCTAATCCTAAAATTCTTAAAATATCTTTCCAAACATATAATGCTATCACTATTAATACTCCTCAAACCAAACTAGGAGTTTTCAAAACCTATATTCCTTCACCTTCTCATACACCTCTTATGGTTTAGCAAATTAAATAATTTTTACTACCCTCAAAACCTTTCATCTATCCCAATGTTCCTCCTAAGTCGTATGACCCCAATGTATTTTGTTTATTCCATGATTACATTGGGCATTCTCATGAATCTTGTAGAGGGATCACTAAATTTGTTGTCTCTTATATGCTTGGTGATTCATTCAATCATGAAGATATGATCAATCTTCATCATCAAGAAAACAACATTGCTTTTCAAAAATGACAAACTTATAAAGATAATAATTCAAATAACCAAAAATATTATTCAAATAATTAACCAAATACAAAGGATGGTTATGTAATTGATGCCAATTATGACCAATATTTTAACAATTCTCAATATGTCAATACTGCTAAGGTCAATTATCATCATAAACTAGCTCACAAAGATCCCATTACCAAGCCTAAGAAGCCATATTTGGAGGAACAAATTCTTAAAGATACTACCAATACTAACATTTCTTTGGAAGCCAAAGAGGAACCATCTCCTCCTTTTGATCTTCTAACTTTAATTATTCCTATAAAGTATAATTTACCTCCTAAACCTCCTATTGGCTCTTTTAAGTCTCATTGGAATTTTCTTGAAGAACTCAAATCTATGCCTTGTAAGATTCCACTTATGGATTTAGTTTTTACTTCTATTTATCATCATAAATTCCTTATTCAAAAACTCCAAGAAATTGATGATCTATACTCCTTAGATGAAGAACCACCTTCTATTGAATCTTAACCTACCAACGTAAATACCATTGAAACTATGTATCCTTCTTCCAAACCTTCTATTGAATTCCTTGAAGAGGCTATGATAAATGATGTAATTATTTTTTTTGTTGATGATCCACCACTTTTTATCAAATTATCCATTAATACCACTCTTATACATAAATTTATAGTTGATGAAAGTTCTGGTATTAATGTAACTTCTTTATGGCTCATCCAACTCAGTTATAACAAGGATCATCTCAAGCAAACCCATCTTACTTGTCATGGTTTTGATAAGACTAATCAAAATCCACTTAGTGTCATTTGGATTCAATTAACCATTATACCTAAGACTATTATAACCAATCTTTTGGTATTTAACTTAACCCTATCTTAAACATACTCCTTGGTCATCCATGGACTCATCGAATGAGGGCCATTACTTCTTCTGATAGTCAATGTATTAAATTATTACATAATGGAAAATGGTATAATCATGAAGTTGATCCCAACCCATGGATAATTAAAATTCCTAATCCTAAATCACAATATCATATTCCTACCATTCCTAAAATAAATAGTGCTCTGTTACCAAAGTTCATCAACATGAATCTTGATTTACAAGTTACTCTTGTAGATTCTAATGATGATGAACCTAATGATTTGAAACATACTTTTAATACTACCAAGTTACGTCCCTATATTTTTCAATGGATTCATCCTTCTATATTATCCAAGCATCATATTGCTCCTCTTATTGATTTTCGCCTCCATGCAATGCTCAGGATCTTTCTTTACCTAAAGATTCCTTCACTTATAATGATTTTGGAGTGGAAAATTATTTCAAGATCCTCTCATCATGTCTCCTTGTAAATTAAATAATATCAAGATTTCACCCTCTAAAACTCTCCCTGATTCTCAAGCATGTACAATTTCTCCAACACATGATGATAACTATATACTGGCCCAAGCTCAATTTAGAGACTTGGATGTCTAGCATTATAAAAAACCTTTATCCAAAATTTATGATTTTAATTAGGATGTTCATATCATTTTTATGGATCATACCTTAGATCTTGAGGGTCATGTGCCTCTTGCCAATCTTCCTCTTATTGATACTCCTTGAGTGGTAGAGAAAATTCTACCTTCCAAACCTCTAAAAATTTCTACATATCCTTAACCACTATCAATCTAATCATTGTATCTAATCCTTCTCCCATCATTGAACCCACTAATATTCCAACCCCTTCTGATCCATCTACTTCTTCTACTCCTAAAACTACACTAGATGCCAAGGAAATTGTTGTTCATCAGATTCATTATGAGTATGATCACCATGGAAATCAAATTCTATATCTTGAAGTAGATGTAAAGTATTATGGTCTTCTTCCTAAATTACCTAGTGACAAAGCTATCCTTGAGTTAATTCAGGCTTGAAAACCTCAACTTCCTTGATAGCATCATAAACTTGGAAATTTTACAGCTAAAACTCCTTGCTTTAACAACTTTATTGCTAGAATTGATCCTAAAACAAATCCCATTTATACCTTACTTAATACACCATACCACTTTCAAGATGGAAATGACATGCTTTTGAAGAAACCACTCACATTGAATATGGTACTCCATCTTGTACTCGACCAATTGCTATCTCTCATGAGCTCTCACCTACTAAACATGATAAATTTAGCTTATTTTTTGACAAATATCATGAGGTTTTTGCTTGGTTTGATGAGGCCATGCTTAATATTGACCCTAAAATTTGGTGCATAACATCATTACATATCCTGATGCCAAACTTGTGCATAAAAAATAAAGAAAATTTCCACCTAAAGTTTCCACTTTATGTCATATGGAAATAATCAAATTAATTGATGCTAAATTTATTAAACTAGTGGACTATTGTGAATGGGTTTCCAATATTGTTCCCATTAAGAAGAAGGTCACTACAGTCATTTGAATTTGTACTGATTTCCATAATCTTAATCTTGATTATCCCAAGTAAAAATTCCCTTTAACTTTAATAGATTCCATTATTGATTCAATGACTGGTTATGAAATGTTATCTCTTATAGATGGATTCTTAGGACACAATCAGATTTGTTAGGTGAATATTTTGTCACCAGTGTACTGATGAGAAAAATAGGTCTGATCAACCATAGAAAGGAAGATTGGTTGGCTAAATGTGTAGGTTTACCACATCAAAAGGGGACAAATCTCTCCTCTCATCAAGGGGAGGTTCCCTATAAGTATGAAGGGGCTATACATATATGCTAATCTACTATAAATAAGCTGAAAATAACATTTAGGGGTAGGATAACACCATCCATATCTCTTTTTTTAGAGATGATGTTCATCAATCAAAGGATAAATCTTGATGAAATGATAGAAGGCACTCTTCTTCTTTCAGAAGTGTTGTTCAACAGACAATAAGAACCTTTCGGGTAGTGACAAGTAACTATAATAGGGTGCAGTAACACAATAGGATGAAATGTAGCACAAAGTCTCAACCTCAACTACCAAAGAGTGAAATTAGAAGGATAATGAGGGCACAAAGTCATCCCAAGATCCTTTACATAGAAACATAAAATAGACAAACTAAAAATAATTTTGGCAGCACAAAGTCTCTCCATAGCTGTCTTTAGGATACCTACCTAATTACTTTCACTAATTCTACTTATTTAATCAATTAGACAAAAAATGTATTAAGGAAACAAACATAAGAACAATTTACCCAACAACTAAGCTATTCTAGCACAAAGTCTAAAAAATCATTTGTTTACTTATTCAAATAACGAAATATGATCAACAATCTGAGCTCAAAGTCTCAGTAATGCCTTTCAATTTGGGTAGAGTTTTGTTTTTGATAACAGAGAGATCCCTTGAAATAATAAGAGAGAGTCCAATATATAGTGCTCCAAGAAAGACTTGGGCACTTTGTTTCACAAAAATAGCCTACTATGCATTTAATTCCTTCAATGCATTTTAAATTCTATCCATGGGCTATGTTGGAATTAAGCATCAATTTTTAATATGGACCACCTAATGTGTTTCTTAATGTGTGCACAACTATTTGCTTTTCTTAATGTAGAAAAATAGGTCGTGCCATTGAATTTTTGCACTCTCCAATGTCCACCTGGTGGACTACTTCACCTTCTATAAACATATCCCATGCATGGATATTTCTGATCTTTCTCCAATGTTCCCCCTTTCCTTTGTATTTCATCTTTTTTTGTGTGATCTGAGCTCTCAGGCTATCTCTTTGGCCAGTCACTAAATTTTTTCATAGGGTCTCTGCTATATTTGAATTTTAATGGATATCCCATCACCTTAAATTTGACATCCAAAGGGATGTCATTGGTCACTACTTTGTTTGAACCATATTGAACTTGTGAACGTTCATCACTTCCCTATTCAATCACTTCTTTGAACCTACCTTTGGAATCATCTATCACTGATTCTTTCTTTTCTTGAGGTTGTCTTTGTATTAGGAATGCTCTAACTTTGACATATGTCACAGTCCGCTACTTTGAAACTTTATCAACTTACGAAAAATGGGAACCACAACACTTTTTTCCCAAGCAGATTCAAAAGGAGAATGCAGATGCAGACACTTGTCACACTTTGTTGAGTTAAAATGGGACATGTGGCATGTTACAATTAACTTGGAGGAGCTTTAGATACCTTTTGAAAGTCCTAAGGAAGATGACACATGTCGACTTCTGCTGAGCTTTTAGAAACACTATAGAAACATTTGGGACTCATTTGGATTGACGTGGATGATGACACTTGGCATGATCCACATACTTTAGAAACTCACCCAAGGCCCACCATAGTCCTTACTCAATAAAAGGAAGAAGTTGTGGATGTTGACACTTGGCAGCTTCCACTGAGTTTTACCAGGGATATGTGGCAACTTCCACTCAACTTAGAAACAAATTACAATGGGTCTCAGTGGATGAAACTTGGTAGCTTCCACTTCACTTTGAGGTTTGATCTTTCCTAGAGGGGACCTTCCCTTTGAGGTCTTGAGAAAGGTCTAATTTTTTTAGGGAGACCCTCCTGTAAGGGTTCTTGCCTTTCCAGTGATCTTGGGATGGCCTTTGGGCTTTAATTTTCTCAGCGAGCTTTTACTCCTTCAGCAGACTTTTGCCTCTCTTTTCCTTCGAACAAAAAGTCTAAAGGAATTCTTTTTGTCCACTTTTGCTTGATGCCCTCTACAAGGGCACTTGGCTTGGTTTGTTTCCCTCTACAAGCGCACTCTTTCCTTTGGCTTTGGGGCAACCCCTTGAACCTGCTGATTGAACTGACCAATTGAACCAACTTTGGCTCAATGGTTCAATGGTTCAATTGGTTCAAACTCTTTATTTGACTAAGTTTTTTTTTTTGGATCTCTTAAACCAAATGCATTGAACCATATGGCCATTCAACCTATTTAACCATTGAACCTATTAAACCTTTGAACCAAAGTGGTTTAATGGTTCAACGGTTCAATGGTTCAAGCCTTCTCTTTTATAAGTGTTTTGAAGCCATTGAACCTAGAAGCAGTTAAACTTGTTGAACCTTTGTCAAAGTGCTTAAATATTGCTGATGACATTGAAACTTTGAACCCATTGAACCCATTAAACCAAAATGGTTCAAGGTTCAACGGTTCAATGGTTTAATGGTTCAATCCTTGCTTAGAAGCTTGTCGATGGAAATTTTTGATTGAACCAACCTTGAAATTGCCTAAATATTGAGAGCTTGTTTCTTTCCTATAGAGTCTATAGAAATCCACCTGTGAAGTATATAGAACTGAGTCCGTAGAACCTGACCTATAGAGTCTATAGAAATCTACATGTGAAGTCCATAGAATTGAGTCCATAGAAATGAGTCTGTAGAACTTGGCCTTCACAGTCCATAGTTTTGAGTTCATAGATTTAACCCTGTAGAGTTCATAGATTTCTAGGAAATCTTTGAAAAATGAAGAAATTGAACGCTTAGAATAATTTTTTGAAAAGGGGAGAGAGGATTTTGGTCTGTTGAACCAAAATAGTTCATAATTTGTTTCAAAAATGAGTGACATTTTTGGGGACAACAGTTGGCTCCAGTTTGGGAACTTCCTTCAATTAAAAACTTAGAATAGATGAGGGGAGTAGAAACCAAAATCTCTAGTGCCTTGAAGTATGCCATTGGGCTATGGAGTCATGATACCCAAAAAGAAAGGCTCAAAAAAAAATGAAAATGAACAACACAAAGCAGAAATAAAGACTATACAAATATACATATGTACAGGTGAACTTATTTGATACTTCAAGAGGTAAAGTGCTTCAGATGCTTTACCCATTGTGAGGTAGAGAAAAGAGCATGCCATCTTGATATTTCAATAGGAAGCTATTCTCACCATTTAGCTGATGGATAATAAATGGGCCTCTCCAAAGAGAATCAAAATTCCCATGCATCCCCTTTGGTTCTCTTCTCTTGTCCCATAGTAGGACTTGATCTCCAACTTGGAAATCATGGTTTTTTACTATTTGGTCAAAGAGCTTCTTTACTAGACTTTGATGGGCAACAATTTGGTCCACCACCATAGTTCTCTGCTCATCTAGCTTAGTCAAGCACATGATCTTGTTATCAAGGGGGCTTTCATATGTCTGATCTTTAATTACCTTAGCCAATTTTAATGTTGGAAATTCCAAGGTGATTGGTATCTCAACATTGATACCATACAAAAGTTGGAAAGGTGACATACCTATCCCCCTTTTGGGCATAATTTTTTCTATCCATAAATCATCAAACAATGCTTTATGCCAAGTTCATTGGTTGTCATCTACCAACTTCCTGATGATGGTCACCAAGTTCTTGTTGCTTGATTCTACTTGGCCATTTCCTTGTGGAAAATAATCAGAAGAGTGAGAGAGGGTGATCCCATAGTAAAAATAGAACTGAGTAATCTCATGGGAAGTGAAACAAGTTGCATTGTCCATGACAATCTTGGTTGGGACCCCAAACTTGGAAATGATATTCTCCTTGAGGAAATTGCACACTACTTCTGAAGTAGCATGCTTGGTTGGGATAGCTTCCACCCACTTGGTGAAGTAGTCAGTTATTGTAAGGAAATAATCAGGTACAACACTTGAAGATGGGTTTAAAGCTCCAATAAAATCAATTCCCCATTGCTGGAATGGTTCCTCTATGACCACTGGCTTGAGAGGTTTGGCAGCTAACTTGGGTCTCCCAACAAACTGCTAGCACAATTCACATTTTCTTACCCACTTATATGCATCTTAGAAAAGAGTTGGCCAGTAATACCTAGCTCACATAATTTTATGGGTAGTCACAAGAGTAAAAAAATGTCCTCCACAGGCTAGATTGTGGAAGGATTTCAAAAGTTGGCTTTACTGCTCCTTGTCCACACAGTGAAGGAACACTCCATTAAGGCTCCTCTTGTACAGGTCATTGTCCCAAAGGACAAAATTGGCAGCTTTTAACTTGATAGTCCTCCTTTCTTTGTAAGATAGGTGAGTAGGACACTCACCATAAGTAAGGAAATGAACAATACCTAAATACCACTCATTCATGGTGGAGACAAAGAGGACTATCAGTGTGTCTTCCACCTCTGCTTCTTCATACTCTATTTCTTCTAGTTTGTTATCAAAAATTAATTGGCATAGGCCTTTTCCCCATACCAGCTTTGTTAGCTTGATGACTAGATCAAACTCCTAGATATTTTCAATTTAATTACCTCTTTTCATCCCAAACTCCTACTGAGTTAGTATGGATTTGATCATGGTATCAAGAACCAAGGTAGTAGTGTGAGAATTCAAGATGTAGAAGTGGAAATACTTGACTGCCTTCACCACTGCATAAGCATGCTTCTCCATGTTGGAGTATTTCAGCTCATGAGCTTTGAGAGGGAAGCTCATAAAATAAATGGGAGATTCCATACCTTTTTTATTCTGTTGAACTAGAATTGCTTAAAGTGTGTGTTTAGAAGCATAATTATATATGGTGAACTCTTTGTTGTAGTCTAGACAAACCAAAATTGGGGCATGGGCAATGGTAGTATTGATATCCTCAAATGTTGACTTGCCTTCTTCAGTCTAGTTAAATGTGGCCTTTCCCTTCATCATGTTCACAATGTGTTGAGTCTTTTTAGCAAACTTGGGGATGAACCTTCATAAGAAATTCACCTTTCCAAAGAAAGAGTGAACATCAGTTTTACTTGTAGGCAAGGTAAGCTCTTGGATATACTTGACTCTATCTGAGTTAATATTTATGCCTCCTTTAGACATAATGTGTCTGAGAAGTTTCCCCTCTATTACTCTAAAAATTGACTTCTTAGGGTTCAAGGAAATGCCATTCTGGCAGCGGCACTCCAACACTTGTTACAAGTGGCATATATGATCCGGGTAATGCTTAAAAAAGATGGTCAAGTCATCAAGATAAACTATAATGAACTTATCCATCTCATCCTTGAAAGCAAGGTATATTTCTCTTTGAAAGGTAACACCAACATTTATCAAGCCAAAAGGCATCCTTTTATATGTAAACACGCCCCAAGTTGTGGTGAAGGCAGTCTTATGTTGGTCTACTTCACCAACTTCAACTTGATTGTATCCTAAGAAGCCATCTAGCATTGATAACATCTCTGAGCTGATCACTATCTGAAGTACTTGATCCATGATGGGTAAATGATAGTTATCTTTTAAAGATGACTGATTTAGATTCCTAAAATCTACATAGATGTGAATTTCACCATTCTTCTTCCTCATAGGGACTATGTTGGCAATCCATGTGCAATGATGGATTGGAAAAAATATCCTAGCATTTAGCATTTTTTGTATCTTAGACATAATAGTACCTAATATCTTTGGATTATACTATCAGGATTTCTGCTTGTAAGGCACTGAATCATCCTTGAGAGGAATTTCATGGTGAATTTACTCAAGCTTGAGTGACTTCAAATCATCATAAGAGTATGCCAAAACATCCATGTAATGGCAAAGCAAGTCAGTAAATTTGAGTTTCTCCTCCAAAGTACAGTACTTCCCAATGTTAACCATCTTGGGATTTTCCTTGGTACCCAAATTTATCTGATCAAACCCCTGGGGGGAGCTTGAATCTATTTGTTGCTATTTGATGAACCTATCGTGCTTGTCAAATAGTTTTTTGAGAGAAACCAGTCCTTTGGGAATTTTATTCCCTTTTAAGTACAATAATTCTTCACCTACATCTGAATTCATTTCAAGAGCTGATTCAAGTTTCTAGAGCTTACTACGTTTGAAATGAAGATGTTCAAATCTATCTTTTTGTTCTAGAAAGGCAATGATTTGGTTATCACCATTGAACACTTGCCATTAATTGGCATTATTTGGCAAACTTGGTCTAAAGATCAATTTGATAGTGTACCTATTTCCTTTGAAGTCTAGGTGAGGAACTAAGAGAGTTGCTAAAATAGCTAGTGCATCAGCTCGATCATTAAATTCCCTAGGTATGGTAGAGATGTTGAAAGCATAAAATCTTTCAATTTGATCCCAGACTAGATTTTGGTAGTGATGTAATCTCTCATTTTTGGTTTGATATAGGTTCCTTACCTGACAAACCACTAGTTTAACATCTCCTTTGGCATGAAGGAGTTTGATGCCTTTATCTCAAGCAACCTTCAATCCAAGCAATAGAGATTCATACTCAGCTATGTTGTTGGTGTTACTGAACTACAACATGTATGAAGAAGGAAAAATATCTCCTTAAGAAGATATGAACACAATCCCAACTCTTGATCTAGTAGAAGAATTGCTACCATCGAATTCCAAGATCTAAACATCATTAGAAACTGATCTTCTATTAGATTTTCCTTCATTAGAGAGGAAAAATCCTTTTTTATTTGTACTACACTCTACAATTTCTTTTGATCTCTCATGTGAGTCAATTCCTAGATTGCCACCTATAAGACTTTCATTTGATAAAACATGAATATCTTCTGTGGTTAAGAAGTAATTACCCATGCCTGAAGATTTAAACAAAATTTGAGCTCCAGGGGCTGATGTCTGAGTGAAAACATATTTTGATTCCTTTTTAAGAAGCATCCTTTACATGATGCTTTAACAAGGATCCTCACTTCAAACAAGTCCATGCTCAATTCTCCACCAATATCCTTACAAAAATTTCACCCCATAAGAATTCCATATGAGGCTGGAATATCAGCCACTAGGACTGTCATCTTGATTCTTTTGTTTGGGAATGCTGCAAATGCAAACTGGGCATCCTTGATTTGTCCCAATAGAGGTACTTATTTGTTCTCCATGGAGAAACATCTCCCAAAGGTTTTGGTCAGTGTGAGTCCAATAGATTTTGCCACTTTGGTAGGCATGACGTTGTCAGATGCACCATAATTAATGATGTAGTTATTCAACTTGTGACCATTTATCAATAGGGAACCATAGAAAGGCTCTATTTTCCCAAGGGTAGCTAGAGGAGTAATGACAAGATTGTTTGGGATGGATATGTTCCTTGGAGGATCATGCATTACTTTTTTAACATCTTGTCCTATAGGGATGACTTTATTCTTCACACTCTGAACTAACCTATCCATTTACTCTGGATTGGATTGCAAGAATTCAAATTCAGACATTTGAATTTTGGTCTTCTTGACATGGTCGATTATGTCAAATGACTGAAATGGATTAGGAATAGAGGAAGGGAGTTCGTCTTTCTAGTTTTTAGGAGGGGTGGTATTGGTATATGGAATTGAAGTTGAAGATGGAGTAATGCTTGATGTACTTACCTTTTTATTACTCACTAGGTCCTTTGGCTGGAAACGCAGAGAAGTTCCTCATTTGGAAATTGAGATTACAGGCTAAGAACTTTCCTCTATTTTTCCTTTATCAACTTGTTGGGTTGATTGGTTCTAGGACTGGGTGAACACATCATATGATCCATCAATTGCTTCACCTTTACCTCTGGGTTCATCCTGGTAATTCATGAAACCAATGTTGGAGTCACCAGCTAATTCTTCTTAGCCTTCTACAAGAAGATTATCATCATTTTCTTGGTTCAATTTAGGTTGGAAAGAGAAATCAGACTTTATTTCAAGATATCCAACTGCTAAATTGGTTGGGGGTGCTTCAATGGCAAGTTTCCCCTATGAGGAAGGAAGATGATTTGGCTATCCTTGATTCCTGGCAACATTACCTTGGTATGACTGATTAGGGAATGTCCTTCTTGGCATATCTCTATACAAAGGAGCTAAAGATATACCTTGTGCCATTTGCTTCTTGAGAGATAGCAACTCATTTGCCAACTTCTGCACCATTGGATCAATGGTACATGTAGATATATATTCAGAAGATGAAGAAGATTTACCTCTGTTAGGATCTCTCCTTAACTTTTCTACCAAGATAAGGTCATCTTAAACCTTAGTGGCCAAATCCTAAGCTACAATAAGGTCTATTTGGCCATCACATCTCAACAAAAAACTTACTTTAGGCACCTGAGAGTTGATGAAGAAACATTTGAGATTCTCAGATGTAGGTTGAGCAATTATAGGAATCTTGTTCCTTAGCTTGTCAAATTTGGCTATGAAATCCCTCATTGGTTCATGAGGCTCCTTCATTTGTGTGAGTTGAGCCAGCAAGGCATGCACATCTTTTGCAGGCTTGAATCTAGCTTCAAATTTGTCTTTGAGAGTGTTCCAATCAGTCACAATCTAGGACTACAGATGATAAAACTAGTCTACAACAACACCTTGTAAAGTTTCCATGAATAGTCTGACTGCTACATCCTCATACTCTACACCTATTACACCATATGATATCCTGAAGGCTGTAATATGTTCATCAGGATGAACTTTCCCATCCCCAAAGAATTTGGGAAAATTCTTTCTTGAGCTATGTGGAAGTTCATGTAGGGGTGGAGTCAAATTGAGTGGGCCAAAAGAGTTACCCCAAGGGCCTTGAATTGACATAGTATGATTATGGAAAGGTGGAATAACAAATCTCAAAGGGGTAAGTATTGACAAAGCTTTATTAATAGTGGAAATGGAGGCTTTGCCTGGTAATGGAGACTTGACTTTAGTAGGAGGAAAGCTCTTGGTTCATTGGAGGTGAGATGGTGAAGGAAATAGATCAAAGTTACTTTGTTGTACCAACTTGAATACAGGGTCAAAAATACATATATCCCTTTGACTTCACATATACCATGGATATACCAGAGTGTAAAAAATAAAAATGGAAAAGAACTAGCACTACTTCTGCGTGAAGCTTGAGGCTTCAAATTGCGCATTCTTCCCTAGCTGGCATGGAGGTGGAGGGTGATGGTAAGACTATAATGATAATGGGTAAGACATAAAATGGAGTCACTAGAGTATATAATGGATAAGGGTAGGGACCACTTCAATCTAAAACTTGAGGCTTCAGATTGCACGTTCTTCCCTAGTAGAGTCACCAAAAACTATTGGGTGAATATTTTGACACCAGCGTACTGATGAGCAAAATAGGTCTAATCAACCACAACAAGGAAGATTGGTTGGCTAAATGTGTAAGTTTACCACATCAAAAGGGGACAAATCTTTCCTCTCATCAAGGGGAGGTTCCCTATAAGTATGAAGGGGCTATACATATATGATAATCTACTATAAATAAGCTAAAAAATAACATTTAGGAGTAGGATAACACCATCTGTCTCTCTTTTTTCAGAGATGATGTTCATCAATCAAAAGATAAATATTGATGAAATGATAGAAGGCACTTCTCTTCTTTCATAAGTGTTATTCAGTAGACAACAAGAACCTTTTGGGTAGTGACAAGTAACTATAATAGGGCGCAGTAACACAACAAGATGAAATGTAGCACAAAGTCTCCACCTCAACTACCAAAGAGTGAAATATGAAGGATAATGAGGGCACAAATTCATCCCAAGATCCTTTACATAGAAATAGAAAATAGACAAACTAAAAACAATTATGGTATCACAAAGTCTCTCCACAACTGGCTTTAGGATACCTTCCTGATTACTTTCACTAATTCTGCTTATTTAATTAATTGGACAAAAAATGTATTAAGGAAACATACATAAGAACAATTTCCCCAACAACCAAGCTATTCCAACACAAAGTCTAAAAAATCACTTGTTTTCTTATTCAAATAATGAAATATGATCAACAATCTGAGCTCAAAGTCTTAGTAATGCCTTTCAATTTGGGTAGAGCTTTGTTTTTGATAACAGAGAGATCCCTTGAAACAATAAGAGAGAGTTCAATATATAGTGATTTAAGAAAGACTTGGCTACTTTGTTTCACAAAAATGGCCTATGATGCATTCAATGCCTTCAATGCATTTTAAATTCTATCCATGGGCTATGCTAGAATTGAGAGTTAGTTTTTAATATGGGCCACCTGATGTGTTTCCTGATGTGTGCATAGCTGTTTGCTTTACTCAATGTAGAAAAATAGGTTGTGTCATTAAATGTTTTCACTCTCTGATGTCTACCTAGTGGACTACTTCACCTTCTAGAAACATATCCCATGCATAGATATTTATGATATTTTTCCATCATTCCCCCTTTCCTTGCTATATTTCATCCTTTTCTATGTGATCTGAGCTCTAAGGCTATCTCTTTGGCTGGTCACTAAATTTGTTCACAGGGTCTGTGCCATATTTATATTTTAACGGATATCCCATCACCTTAAATTTGACGTCCATGGGGACGTCATTGGTCACTACTTTTTTTGAACCATATTGAACTTATGAAAATTCATCACTTCCCCATTTAATCACTTCTTTGAACCTTCCTTTGGAATCATCTATCACTACTTCTTTCTTTGATTTATGTTGTCTTTGTATTGGGAATGCTCCACCTTTGACATCTATCACAGTCCGCTACTTTGAAACTTTATCAACTTATAGAAAATGGGACCCATAACACTTTTTTCCTGAGCAAATTCAAAAGGGGAACATGGATACAGACACTTGTCATGCTTTATTGAGTTAAAATGGGACACCTGGCATGTTTCAATTAACTTAGAGGAGCTTTAGATACCTTTTG
This sequence comes from Torreya grandis, assembly GCA_037957365.1. Classification (NCBI taxonomy): domain Eukaryota; kingdom Viridiplantae; phylum Streptophyta; class Pinopsida; order Cupressales; family Taxaceae; genus Torreya; species Torreya grandis. The sequence goes on from JARHVA010004107.1 coordinate 676,500, forward strand.
AGAGTCCTAAAGAAGATGACATGTGTTGGCTTTCACTGAGCTTTTAGAAACACTATACAAACATTTAGGACTCATTTAGATTGACATAGATGATGACACTTGGCGTGCTCTACATACTTTAGAAACTCACTCAGGGCCCACCATAGTCACTCAATAAAATTAAGAAGCTCTAGATGTTGACACTTTGTGGCTTCTACTAATTTTTACTAGGGATACGTGGCAACTTCCGCTTAACTTAGAAATAAATTATAGTGGGTCTTGGTGGATGACACTTGGTAGCTTCTGCTGCACTTTAAGGTTTGATCTTTCTCAAAGGGGACTTACTCTTTGAGGTCTTGAGAAAGGTCTAATTTTTCTCAAGGAGAGCCTCCCATAAGGGTTCTTTGGTCTTGGGATGGCCTTCGGGCTTTAATTTTCTTGGCAGGATTTTGCTCCTTCGATGGACTTTTGCCTCTCTTTTCCTTCAGATAAAAAGTCTAAAGGAATTCTTTTTGTCTGCTTTTGCTAGCTACCCTCCACAAGGGAACTTGGCTTGGTTCATTTCCCTCCACAAGGGCACTCTTTCCTTTGGATTTGGGGTAACCCCTTGAACCTGCCAATTGAACTGACCAATTGAACCAACTTTGGTTCAATGGTTCAATCAGTATAAACTCTTTATTTGGCTAAGTTTTTTTGATCTCTTTAACCAAACACATTGAACCATATGGCCGTTAAACCTATTAAACCATTGAACCCTTTGAACCTTTGAACCAAAGTGGTTTAATGGTTCAACGATTCAATGGTTCAAACCTTCTTCTCTTTGATAAGTGTTTTGAAGCTGTTGAACCTAGAAGCAGTTGAACTTGTTGATCCTTTGCTGAAGCACTTAACTCTTGCTAGTGACATTGAACCTTTGAACCTATTGAACTCATTAAACCAAAATGGTTCAAGGTTCAATGGTTCAATGGTTTAATGGTTCAATCCTTGCTTAAAATCTTATCGATGGACATTTTTGATTGAACCAAGTCATTAAACCAACCTTGAAATCACCTAAGTGTTGAGAGCTTGTTTCTTTCCTGCAAAGCTCATAGAAATCCACTTGTGAAGTCCATAGAACTGAGTCCATATAAATGAGTCCATAGAACCTAGCCTATATATTTTTTAGAAATCCACCTGTGAAGTCCATAAAATTGAGTCTATAGAAATGAGTCTGTATAACTTGGCCTATAGAGTCCATAGTTTTGAGTTCATAGATTTAAGCCTGTAGAGTCCATAGATTTCTAGGAAAGCTTTGAAAAATGAAGAAATTGAATGCTTAGAACAATTTTTTGAAAAGGGGAGAGAGGATTTTGGTTTTTTGAACCAAAATAGTTCATAGGTTGTTTCAAAATGAGTGACATTTTTGGGGACAATAAGATTCATGTCACTCTTGAAGACCAATATAAGATGATGTTCACCATAGAATGGGGCACCTATTGCTATGTCAAAATGCCCTTTAACCTTAAAAATTCTAGATTTACTTACCAATGAGAAATGACTCACATCTTTCATGATCTCATTCACAAAATTGTTGAAACATATGTGGATGATCTCATTACTAAATCTAAACATCATAAGAATGATCTTTCTAATCTCGCTATCATCTTTGACCATCTCCTAAAATATAAAGTTAGAATTAATCCTTATAAATGTGTCTTTAGAGTCACATATATAATTTTTTTATGATTCTTAGTCTTTCTTCATGGAATTGATGTTGACCCTACCAAAATTAGTGTTATCATCAACATGCGTATTCCTCATTCTATTCCTGACATTCATACTTATTTATGCAAATTTGGGGTAATTAGATGATTAATACTTGAAATGACATATTGAATTCATTTTGTCAATTACCTTCTCAAGAAAGGTACTACTTAGAATGGATGGATCCATGTCAAAAATCCTTTGATAATATGAAAGAGTCATTGATTCATCCACCCATGCTTCATCCTCCTTCTAAAGACAAACCTTTGATTTTATGTACTTCTTCCACACCTATTTTAATTAGGGCAATGCTTTCCCAACAATATGATATGGGAAGAGAGTATGATATCTACTACATTACTCGAGGCCTCATTGATGATGAAACACATTATACCAAAATTGAGCATGATTACCTCACCATATATTTTATAGCTAAAAAGATTTATCATTATATGCTTTACCAAACTACTTATGTCATTATTCATTTTGACCCCCTTCATCATTTCTTCTCCAAAACATTTTTTTTTGAGATATAATTGGTAAATGGATGGTCCTCCTTATGGAATTTGATCTCCACATAGTCACTAAAAAAGTTGTCAAAGGGAAAATCATAGTTGATCAACTTATTGCAGCTCCCATACCAGCCATTTCTTCTCTTCAAGATATTCTTCCAAATGATAATATCCTTTAAATCAAAGGTCTAAATCAAGATATTTATCTTAAATATTATTTTCATAGATTTACCACCAATCTTAAAGCCAATAATCTTAATAAATCCACTACTCCCTCCAATACTACTAAACTAAAAGTAGTTATTGAAGAGATTCCTAAAATCAATGTTGACTTACATGAGGATACTTAGACCCTTCACTTTGATCATACCAAATTCCTTCAAGGAGATGGGATAGGTTTCATTCTCACAAGTCCTCTTGGTAAGATAATTCCTTTATATTTTTACTTCACTTTTGATGTCACCAATAATATGGTTGAGTACAAAGCTCTCATTTTAGGCATGTGCATTGATCTTGATTTAGAAATTCAATACCTTCATCCTTTAGGTGATTCTCATCTTATTTTTCACTAAGTCAATGGTGATTATAAATTTAAAAGTGAGAAACTCATTAGATATCATCAAATTTTAACCACTCTTGCTAAGGATTTCATCTCTTTCACTATTGAGCCTATTCTCAGAGATAAAAATTCCATTGTTGATTCCCTTACCTCGTTATCATCTCTCTTTCACCCACACCAATTTATTTCTAATCCTACTTTTCTTATACAAATAAGAAATTATCCATTCTATAATTAACCACCAAATTTTCTTATTTATCATATCAAGGCTATTACCATTCAACAAAGCCTGTGGTACTAAGACATCATTCAATTCTTGGCACATCAAACTTATCCTCCTAATTTGGACTCTCACAAAAAAACATGAATTTGTAAACAAGCTTTCAAGTATGTATTTTGACACAACATCCTTTATTATCATAATGCTAAAGGTACCTTGATCTTATTTTTTATGAAAGATGAGGTCCCTCCTCTTCTTGAAGAAGCACATGGGGGCATTTGTAGTGGCCACTGTAGCAGACATGGTACATGCAAATGCCTATGTATGGGTTACTTTTAGCATACTCTTGAAAAGGATGCAATTTAATATGCTAAAAAAGTGTAATCCTTGTCAGCTTCATGATGATCTAAACCATTCAAATCCAACTAAAATTCAAACCATCAAATCTCCTTGGCTATTTTCCACATGGGGATTTGATCTCATTAGAAAACTACATTGCTCCCAAGATGTGCATGTCTTTATCATCACTGCTACCATATATTTTATCAAGTGGGTAGAAGCCATGCACTTTATTGATGTCATTAATCCTACCATTTCCAAATTTATTATTAATCAAATCATTTGTTTCTTTGGTTTTCCCCATACTATAATTTTAGATAATGGTGGTAACTTCAAAAATAAACATGTTAAACAACTTTGAAACAAATTCAAGATCAATCACAAACTTTCCACACCTTATGATCTATAATGCAATGGATAAGCTGAGGCTAATAATAGAATTCTTAACAAAATTATTCAAAATATAATTCATGAAACTCATAGAGATTGGTACCTTCATCTTTATCCTACTCTTTGGGCCTATTTCACTAGCATACACACTACCACTGAGGCAACTCCATTTTCACTATTCTATGGTTATAAGTTAGTTCTTCCTTTAGAAGTTGAGCTTCCATATCTTTTTATATCTCTTGATGGTATTATTATTGATGAATAATTATGTGAAGCTCATCTTCATGCCCTTGATCTAATTGATGAATGTCATCTTTTTGCCTTACAACATAACCACCAATGCAAGGTTCAGATTACCAGACAACATAACAAATGTGTTAAAGTTTGCACATTTAATGTTGGTGATATTATCCTTAAATTAGACTACACCCATGATAAAGAAGGTAAATACACCTAAAAATGGTGGGGCCCATATTTAATCAAAGATATACTTGGTCCAAGCACCTACCATCTTCAAACTAATGAAGGCCATATTTTCAAAGAGCCCACTAATGCACAATTTCTCAAAAAATACTTTACTTAAAAATTTCCTTCTTTTCATGATTTCTATCTACATCTATCTAACACTTTTTGTAGGTTACTTACATGGGTCTCTCCCTCTATAGCAAGTTCCTTACTTTCATAAACTTTTAGGCCTCCTTTTTGGTCTTTTGCTTTCTTGATGTACCATAGTCTTCTTTACTTCTTGCATTTTCTATTTTTGACACCCCATGGATTTTTATTTTGTGATTAGCTTTGTAAGACCACATATATGACCTAAAATTCTTCATAAAACTACCATCATTTTTCTTACCTCACTTGATTTTTCATTTTCTTGTTGGCACCCAATGGGTTTCTATTTTATGAAGTTTTAGTATAAGACCACAGATAGGACCCAACTCTCCTCATAAAATTACCATATTATCATTCCTTTTATAAGAAAATGATATTTAATCCTTATTTTCAAAATTTAGCTTTTGCTTTTTTTGTTTGATGGAATTTATACAATCTATTTTAGCATATTTTCCTCCAATTCCCTCATTCTTATGATAAGGAATTACACTTTACTATCATTGTATCCCTTTTTTTGATTTGTCACAATTTTTATGATTTTAAGTAATTCAAATTCTTCTATGTGTCATTCCTCTTGATTTTCTCCTTTCTTTCAATTCACATTGGATAAAACAAGGCCGAAGTCAAGATAGAACTTCTATTTCACCTAGATTTATGAGACTCTTAGACCCCATGATCTTTGAAGTTCTCTCTCTTAGCATAATTGTCCCAAGTATTCAAATTAAAGTAATCTTTAACACCCATGTTTATTTTTTCAAATCCATATGGAGGAAGAATATAAAAATCCATCAATAAAGTTAAAAACCAAATCATTTGAATCAAAAGGCAATGATATCCAAAAGGTAACATACAAGTCTCAAAAGTCACATCACATCAAAATACATGATTCCAAACACATATCCTATCTCTAATCGAAGCTCAAAATCCATAGTTGGCCTCACATAGATCTGAAGTCCTTTAGGGTGTGGTAGTCTAGTAGATTGGAATAGGGGAATTTAATAAACTCTATGGTGTTACCTACTTTCTCACACAAGTACCCAATCTTCATAGTAGACCGATGGATCTATAAGGAGTCCTGAGGAAAGGGGAACACGTTGTGAGAAGGTAGATCCATTTTAATTTTCATTCATATAACCTTCATGGGATGATATATATACTTCATTTTTTGGACTAAGACCTATGTGGCTAAGAGAGATTATTCATAGTCCTTAAGGTCTAAAGTTCTCTAATTTTGACAAACCTCATTTGAGTGTCTTGAATTTGATAAAGAGTTATTCTACCTTGGTTTTTACTTCATTCTCCCCTCCACCCATTTCATTTCCCCCATTGATAGACAAATTTTGATTCTAAATCTATTTTCCCTTCTTTAATTCCTTCATTTTCACCTCTTAAAAACATGATAATATTACTTTTTTCCAATTTTATCTATCCTTAGAGTAAAACAACATGTTTGAGCAACTATGGATTACTTTTTGCTCTTCACTATTGAATTACATTCCTATACTTACTTTACTTTCTTTTTACCATTTGTCATTATTTTACTACCCTACTATTATGGACACTTGAGTTTGTACCCTTTTTCCATTATTGAGTGAGATGTGGATTATTGTTGCACACTCATCAATGTTTTTTTACCATTTTATTTCTTAATTTGGTCTAACATAGCACTTGTCATCCTAGCTTACTGAATTCCCAAGTATGTTTCATCCTCATATCACCATCTATCTTGGATTTTCTTGTGTTCCTTTATTTTTCCTCTTTAGTTTTGTATTCTTGGGTTTATTGAAAGCAGTATTTATACCCTCCATAATCAAAACTAAAAACACAATAGACAACCATCCCATGATAAAGGTAAGTAAAGGTATGCATTGTATTTATTTACTTTCAATTATTTTTGTTTGAAACTACTACAACTTTTTTTAGCATCAACATTATGTGTCCTTATGTTCTTTCTCAAAGCACCATCCCCTATTGCACCTTAGTGATATTTGATGATATTCAAGTGGGGCATATGTATTTACATAATATTTTCAACCTTTTATCAAATATTGATTCTTTACATCTTGCAAGAACCTATCAAGACTCAATCTCTTTGAGTGTATGCCTTAAAGGGTGAACCAGGAAAGGGCTGGGTAGAACTTTGGTGCTTTACATGATTGTTTTCCCTTATTACCACAATTTTCAAATCCAACCATCTCTTAAAACCATTCCCTAAGATATTACTCCTCCCTTTCATACTCCTCTAGTCTTTTTCCTCTTTTCCTCACCTTGATCCCCTTTCACCAGTTGACTAAACTAGGTCAACTAGGTCGACCCTATATATATTTTAGCCTTTAATTATTAAACAAGGTTGATTGGGTTGACCCTATACTATTTATGGTATTTTTCACTTGAGAGTTATTTTAGCCCTTCAACTGACCTAACTCAGGGCCTAGTGATTTATATCTTGAAAACATACAGGGTTTACCCCATATAGTCAGCATATTCAAAAGGATTTAGAGTGAGATCCAAATATAAATACAAGATCATTTCATCATTATTTCAATATGAAATAAATAGTTATTAATCGATCATGCTTATTTATAATCTACTCTTCCACCATTTTACTTGAGAAGTCTTAGCTTAGGGTTTCTAATTGGAGAATCTAATCTTATGGATAAGTCTTGGATGCTTTTGTCTTTCTTAGATATCCTTAAAAATCAAAAAAACCTATTGAAAATCCCCTTTGGCCAAGGGAGAGATTGAGTCTCGATGGGTTCACATTCAAGTAAGTATATTATAATTTTGTTTTCCTCTCTTTAGTATATAAATGTAGCATAAGTATTGGCTCAAATAATATTACTCTTCATATTCCATATATTAGGGTCTTACTCATAATTAGCTTAATTGACATTCTCATATACATGTTTTGATTGATTTACTAACCCTTCATATTGTGCCATAAGCTTTGGTGTGTACTAGATTAGATTTAATTTCTTGTTTATTAGAATAGAGCGAACATTAAACCTAGGAATCTTTTAGTGTTGTTACATGAATGTGTTATACTGTAGGATTTTGAACCCTTCCTATCATGGTGTATTGTGACAAGCGATTCCCTAATCGGGTCTATCAGATCCTTTTATTGGTCATGTTCCCACTTAACAAATGTATTCCCAATCAGAAGTGTAGGTATGCTCTATCTTCTCTAAGCTAGGATTGATTTATAGACATGATGAATTTATTATTACATACACATGTCACCTAATCTAAAATTCATGTATACATTAGTGGTGTCTAATTAATATCTCCTAAATATGAGTGGGTTTCATCACCAAGTGAGATTTAGGTTGTAGTATCATTAAATTGGTAGAAAATAGGGTATTCTCATGAACCCATTATTATGATAAGGTCTTTTATAATTCCATCAAGTTTGAAATTTATCTTATCTACCATTTTGAGGATAGAAGGGTGTGTTAAAGACATTGGGGATTTTTTTGTTTCATTATTTCATTGGCTATAAATATTTATAGACATATAAGTATGTTATTAATAGGTATTTTAACTATATGCATATACAAAATAAGGATACCTAGTTTTGATTACTTGGGAGAAACCATGATCATAATTATAAGATCATCAAGTTTTCTAATTAATTATATTATTGGAGGATCTTTCCTCTTTTTTCAAATATACCTTAACCATAGCTCTTGTATTTGACTATATATAGGTGGATACATCCTTGATATTTTGTTATTAATGAAATATCAACATAAACATTATTTAGCTTATTACAAAGATAAATTTTTACTAAAGTGCTTCATTGAAATTCTCAAAGTATTTTGAAAAGATGGAATTTTGTGTACAATCATACTTAATGATAGAATTAGTTTAAGGATTGGATTATTTGTTATTATTAGAGTGTTTATTATGGCTTCAAAAACCTCCTTGGGTGGGTTCCATTATTATGGGTGAAGCTGGTGTTTATATTAAAATCTATAAATGTAGATGAAAATCTATTGAGTGTATTCATTATGTAGATTATGTCATTAATTCATATTATAAACCAAATGAGTTAGCATATGATTAGGGTTATGTACAAGTTGAGCTTAAAATTTTAGGTGATGAAGGGAGAAGTTGGGATATATTATTGGGTTTTTATAATAATACAACTTCTTATGGCTATGGGTGTTGTTATAACCCAATGTGTTGTGGTTGTTAGTGTTAAACTGGTGGTTACCATGACTAGCCTTAATATTGTAACCATTGAATATGTGGTTATTGGTAGTGGTTTGGCCATTTGTAAGATGATGGTGGTATGTGATTTGAAGCATGATGTAGGGGTTTACAACTTCTCACTTTTGACATTCACTTTGACAACTTCACAAGCTTTCCTTCTCAAGACTCCAACATACACAATCCTAAATCAATCTCAGAGATGAATTCATATAGACATAATTTTTATAATACTCCCTGATCATATGATATTGGTGTAGGTATTGGTTTTTCCCAACTCAAACTTCAAGAAAGTTTTAACTCTTGACAAACTTGTATGAAGACCTAGTAGGCCTTATAGGTTCTTAACTCACTTAAATTATTTTTTATACTAAATCAAGATATAATTTGGAATTTTTAAATATAATATTACTGAATTCAATCAATCATAATGTCATTAGGTGTTACCGTTTGATAAAATGAAAGAAAATAGAACAAAATTGTCAAGTTATCTTTAAAAGGGCTATTAGGTCCAAAAGGCTAAATCTCAAGGTTATACCTAATAAGTTATATTGAGATTCAAAAAATGTATATATAATATTATAAAAAAATATAAATAATATTATCTAACAAACCTAGGCCTTCACTCTTCTTGATTACTCATGAAAATGCAAAAATCTTCCTTTTTAGCCTTCATTTAGACCATTTTCACACCTACAAAAATAGAATCACATGTACCATAAAATTAAAGCATAAAAAACCATTTAAAAAACCAAAAAAAATTATATTAATATTAAACACAAGTTCATGAAAAATTTCAAGGAATTCTATTAGATAAATCAAATGATATTCAACTTTGTGTGAGAAACCCTAGGTTGTTCTGTCACAAGGCAACAAGCATAATTTTTTTTATAAATTGAGAAAAAAACATTTAAAGACTTTATTTAATTTTTAAAATTTATTTTTTAAGGTCCAATATATTTTATATTAAATAACCTATGGTCGATCATGCACAAATTGACCTAGACTATAAGTTTTTCTTAAAATTGGGTTCTCAAAATTCCAATTTCAAGGTTTCTAGAGTTTGAAACCTGATAAAATCAAGGAATAAGACTAAAAAAAAGTTTAAAAACATAGTTATTAATAAAAATAAACCTGATAATCACACAAAATAATTAATATTTATTAATTTTTTTTGAAAGGTGGATTATAATCCTGATACACCTTGAAAACCATCAACAACCATTTTGTTCAAACCACTTACACCACAAACAGTGATATGTAATGTAATAAAAAGTAAATAAATTATCAATATGGTTTGATAAAAAATTTGAGATAATTAATAATATTATTTAATCCTTATTTTATTTATTCATTTCTTTAACAACATCCTACAACCCTTGCAACTTTACATACAAGCCACTCTCTTTTCACCTTCTCATCAATCTCCTTTCAAACCTATAGATTAAGATTTTATCTTTATCTATTTAATTTATTTAGTTCTTAACTATTATTATTAGAGCCTATAAATCACCCAAAATTATCTTAAGTTATTTCTTTATCCTATAAACCTCTTAACCATCTTAGACAACTTTAGTACATATCCTTATAAACCTTCTTCTACATTGAAATGAGGCTAGAATAGGTACAAAACATAGTTTTTGACATAATACAAAGTAAATGATATTTAATTAATTATAACCTATATAATTATAAATAATAGACATATACCCATAAAATATCTCAAAACCTCTCAATCTATGTTATAAAATTTCAAATTTTCAAACTTTCCTATTTTGGAGTGAAAATGAGAATATTCAACTATGATCCTAAAAAATGCTAATAAATATTATCTAGTGATTATTATTGAACTAGAAATATATTTAACACCATTGCAAGGAAAATTTATTCATGATAATTATTTATGTGTTGTTGCACATGCATAAAAGCATTAGATGTATACCAATTATGGCTAGCATAATTAGAAAAAAAACATTTTAATAACAAAGGGCCATAAGACACTCCTATATTTTATTACATTAGTATCCAAGGTCCTCTTTTTGATACACATAAAAATTAAATACATATCAATGTTTTGTATTTATATCATGTATCTTATTTTCTATGTTTCCCTCCTTTGCCCAAGTAGCTTGGCATCCACACTTTCCCTTTTCTTCGTAGTAATCCAAGAAATAAATGGTCAAAGCTTCCTTTTCTAGTTGCTCTTGAAAAATAATTTTTTCCTATAGGAATTCATAAATTATAATTTCATGATAAAATATGTGTATAACATCTACAAATGGTTAAAAAATTTCTAATGTGATAATAATAACATCTAAGTTACATTTACTATGAAGTGGAGCCATAAATAAAATGTTTTTTGTTAGCACAGTTCCTTCAATTTATTCTTCAATTATGGAATTTATAAGTGGGGTTATAGGGGTTTAAAACTATAGTGGGGTCAATGGGTATCACCCCATATAGGTTCCCAATAATTTTACTTCTTCTATAGCCTTTGAATTATTTATCATAGACTTAATTTTATCCATGTTTAGACATCATTGAACCACCATAATAATGTTAAAATTTTGTCGTCATTTGATGATCCCCACCACCCATAATAATTGTGATATATTAATATATGGAGGTGATTTATGTAGGTTTCATTTTTTCATGAATAATAATAATGAAAATTGTTGCAAGTTTATCTTCTTTAGTAGGTGTAGAAGTAGTTTGTGAAGAACTTTTTACACAGATTTAAAAACTACAAAAAATAATGGAATAATAAAAATAACTTTAGATTCTAACTCAAAATAATTCAAATATGTTATATTGAGCACATGAAACTTTGAGGGGGAAGCCTCATTTTATCAATCTCAATACAATAATATGTTGGAAGCATAATGATTGAGAAGGGGGTGAATCAGTCTTGAAAAACTTTCAATCAATTACATCCACTCATCTATGAACTATGAAAGCAACACAATGATCTATCAATCCATTAAGAGCCACATGATAATGAAATAAGAGACAACATCACATATGTGGTAAACACTCATGGGGAATAATACCCATTAAAACAAATCTTGGATAAACTATCCTATAAGATAATGTATCAAATTTATTTGCGCAACAACCCAACATAGAGCACTAACCCCAAATTTATCAAGCACCCACTTGACTTTAGTAAGCACCTACTTGATAGGAGGCTAAAACCCCCTATTACTAAAAACCAACTCAATTATAGGACACTTATACAAGAAAAAAAATGAAAGGTATCTCCAACTCCTTAACCAATCACTAACTGAACCAATATCAATTCTGTAAGCACCAACCTGAAAAGAAGCTTCAACTCCCTCTTTGACTAAGCACTAACTCAGCTAATCAAACTTCTTTCTTCCACTCATATCTATATCTACTCTATCCATTATCATACATAAATATCACATCACTAATGAAACTTTGATAGCCTGTCAATAGTCAATTATCACTCTTTTAGCTCTATTCCACTTGATCTCTCTCAAAATGGCCTCTAGGCTTCTTCGCTCAACTAGTCCTCTTCAAGACTAAATAGGTCATATAACCTTGATATTAAAATATATAACATATATATGATAATAATTAAATTATTATATTCTCTCTAATTATGGTTTACAACATGTTACTGAACATCCTTAGGCTCATTGATTTATCAATTCATTTATTTCCTCTAAGCATGCACACTTCTTTGCTTGTCTAGCCCTCATCAACTCTAATTAGACCATATATCATTGATGTAGACAACCTAGAAAATTCATGACTGATTTTATTATTTATTATAATTTTTTTTAACTCATTTCAAATAACTCTTCTACTCAACCATGCATCATCATTTTCACTCATTGCTTACATATGTAAATAGGTTAAACTGCCTTGTATATATACCAGTCATGATCACACACCACTCGATCGACCATACATATTAAAAATATTATTTATGACATATAATAGGTCTTATAAATTTTTTTTAACAATATTAAAATTATATTTGGACCTCTTTAAGTCTAAAATAACTCATTTAGGCCTCATTTCTCTTTTAGGCCTCATGGATACCTAATTATGTTAGGTCTGTCCAACGATCTGTATATTTTATCTCTTGGAACAAATTTTAATTACATAGAAATTAATATTATTTAAAAAAACTAAAATAGACCCCATATAAAACTCTCTAGGATTTATAAAACATTTTTGGTCCAACCACTTCATAAGAACACTCTTTGTAATTCATTGTCATATTAGGCCTGTGAGTATAAAAAGTCTATCTGATCTCTCTCATGTTTGATTAACTTCATATAATGTAATAAAAACATAAAAATCATGTTTAAAATAAATTTATAACCCTAATATAATATTAAATAATATATAATAATATGGGATAATGATCAATTTTGCTCTTACTCATCCTTTATGTCTCATGGAGACCTACTTCATTAGGTAAGCTCTCTTAATGCTAAGACTTGATCTTCATGGACCTAGATGAATTCATAAAATAAATAAAAATATTAAATAGTTAAATATTATTACCTCCTACATTATTTTTTAGATCTACATCCTTTGTTCATACCTTAAAACCTTCTTTAGGACAAACTACCCTATTAGGCCTATGTACAGTCAAAAATTTGTCTTGCAATAATGAAGCTCAAACACTCTTAAGAAAATAAAAAAATGATTAAAAAAATATTTAAAAAATATACATGAACTTATGTTTATTATAAAATTTATTAGATACTTTCACTTAGATATTAAGACTTTAAAATCATCTCTACAACTTACTCAGAACTATAAATTTTCCTCAAAGATTAGTCATGGTGACATTCAACTCTAACATTTGTGTAGACACTTTAAAAAAATAATAATGTATTAAAAATATTATATGAAATATTAAAAACATCCTCAAACAAAAAACTCATATGGTCTAATATAAAATTATTGGTCTTTCATACCAATCTCATGACCTTATATCACACTGTCTTATCTGAACCAGACTAGTCATTTTTTGAGTAACTTTTTCACCTCACACATGACCTACAAAGACAATTAAAAGAATTAAAATGTATTAAAAGTACCAAAAAAAATATCCATGCATTTTTTTCATCATTATATCATGAAAACACATTCTAATCTTCTTCTCATTGCTTACACTATTTACACCATTATGCCTGTTAGCGACTAGTTAACTGGATGGAAAATTTAACACACTTGAAGGGTGGAACATATCCATAAATATTAATTGGAATATAATATTATTATATATATCCTTCTTCCATCCATTTTATTTTCTTGACTAATGCAAATTTCTATTGATACAACAAATTCTTCATAAACAAGCCTGTATCTACACATTTTCTCTCTCATCTGACTAACTGCCACCACCTAGAGGTAAATGGGAGATTTTAATACATGATAAAATAGTTTATATAGTAATTTGAGACAAATATAAGCTATTTTTAACAATATATTCCACATCAAGTATTTATTATGGTCTCAGGGAGGTTTAACATAGGTTTTAGTGTTAATGATTATTCATAAAGGACTTCTTAAATCTAAAACCGATGCCTAGAGATTTTAGGTAAGAACCTTACCCATATATTCTTAAAATATTAGGTTCCCATTAAGAGGTTACACATGAAAATAAACATTTTAAAGTTCTTATCATGTCTTGAGACCTCATTCTATGAACTTGAGAAGGCCTAAAATACTATTTCCTGCAATTCATTTCAAAATATGGCCTCAAAATTTATGAACATGATTAAAAAAAATATCATACCTATTTCCATTTTTACATATGAAAACTTGTCTTTAAAATTTATCTTCATGCCTCATTAGGCCAAATAGGGTTTAATAATGGTCTGGGTGTAAGCCTAGACTAAAGGTCCTACCCCTGTAGGCTCACTCTAAAACTCTCATGAGTGATCTAATGATCACATACATGATCAATATTTGCATACATCCTTCAAAACCTCTCACATGCCTAAGTTTACTCATATCATCATGCCACCATCTCATACCTTCATCATGCCATGACTAGGCTTTAAGCTTCTAATGCACTTGACACCTTGACCTATTCATTTGATGTAATGAACTCAACAAAACATCAAACAAGCAGACATAAGATATCACAACAAACTCATATCACTACACCATTCTCTTTCTGATGATAACAAACCTCCATAGCCTCATACATACCTAAAACCATGTGACTAAGCTTCATATGACTTGACATATCTTTTACACATACTTGAACACCTTTGACACTAATCTTGACATCAATGACCTATACTTTCAAAAACCATAATACATTATTTGCCTTCAAATTCTCTCTTGTAAGATAAATTTAGTAGAAGCAAATGCATTCATTTGACTCAAGAGTCAAGATATTAATGGACTCATCCAACATATTCAAATACTTAGGCTCTTGGTCCTTTTCCATTCATTTTAGTCACTCCCATTTAGTCTCAGACCTACACAGACCTAAAATAAGTTTAGTATCCTAATCCTATTACTATTTTCCATAAATAATAAATTGTAATTATTTAATAATGCTTAATTATAGCATTCAAATTTATGTATTATTATTATTATATAATCTAAATAGTTTAAAATAATTATCTTATTAAATTACATAGATAAAAAATAATGTAAAATAATAAGAAAATATTCCTTCTCAAAAGAAATCACATCTTCACTATTCTTCAATGTATTGATGATGGATGCAAAATAATCATGTTTTGCATATTTTTGTAAAGTTATGTCCCATAATGATGCATATAGAATATCCTATTAGATAGTTGACTTATTGAGTAACTCTATTATGATGATCTTAGCTTTCCAATTTTTAAGTTGTTAGTGATATCACACTCTATAGTTGGATTGGTAGGAATACTAAGAGATGGAGGGGGATGCTTAAGGACATTATGACTCTCTTCATTTTTTTGCATAGGATTGAGTACCCTAACTCTTTGTACTTTTATAATATGGACCATCAAATACAATATAAGACTGAGGTCAATAATGGAGGTAAGATGGTAACTATCACCATGTTGAAATGGGGGGAGGGTTAAAGGGAGTAATACATGCCTTTTGATGGTGAATGGTAAATAGAAACATCTTAGATTGGATATTTAGATAATATGAGTTAATAAGGAGAGTTAAGAATTAATCATCATTAATTTTAGCCTTAGTTTTTTTATTTGATCAGTAAATATCAGGTTTTACAGGGACCTAAAAACCAAATTTTAACAAGCATAAAACCATCTATATAAGATAATGAAAAATGAGGCCACACCAACCAAATGGACACTAAGTATCAAAAAAATTATAGAAAAACATAGGACCTAAAAAATAAGACCAATGACAAAAGCAGCAGTTATATTTCTTCAAAATGACTCTCCTTGTTACCTTCGATCTTCTTCTTCATGTTGCTCATCATGCCTCTAGTTTGAATTCCATGGCATTCTATTGAGTTTATCCTGCACTTAACTAAGCCTTTTTCCTTCTTAATTCTCAATTTTTCTTTCTTATAATTGTAACTACGTGGGGTAATGGTGAAGATGTTCTTACCTTTTATAGTTGGGGTTTCCTTTAGTCTCTATCTACTTCTTTTTTCCATCTTCAGGTCACCCATCCCTTCCCTCATTTTATCCACTACCTACTTGATTTTGTTCCATTGTTTCATTAGTCATACCAGATGTCTACCCATTTTATATAGATTATCATGAAACTCTACTAATTTCTACTTAAACCCCTTTGAGAAGTGTGCTAAATTGTCTTCATCCCTTTTTTAGACTTTAACAACTTTCATTTCATATATTTTGAAATTAGGGTTTTCAATACCTAGGATAACTCAAGACATATACAAATATTCTTTCCCACACTCTTATTTGGGGGAGAAAACTTGTGAGATTTCCTTTTATCCTTATTCACAGATGCTTGGGGTGAACTAGGTGGGGGGAAGGGGAAGATTTGTCCTTACTATCATTAGCCAAATTTTCCTTAGCCTCCATAGGGATATTCACCTTGATGTTATCCTTAATATTAATCTCTTAGTTACTCATAGGGGTCCCTCTCTTGCTAATGTATCTCAAAGAATTCTAATGAAACCACTAATGTTTGGTAAGGGGGTACACAAGGTACTTAAACAAACAACTAGAAGGATAGAAGGCTCATGGCTTCTATGGACTATATAAGATCTATAAAGGCTATCTAGTTTCCCATCTTGCACCAAGCTATAGATAGACTTGTGAACTAGGTTATGGATAAAATGATCCAACACATAAAATACATAGGTATCTCTAATGCGTATAACCATATTAAAGTAAGTAGCTAAGACTATATGACTATTTGCATACAAATTGTAGAAATAAAATTATTAAATAAAGAGAGCTAATAAACAATGTGTAAACTTAGAAACAATGGCACTTTCATGCCAAATTAAAGACATTTTAAGAATTAAATATAGTTTAAATCAAGGGTGCAAGATCATTCCTAATCTAATTTTGAGACAAATCTTTATTTTTAACACTATTGTTCCATAATAATGTAATTTTCTAGTTTAGCAAGAAGAGAGATTGTTTATGTAAATTGTATAGATTATTTTGAGCATGTAGGATCCTACTATGTAATGAGAAACATTTCCAATGAAATAATGACATATAATGGAAGATATTTAAAGTAATGAAGATATTATTAACCACATACCAATGTATAAAATTAAAAAATTATCTTAAATAATGCCTTAAAAAATCTAAATCACTAAAACATCAGAACCTAACATGTATACTACTAAAAAAAATAAGAGTTTCACTTTGCATAGCAAACAGAAAATAAGTGTGAAGACTTTATACCAACCAATTATCCAAGTTAGGAAGAAAGTGAGGAAGAGGATTAGGTTGTGTGTGAGCTGAGTCCAAACCAAGAGCCAAAAGTTATGGAAAAAGTGAAGGAGAATCTGACAACTAAGAGATAGACAATTCAAGGAAAACAAGAATAGGTGCAATGGAGTCCTGAGGGACCTAGGAGTAACCCAAAATCTTTAGGAACATTATAGAGAGCAATGTGAATCACCAATATAAGCTATAGTATAGTAGGGCATCCCTTATCATAATGAAAGCTAAGTGTGCTAAACAAGAACTAGGTGACATTCAAGAAGGAAGCTAAGATTTGAGTGTGATGATCAATTAAGAAGATGAAATCAAAAAATTTATGAGAGAGAGGCTTAAATGAATGATAAATTCACATATATCTCAACCCTAATTTGGTAAAAAATAAAAAAATAACCATTTCTATCCATTTGGGAAAACTTGAGCTCTTTTTTGCACATTCTACCTAGGATGAGGCCTAGGACATAGTTTTTGTGAAGGAAACATGTGGCCTAGGTTGTGGGTTGTCTCCTTAAGCCATTGCCTAGGTCAAAAATCCACCCAAGGTGGTCAATAGGCCTTCGAAAGGGCCCTGAGAGGCATCTAAAGGGCCTATCTAGTGTGTAAAAGGTTAGAGATGTGCTAAGGATGTATAGGGGATGGATGTATGATGTAAGAGAGGTCAATATGAGTTGTAAATGACTAAAAATGGGATAACCAGGGTTGGTAGTCTAAATGTGAGCTAATGTGTAATCATAGGAAGGAGTAGTGTCATAAGAAGTAAGATTACATATGCCCTTGAGGTATAAGCAGTTGGTGTTTAAATGAACAAGGAGTGTTGTGCATTACCTAAAATCCAAAAAAAATCAAAGGAAAGTAAAAACTAAAAATATTAAAGAGAACATTACCTACACTTACCAAATAAGGATGGTAATGGAAGGAGTTGATAGTATGATCCATGTGTGAGAGTGAAAATGATCCATAATCTAAAATCAAACTCTAGCTCCAAATCTAGATCCAACTATTATTAAGGGACACAAGTGATATCAAATCAAATCATACAATACAAAATGACATTCACTAAGGCATCAACCTTAGTGTTCTCCATGTGAGGGATATGGGTGACCTAGACATCCTTGAAGAAGGAGATTAAATCATGCACCACCTTAAAGAGGGGGAGTAATTCAAAGCTAAGGATGACCTAAGCATTGATATGTTAAGACATGGCTAAGAGTGAGTTAGAGAATAATTACACATAGCATGTTCTTAACTCATGAGCATTGATTAAGGCACCAATGATTGCATGATACTCAGTGGCATTATTCATCTCACTGGTAAGGAATAGTTGTAACAATCTCATAGACCCATGGATCATTGATAAACCAAGCCATAAAAGTAGGTCCTGGGTTACCCTAACTACCACCATCTATGTGAATCACCATTGAGAGGTGCACCATGATGGGGGTCAAGGATGCAAGACTAGTAATTGTGAAAAGGCAATCTCAAAACAAAGCAAGATAAGTATGTTTCATGAGGGAAACAAATAATGAAACCAAGTCACAAACAAAGCAGTTGACCAACATCAACTATAATAAGAGGTGCCAAGGGAAAGTAGGGGGAATTTTGGAGAAGATGAAGAGTAGTTGACAAGACCAGAGTAAGTCCCAAACCATCACAACCAATAAATGACCTACCTACAACCATGGTGAAAAAGAGAAAAAAGGGAGTTATAATGGATGAACTATAGAAAATCAGAAAAATAACTAACTAAAAGAATAATGGCAAGTAACTTCTATCCCTAGGCACCTATGAGATGGGGCACAAGTTGAAGAGGTCAATGGGGACTTGAAAGGGACCTCAGGGACCAAAATGGTGCCAAAGTAGGCCCAAAGAAGTGACAAATTAAAAAATAGAGGTTGTTAATGCACTAAAAATGTGCCAAAAACCCTAAAATGAAGGTTTCATGGGTTGAAATGCAAAAAAGGGAAAACACCCAAAAAGGGCCCACAAAAAGCAAGAAAAAGGGATAAAAAGAGGAAAAAAGAGTGAAAATCAAGGAAAATTTTAGTCACAAATATTTGCTAATTCACGAATATTCTAATTTTATAAATCTAAATTTAGAAATTTTATGGGGTATGAAAGAGACTAGAATCACCTAAATGTTTTGGATGTAATTTAATTTTTAGGGTCAGATCACCTACTATTTAAAATAATTTCATTCATATAAATGTTTTTCCCTAGTACCTTAAAAGGTAATCTAGGTACATTCACCTCACATCACACATGTAGATGATCATCTACATATTTTGGTATCCATTTACATATATGTATATGATAATGGCCATCTTCATATGCCAATGACCATATGCATACGTACATATGTTGATGACTATCTGTATATGTTGATCATTTGCATTTACCGATGGCCATCTATATTTTGACATCACTCATATACAACCTAAAATGACATAAAAACACTCAAAACATAAATATTGTTACATATTTAGACTTCTCTAAAAAAGTTATGGAATTTAAAAAAAAATCATCATAATCTAAGTCTATATGTAAAAGTTATAGCTTCCAAAATTTGGCTAGTTGATTATACACTTGTTGATGGATGTCTGTATGATGCCAATAGCCATCTACATGATGCCAAAGGTCATCCACATCATGAATCCAACCATTGGCAGGTGTTTAGGCCCATCAAAATAATGTAAATGGCCATCAATGTCATGCATATGATTGTCAACATCATGTAGATGACTATCAGTATCATGTAGACATTTATCAGTAAGTACACTATTAATTAGCCAACTTCTTGAGGCTATAAATTTTGAATACATATTTGTATTATGATGATTTTTTTTAAATTCCATAATTTATTGAGAGGAATCCAAATATGTAATAATATTTACATTTAGGGAAGTTTTATATTCATAAAATCTTGATTCACTTGCTCCATCACTTGATTCACCTACATAATTAATCACCTTCTAAACTGATTGACCACCATTTCAAATCCAATTCACCTAGGAACCTTTAAGGAATTTTTAATATAGCCCACTAAAATTAACCCTAGTGAAAATTGAATCATTTTCACTCTTATTTTCACTCTAAGAGAGCCAAAATAGATCCCACTAGCCATCAAAGCCCAAATAGAGAATTTAAGGACATGAGAGCATGCCACAGATGCATATGATGGTTTAAGTAAGTCCTTTGATCATTTTTTTTGAAAATTTTGTTCATTTTTGGGGTTTGAGAGGCCCCAAAACCATTTTAACTAATTTTTAATGATTTGGTGGATGAATCAAATAAAATAAGTAGTCAAAATGAGGGGGAGGCTAAGGAGGATACACTAAGAAAGATGAAAAATCCAACCCTGGTCCTAGGAGGGAGAAATGAGGAGCCTTAGGGCTCCCTAAGGGGCCACACCCTAGGCCATGGCCTAGTTAGGCAAAGCCACAACCTAGGACACTACCAAGCTATGGATTTTCCCAAAATTTTATAGCCTAGGGTAAAGAGGCCCTAGGATAGGCCCCAAGGAGCCCAAAAGAGCCTAGGAAGGCCTAAAAGGGGCTAGAATAGGTTAAGAAGAGAGGGAAATAATAAAATATATTAAAATAATTATTTTTACTTGATTTTCTCATTTCATGACTAAGAACACTAATCTATTTAACTATTGCTCAATTATGTAGACACATGAATGAGTTAGCATATTAGAGGAGGGGGAGCCTTCATAAGCAAGGGAGTAGCCAACATAGAGGGATAGACCATGCAAGGTAACTAACCAAAAGGGAGTCCCATCATGGTTGGCTAAGGAGGTAGATGATATACCTATGGAGGATCAAGATCACATGTGGAGTGAAAGACTTTAAAGACTGGTATGTGTGCCTTCATTACATTACTCTAGGGATCTAGTGAATGCATTGGTAACCACATGGGTACTTGAGAGACATGTATTCTAGTTGTGGCTTGAGATAGAGGTGATCTTTATAATTGAGGACATCTACTATCTCTATGGGGTGGAGATTATAGGGAGAGATATAGAGCTACCATAGGAGTAAGATACAAATTCAATCAAGCTCTACCTAGTGGGACCCCACCAAGAGCATAATAGATATGGAGTACAAATCAAATAACTATCACTAAGGGTACCTTCACTATGAATAGTGATAGTAGGTAGTATGGCCAAGAGGTTTTACATCAGCTAGAGTATGGGGTGACTACCATTATTTTGGATATGAGTTATCTAATGAGTAGAGGGAGGACAAAGATATGCATGGGGGTAGTATATCATAGATGGATTATACTAGCAGCTATATCACATCTAGTGCATAGGGGTAGAAGGATTGACATAGCCTAACCTACTCATGTCTTAAGCTTATGAGAGACTCCCATTGAAATGAATGAGGACACTATGGGGTAATAATGCATACCCTAAATTACAAGGGGAACTACATAGGCTGCATGGTTCATAGATATGGCTAGGCTTATACAGACTACCTTAGATCAAGATGTAGTGGGTAAATATGTCTATGATCCATATAGATTCATGGCATGGCCATATGATGTTATGATTGATATTTATGTGGGACAAGAGGAGATTTGAGGTCTAAAAGGGCCATCCCAACATCTAAGGAGATAAACTTTGGTGGTGCAGGAGAGATGGGCATAGCCCAGGCTAAATAGGCCTTGAGTACAAAGGGTAATTAAGATAAAGCAAGGGGGAAAAGGTGGATAGAGATAACCATGACAAGGACCACGACCATTAGTAATAACATGATTTATATTTAGTTATACCCAGGAAGATAATTTAACATAATTCAAATTTGATTATACCCTGAGAATTTGCCCATGCTGGACATGATCTAAAAACTAGCTACATAGTCTACAATCTAGTCAATAAATAAGTGGGAAAATTATGATTTAGACAAGCCATATTGAGTTATCAAAAGTTGATATATATCCAAAAAACTCCATTCTTCTTGATAATATGGATGATGTTGGAAACCCATCGGGGGTAGTCAATAGCTTGGATGAAACCAAGTTGGATGAGATTTTCAATCTCAACCTTGACTAACTAGGAGAATTTAACCACCATTGGTTATTGATTTTGGAGAATAGGATGGGTCCCATCATCCATAATGAGGTTATGGAAAATTATATTGGGATCCATTCCCTTCATATCAATGTATTCCCAAGTAAATACATCAAAAAAAATTCATAAAAAGGTGGCCAAGACATTCCATTCCTCTAGAACAAAGATAACACTGATCTTGATGATCTTTAGCCTTGCTAAAGTGTCAAGGTTGACATCTATAGATCATTCAACATACATATCATTTCCTTTATTGAAACACTCAGGTGCAAGAGTGAGTGATTGGTCTAACACCTCAGGCTCAACTAATATGACATGCATTATGGGGATGTTAGGGGTTGGTCCATTATAAAGAGAAATCTCCAAACCTAACTAATCAATGGGATAATGGTACTTATGGAAAGATTACATGAGCTTGACATATGTATTTATCTCCTTGAATAGGTTACATGTAATAACATGAATAAAATAACACTTAAGATCAGACTTAGCTACCCTAAGAGTCTCAATGAGAGATGCATTGAGAGGCCTATAATTTGATGGGAAAACCATGATGCAAGGGGAAACTAAACATCTAGGGATACATCTTGAAAGAGAAGAGCTGACCTAGCATCATGGAAGGAAGGAGGGAGTTGACTGACATATGCCAAACTTTTAAGGAATGAACATTGATCGATACTCAACTAGATCATAATATTCATCCTTGATAAAATGAGACTCAAAAGTAGAGGGTGTGGGAGTCCATAAATCCCTATGAAGAGACAACCAAAGCCTTACCTGAGGGATTTGTATTTATGTAGAGTAATGCCCAGGGATCTAGGTCAGCCTCCATGGTATAAACCTCAACCTTAAGTACAACTTAAAACATATAAAATGTGGATGAGCAATGACCTATATGGTGGTGGTCCAAGGATGGCCAAGAATCATATTATATGAAACATCTAAGTATAACACAAAAAAGTCAATCCTAACTATCTTGGGGGAAAACATGACCCAACGCTTCATGTTTCTCACCAACATAGTTGTGTTGTTATTAAAACCAACACAATTATGTCAAGAATTAGAGAGCTTATTCCAACTAATCCCAAAATCATTAAACACATGTAAGGGCATGATATTCAACATATCTCCTTCATCAATGATGTATCTCTTAACATGATAGTAATCAATGGAGGTCTCAATATAGAGGGGAAATTGATCCCTCTTTGTAAGAACCAAAGTATTTAGTAAAGAGGTGGGGTAAAAAGATAGGATAGGAGGATGAGGGTGCTCAGACACATTAGAGTTAAACAGAACTTTGACATCATCCCACAATGGGCCCTCACAAGAGAGACTAAACTCATAAAAGATGATGACCCTTTGCTTAGGGTAAAGGTGAAGAATGTCCCAAATGGAGATCCTAATTTAGAGGCCCTATAACTCCTCTATGATGGAGTAAGGACACTATTGAGCCTAGGGAGGGATGTTAAACCAAAATTCAAGTCTAAATTTAGGATTTCTTACCCCCATGGGATGGATAGGAGGTCCAACACCACTAGTCTCTCCAATAAGGTCAGTGACATGACCTAAGCACATGTTGACAAAACACTCATGCCCATTAGAGGCTATTTCAATAGCAACAATGAACTTTCTACTCTCGTGGTTTGCTTTCCCTCTTAGGTCAGCATGGGAAGAAGAGTCAGAGGAGGTATAAGAGTAAGAAGGGGAATGATGGGCCTTAGGCTTGGATTTATTCTTTTTTTCTTCTTCTTCTCTTTATCATGGTTAGGTAGAGGCTCCTTGAATAAATTCAATTTGTGGTTAGGTTATACAAGTGGATAACTCTGAGGTAGAGGTGAGGTTTGTGCACCAGAATTTTGGGCAACATAATTGTCATAATCATGACCCTTTATCTAATCAGAATCGCAAAACTTGGTGGGGTCATAAGGGAACACCATCCATTATTTTGATGTACTTGATTTGAAAGGCTTATTTTTATCTAGCTTCTTGCTCAAAGAATTTACTTCATGATTAACCTTCTTGTCCTTCTTCTTAAGAAGAAAATTAGTGACACCATCAATGATCACATTACTATTATGATCTCATAAAAAGGATGACTTTTGGGTTGACATAGACCATATAACCACACATGCCTCAAATACTTCAATCTTCAGACACTCATTAACAACTTCATCATATGAAGTGGGATCACACTTGAGGACCTTAAGGTGAACTTCCTACTTCAATGCTCACATGAACATGTCATAAAGATGATAATCTAAGAACTTTATTCTACATGTATGGATGACTAAATACCAAGTACACACAAAATCAAAGTTTGAATCACTCTTGGCCAAGCCATGGAGTCAAGTTATTGTATTTCAAGATTAAATGGTTTGAAGATATCAAAGTACTAGAGGAAGTCATCCAAAAGGAGATGGAAACTAGAGGGAGAATTTAGAGGTAGATTTTGAAACTACACAAGAGCTTCAAATCATAGATAATGAGTGAATATATTTAACATCGTTCCTTCATCTTATTCCCAATCCATATATGCCATAATATGCTCTATGGGACTAGAGTATTGAGTCCTATTAAACTTATTTAGTTCAAGGATAAGAGTAGGAAGGGAAATAACATGTACACAAGGGGCTAGACAATTCCCATAGAGATACTCAAAGGCATGGTTGATAGTGGGTTGGTGATGAGATCCAAGAGGGTGCTCATGATGGTGATGATGTTACCTATGCTAATAAACGTCATCATAACCTTAATCATGGAGAGGAAGATGTCAAGGTAACTCTTGATAGGGGAGATGTTCATATTGGAAATAATCTCTACCACAAGGTGGGGAATAACCATAGGAAGGAGAACATCCCCTACAAGGATGATGGGATAACATGGCATACTCATAGAAATGGTCATGGTGACCTAAGTCCCCATGATGTTGGTCATGTGCCATTAGATGAAGGTTAACCTGAGGGTATTGATTCTCAAGATAGACATCTCATAAATCTCTAGTCTATAGGTGGTGATTAAAATCAACATGTTCATCTAAAACTCTAAAGGATAGGCTAGGATGATGGGAGGACTCCTCATGATGGAGATACCTCACTGAGTTAGAATACCTATGACCCACAACATGGATATGAGGGGGTTATTTCTATATAATCTCCTACTAGGAAAGAGGTAGGGAACTCATGTGAGAATTGGTTGAGGCACTCAAAATTGAATGGGTGCAATATCTATCTCTAGAAGAAGCACACCACTGACTCTTAAGGGGAGAAGGGTGTACTTCATTCATCTAAAGGAGTTTATGGAAATAATTAATGATCACATGTAGCTCATTAAGTCTCAATCATGCAAGGGGGTCCTCATCACCTTAAAAAAGTGAATGATTCATGACATGAGACTGAGGGGAACATCTATAGATGAATGAATCTCATACTAGTGAAAAGGGGACCAAGTCCACTGGTTATAAACCTTCCAATCTTGTTCCTTATGGAATGTGAAAGGGTTTAAGTCACCATGCTGGGTTGAGGGAACCTCCTATATTTTATGGTGTCTATGAAATTCTATTATAGTTGTGGCTTGCTCATGAATGAGCTCAGGGATAAGGCCATGAATCCAATAGGATTGGTGTCCCAAGGGTGGGAGGCTGACCACAGATGTAATGAATCAATATTAACACAAAATAAAATATAAAAGGAAAAAAAATTTAGAACCAATAGGGAGAATGACAAAAAACCAAATTAGGAGAAAATATCCAAAGCGAGAGGTAAAACACAACTAAAAGAAAATCCTAACAACTAATAGTGTGGAGTTAGATAAGATAGCTCTACACATTATAAAACTAACATGAGATTGTATGCAGGATCCCACTTGGTGTACCAAAATGAAGTTCTAAGAATCTGAATGAAATAACTAGTGTTTGGTAGTGGGTACACAGGGTACTTAAACAAATAATTAAAATGCTAAAAGGCTCAAGGTTTCTATGGGATACAATAGATCTATAAAGGCTATCTAGTTTTCCATGTTTCACCAAGCTATATATATATACTTGTAAACCAAGTTAGGGCTAACATGGTCAAGTGCACAAAGGAGACAAGTATATCTAGTAGGTATAACCATATTAAATCATGTAGATAAGACTAGAAGACTATTTGCATACAAATTTTGTAAATAATAATGTTGAATAAAGAGAGCTAACAAGCAATGTGTAAATTTAGAAAAATGGCACTTTTAGGACAAATTAAAGACATTTTAAGAAGTAAATATGTTTTCAAGCAAGGGTGCAAGAGCATGACTAATCTAAGTTTGATATAACTATTTATTTTCAACACTATTATTCCCTAATAATGTAATTTTCTAGTTTAGCAAGAAGAGAGATTGTTTATGCAAATTGTATAGATTGTTTTGAGCATATAGGATCATACTGTTTAATGAGAAACATTTCCATGCAAGCATGACATATAATGGAAGATATTTAAATCAATAAAGATATTCTTAACCATGTATCAATGCATAAACTTTTGAAACTATCCTAAATAATGCCCTAAATAAGCTAAATCACTAAAATAATCAAAACCTAGCATGTATACTATTGAAAACAGACAAGAGTTTCAATTTACATATCAAAGGACCCTCATATCAAACTCAAAATAAGTGTGAAGAATTTATACCAATTTATTATCCAAGCTATGAAGTGAGAGAGGAAGAGGATTAGGCTATGTGTGAGCTGAGTCTAGACCAAGAGCAAAAAACTATGGAAGAGGTGAAGGAGAATCTACCAAATGAGAGAGAGATAATGCAAGGAGTACAAGAATAGGTATAATGGAGTCTTTATGGATCTAAGATCAACCCATAAGCTTTAATAACACTGTAGAGAGTAATATGAATCACCAAGATAAGCCACAATATAGTAGGGCATCCCCTATCACAATAAAATCTAAGTGTGCTAAGCAAGAAGCAAGTGAGGTTTAAGAAGGAAGCCAACATTTGAGTGTGATGATCAAGTGGGAAGATTAGAGAAAAAATTCAAGAGACATAGAGGATCAATTTAATGATAAATTCACATATATATCAACCCTAATCCACTAAAAACCAAAAATCATCCATTTATAGCCTTTTGGGCAAAATCGATCTTTTTTTTTCATGTTCTACTTGGTCCACAACCTAGACTACAGATTTTGTGAAGGAAACATCCACCTAGGGTGGTCAACAGGTCATTGAAAGGGCCCTAAGAGGTATCTAGAGGGCCTATTTAGTGCACAAAAGGTTAGAGATGTGATAAGGATGTATAGGGTATGGATGTATGATGTGAGAAATGTTAATGAAAGTGGTAAACTTCTAAAATCAGGATAAACATGGTTGGTAGGTTTCATGTGAGCTGATGTGTAATCATAGGGAGGATCAGGGTCATGAGAAGTATGAATTTCTACTTAAACCCCTTCGAGAAGTATGCCAAATTTTCATCCCTCTTTTAGAGTTTAATATATTTAATTTCATATATTTTAAACTTAGGTTTTTCAATACCTTGAGAGAACTCAAGACTTATACAAACATTCTTTCCCACACTCTTCTTTGGGGGAGAAAAAGTGTGAGATTTCATTTTATCCTTTTTCTCAAATGCTTGGGAGTGAAATGGGTAGGGAGAAGTGGAATATTTTTTCTTACTATCATCAACCAAATTTTCATTAGCCTTCATAGGGATCTTATCCTTGATGTTATCCTGAATATTAATCTCTTAGTTCCTCATAGGGGTCCCTCTCTTGGTAAGTATGAAAATCAACCCTTGGTGGATAATGTTAGAAGAGGGTTTATCTTTGAAGGATAGAATAAAAAATTATAACAACATGAAAAGGTAGTACAATAGGCTTATAAAAAGGCCTTTGAAATGGTTTAACAACAAGAAACTATGTAAGAAAATATGTGTATATTTTCCTTCAAGGGTTAGATAATACATTACTTGTAGGCATATATTTGGCCATCTCTTTAGAAGGTCATCCCTTAGAAATCCCTTTTTATTAGTTTGGAACAAGGAGTCTATCTCAAAGTACACCTACCTAAGTTTTTAATTTCAAATTTTATCCTTGTAGGCCTAAGTGACTTCACAAGACATTCCAAATATGTCTCCTATGAGTTCTTCCATGACATCCACCCTAATTTCCTTGAAGACAACTTAGTGTTGTTTCTAGTCCACAATGAAATATCTTGCCAACATTTCATCATAACCTTCAATTTGAAGCATAAATTCAATAATTCTTCCATTTTAAAGCTTTCTCTATACTTTTTGATTTGGTTTCATTTATGCATAAGAAATGGGTTCACAACTATCGCTATTTCCCCCCATGATTTTGTTCTTCCCTCTACTAGTGTGCTAAGAGTTGCAGAGAGCCAAATAGTAGTTTGAATTTATTTTATGCAATAACCATTGCCAAGAATCTTTTTGAACTGATGTACTTTATTGATGGTTTTGAATTTATTTTCATAATTATGACACATAGTGTGGCTTGGGCTTTGCTCAAGCATGGTCATCCTTCACACTTTTTTCTGCACCACTAACTTAGAAATATTGAAAGTGCAAATCATTAGAGATTAGGGGGTAGATATGGGAGCGGGGTATTGGGGGTCTGATCCATGGGTAAAAGTTAGGGATAGAAAATCCCATGTTTGCAAGTGCATCAACAACCATGTTACCCTATTGGTAAATGTGGGAGATCGAGTATTATATGGTTGAGTGAAGGAGAAAACTAGCATTGGCTATGATTTGGATGACTATGTGGGAAAGTTTAACCTTACCTAATGGGATATTAATGATGTTTAGAGAATACCCTTCAATTTACAATTAGTGATGTTGAGATGGATATCTATTTGGATGCCCCAAAGGGCATCTTTAAGCTTTACTATGTGGTTGTATTGAATTCCCATTAGACCCACATAGGCAATTATAGCAGTCCTTATTTCATCCTTGATGACTCCACCTCCACCTACTTTAATAGGATTCCCTTTGAATGCCCCTTTTAAGCCTTAGTTTTATTGCACATGGATTTGACCCATTTCATTCCATAGTTGTGAAAGATATTAAATATTTTAGGGAAGTAATATATAATTATGACAATAATAGATTGAATTAGAAAGTATAAACTATGCATATCCATTATAGCCATGATTTATCTATTTGAATAAGGGAAAATGAAAAAATAGATCTAAAAACCTAATGTAGGAGAAATAAAAAACCATAAAAGAAAAGGATGAAAGCCTAAGGGAAACCTATGGTTTTCCATGCTCAAAATAATGGTCAGGTTCACTAGAATGTTTTAACTTATTTCTGATTTAGAGATCTAAATAAGATAAACTATTGAGTATTTAGATTAGATAAGATATATCATTCAATACAACAAATATGATTATAAAATTTAAATTGATGTTGAACTTTTTATAGAAATGTGGTACTTATCTTATTTATATTAAGTTATTCTCTTTATCTATGCATAATGGTAAAAAATAGTTTTCAATGGATCTATGATTATTCAACTCAAGATACTATCAAAATTTGTCAAGACACTGTTAGTAATGTTTAGACACATTCAATAACTATATGTGTTCATTATCTACCACAACTATCTCTATACATTTATGCTAGCATAGTTTTCCACAAGTTACTACACCTATAGAGGCACACAATACACTATTAGATATATTATTAATAAAAAATACTTCAACCTAGGGAAAGAACCCAAATAGGTAACTATAAAACATATAAATTATATGTACCTTCATTTAATTGTCAACCCAAAGACACATACCTTAGCAAGGAGACTATAATGAATATGTAGCACTAAACCATTTTGAACAAATGAGTGAACTAACTAATAATATTTTGTATATATGGAATTAAAATTAAACTAACCCACACTTATTATTAATCAAATTCACTATTTTGGAAATTAAACACTCTTGTAGAAAGTAAATGATAGGAAAGTAAATCACACTTTTATAAAGGAAAGTACAAGAAAATAAATGTGGAATTGAAATTCTAATACAAGTTTGGAATCTTCCCACATAATTAAATTGATAAGTATGCACACAAAATTCAAAGGTACACACACCAAATTATGTTTATATAAAATAAATAAACTATGGGAGAAAAGTACACACACTTGCAAAAATGAAATGCTCACACAACATAAATAAACTAACAAATGGGAAGCTAGAATATTGAATCCTTGTAAGTGGGTGTTACCTTGGTTGGAATGGAGTTTAAATTAATTCCTTAATTAAGATAAAATTAAATAAACTTATATATTATTAATATAACTATATCATCAAAGGAATTTATACCGGTCTGATTACTCTTTTATCTGAATTCAACTTGCTCTCAATATAAAATATTATAATCCTATATTCTATCCTACCCTAGAATCTACAACTCTCTCTTTTTATATAGAGGAGGTAGGGTTATTATTGAAAAAATTATAATATTTGTGGTTAAAACAATAAAAAATATACTTAACATATGAATGGAAGAAGGGAAAATAGAATATACTAATGGTAGGGAATGGTTACAACCATATGCATAGTTTAAATAATCACTTGACAACCCAATATAAATGAATATGTTGATCATACATCCCTTATTTCAATTAGTGATTTATGCTTATAAATCATGGAATAATTTTAGTTCCAACTTAAAAATAACCATTACACCAAAAATATGCACCTACAACCATTGCTATAGGTGAGATATAGTTAGTGGCTATGGGTGCTCATTGTCAATTCTATGGGTATAACAACTAGTGGATATACATGAACTTTGTACTTTATGGTGAAATAATGTATGGATTTAAAGTGCTTATGGATGACTTCTCTAGATTAGTTTTAGGTGTAAAATATCCTAGAATAAAATATATAAGTATAAACACCCTAAATTCTTCTTACACCATTAGTAATACCAAAAATAATCAAGTCATTAAATCATATAAAATTATATAGAGATAACTAGTTCTAAACCAAAACAATATGCATATACATCATTTATATAATATGTGTACATATCAACATAATGTGGGCCAAAAAAGTGTGCATAAAAACATGGGTAAGTATTTTTAAAATGACTAAGTAGTATGATGATGCCCAATTCTGGGCCTCATCAACCCCGCTAACTTAAATATTTTCATGTCCATGTGCAAATGATTATAATTTAGTTATGGTCAAAATAATAAATGAATGTGCAAAACAAACCTCTGAAATCACAAGGTTTCATCTCAAATAGTATTTATGGTAAGTCATCCTTTATATTTCTTAAATTTATCCCATTTATTCATCTTTTCTTATTCATCAATTTGTCCTAATGTTTGCATCCTTAAAATTATAACCAAAGTAAGCTTCTCTTTACTACAATGGAGTGGTGAGGTATCTCCATCTCCATAATAATTATATGCTTCTTATTAATTATATTTAAAATTAAATATGAAGTGAGTTATAAATTACTTTCTAGTTTCCTAAATTATTTCAACAAAGTTTGGAAACATGGTTAATTTCTCCCATTGGTCAATGATTTTTTTGGCCATGGGTACTTTGCCCTGAACTCTAGTTTTGGCAGATTTCTATTCCTTGGCATAAGACATCAAATAATTTTTCCTCCTAAATTAATATAAATTTCTCAATGTCATATCTCTATAAATTTAGAATTTCATTCATTACATACCCATAATAGATAATTAATATCCATAGAACATAGGCTTTGATAGAAAGAATTAAGAGAACCTATATTATCCTTATAACCTAAAATAATTCTAGCTATATGATACTAGATCATTTTTTCCCTATATTTATTGACCATATATAATGGTATACATTTAGATATTTTCATGAATAATTAACTAATTCTAACCACTTTTAAATTCAACAATAATAACTAGTTATACTTATTTTCAAGCTCTAAGATTTTCTTTTTCAAGTTCATAGTCCTTCCCATTCAATTGCCTATGTAAACCCATTTATCTTCTAAGAGATGATGGATAATTTATTTATTTTATCATACAACAAGAATCATCCATCATATACTAGAAAATTATTTATTTTTTGTATCTAAAGGTGTAATCAACATAAAGTACCATATGAACAATTGGAATGCTTGAAATAGTGATACTTGGAGTAGTAGTCTAGAAAGGAATTAAAACTAAGATATCTTAAGATTGGAATCCAATAAAAAGTGTAGAATATTTATGAATAATTTTAGATATTATAGGTATATTATTTTCCTTTATTATATCTAGGGATATATGTGTGTCAATTATTGAAGGTGATGAGCTTTGGCAATGGAATGCATACATCCTTATCACAATTTCCCATGTAATGATTGCCATCCCTCTTTGGACATTTATACATGTGACACCTATTTTTAGTACATATCTAAACTTAATGTTTAAGGGACATATAAATTTAAAAGAGATAAATGAAATTTTTATCCTAATTCTTCCATAACTTAAGGTAGACACTTGTCCTTAAGTGAGTTACATGGTTTACTTTTGGGAAGGTAAGAAATGGGGCTCATATAGGTGTGACACTTAATGCACAAAGTGGGGGATAGGAGAATCAATGACATCATGAGGTTATTTTGGGTGGACGTGACAAAAATTGGGATGAAAAAACATTATGTTGACATAATTGTGCATATGAAGTGGATTTTAAAAATGTCATGGTTGACTCAAGACTAATTAATATTTTCAACAGGTAGTTGAAAATAACACATAGAATACAAACATAATACATAGCTATTGAAAATTTAAAAACTTAATTAACCTAAATAAAAAGTATAATTACTTTAATTCACACATTGGTCTACTAATCTCAATTGATGTTGTAGAATATTCTGGAAGCCAGTCAGTTGGAGTAGAAACATGAAGTTCCTTAGGAAATGGGACTAGGTGATGAATTTAGTAATCCAACATCCCAAATGATGAGTTAAAATGTATTAAAAATTAAATATAAAGAGAGGGTTGTCATATTTTATGAGATTAAAAAATTGGTGATTTATAACAGTACTCTTGTAAGTCATTTGGGAATGCTCTATTGGATGGACATGAAGTGAACATCCCAATAATATGGTAACTAGCTCTTTATGATTATAAAAAATAATAATAATATTTTTTAATTTCTTATAATTTAAAAAATATAAAAAAATAGATAGGAAAGAGGAACATGTTAAAGAAAACAAAATAGTATCAAGCTAATAGTTATGGGTATAGGAGCAAAACTATGGTGGTGGCTACAAGATGAGAATTGGGTAGTAGTGGCTGCAGGTTTAGTATTGTGACATGTAGTCATTATGCTAAGTTTATTATTGAATGACCTTTAGTGATGTGAAGCTACTTGATATAGTTCATTAGAGCTTGTGGGTTTCCCCATATGCCATCATATATCACAGTGATGGGTGTATACTATTCTATCTCTTGATAAATATAAATGTTGGGAAGACTTTCTTACAACCAAGTTGTCAAGAAACCTAATATATTTCATATAAAACACAAAGAGATGTTTATAATCCATATATATAATTTATTTATCAAATTTTAGTTATAAAATAAAATCAACAAATACAATATCGATTCTAGGCTTATCTAGGATGGTAATATTGAATTTATAAGGTAATAACAACCATCTAATAGTCATACCATTAATAATTAGTTTGTTCATTATATACCCTAAGGATAAATGATAATTATGCACAAGAAAATTTAATATACTAATATAATGGAAAAAATAATTAATAACATATATAAACACAAGAAATTCATTTATAGTTACATGTAATTAAGCTTTATGCCAAAAAAGTGTTTGTTGATGTAGTTTATGGCATAGTTTAACTATCCATCCATTTAGCCAAGGACAACCTTTGGTGTTATGTTAGATGCATAAACAAGGATACATAAAGGACTTGTCAAATCGATTTCTCATATAACATAAATTGACATGAGAATGTCTTACAAAACCTAGAAATCTTCCTGATGTGCATTATTCCAAATAAGAACAACATTTTTAAAAAATAAAGCAAATATTGATGATGTAATTTGGCTAATATCCTCAATGAATTTGAAATATTAATTTGTATGGTCTTCAAAATGTCTAACATCCTCTTATTTTTGAGGTGTGAAAAAATTTATTATCATATGTACCTCATGTGGGTCTACTTAAAGTCTATTGGGTGATGTTAATTGCTACTTTTATTGAGGGTCCACTGGCTATTAATGATAATAAATCATATAAAAGGATTGAAAAATCCTAGGGTAATCAAATAATGGTAAAAATTGGTGTGATAGGAGGTGATGTGAAGTAATAACATCTGCAATATAATTTTCAAACCCCTACATTACGATGATATGTCTAAGAGGACAATTAATATGGTGGAAAAAAATATTGATGGATTGATTTAGTGTGTATGATTATGTTTATAATATATTTTCTTAGCCTTGGTCAATGGTGGGAATAAATTAAATAAGATATTGGACATTTTCCTCTTTCTAGTTAGAGGGTTTGTTTTGTCACTAATGATGGTTGGGTGCATGGGTACAACACTAAAATTCTTTATGACCATGTTACCTGATCTACAACTCATGTATACATTAGTGGTGGCTAATCAAGATCTCCCCGTTATGAGTGGATTCATCCCCAAGTGGGATTTGAGTTGAAGTATCATCAAATTCATAGAAAAATAGGGTATTCCCATGAACCCATTATTATGATAAGGTCTTTTATAATTCCATCAAGTTTGACATTTGGCTTATTTTCCATTTGGAGGATGAGAGTGGGGTGGTGAATACATTGGTGATTTTTTTTTTTCATTATTTCATTGGTTATGGATACTTCTAGATATATAAGGATGTTATTAATAAATAGGTCAGCTATCTTCATATACAAAATAAGGCTACCTGGCTTAGAGTACTTGGGAGATACCATGATCATAAGCATAAGATCAATAAGTTTTCCAATTACTCATATTACTTTAGGATATTTCCTATTTTTCCAATCTATCTTAACCATAGCTCTTGGATTGCCTATATATAAGTGGATATATCCTTAATAGTTTTTTAATAATTAAATATCAACATAAACATAATTTAGATTATTACAAAGATAAATTTTTATTAAAGTTCTTCCCTTAGATTCTCAAGGTGTTTCAAGAAGATGGATTTTTTTGGTACAACCTTACTTAATGATGGACTTAGTTTAAGGATTGGATTATTTATTAGTAGTATAGTGTTTATTATGGCTTCAGAAACCTCCTTGGGTGGGTTCCATTATTATGGGTGATGTGGGTGTTTTTATTAAAATATATGAATGTATATGGAGCTCTATTGAGTTTATTCATTGTGTAGAGTGTGTCATTAATTCATTATTATAAACCAAATGAGTCAGCTTATGATTGGGTTATGTTCACGTTGAGCTTAAAATTTTAGGTGATGAAAGGGGAGGTTAGGCTAGATTATTGGGTCTTTATAATAACACAACTTCTTATGGTTGTGGGTGTTGTTATAACATAATGTGTTATGGTTGATTTTGTAACCATTGAAGAGGTGGTTATTGGTAGTGGTTTGGATATTATTGAGATAATGGTGGTATGTGATTTGAAGCATGATGTAGGGGTCTACAACTTCATACTTTTGACATTCACTTTGACAACTTCACAAGCTTTCCTTTTCAAGGATCAAACATACACATTCCTAAATAAATCTTGGAGATTAATTAATATAGACATAATTTTTATAATACTCCTTGAATATATGATATTGGTGTATGTATTGGTTTTTCCCAACTCAAACTTCAAGAAAGATCTAACTCTTGACAAACTTGTATGAAGACCTAGTAGGCCTTATAGGATCTTGACTCACTTAAATGATCTATTATACTAAATAAAACTATAATTTGTTATTTATAAATATAATATTACTAAATTAAATCAATCATAATGTCATCAGGTGTTACCAACTAATAAAATGAAAGAAAATAGAAAAAAATTATCAAGTTATCTTTAGAAGGGCTACTAGGCCTAAAAGGCTAAATCTCAAGGTTATATCTAATGATATTAAAAATATTATTTTATATCATTATAAAAACTATAAATAATATTATATAAAAATCCTAATCCTTCACTCTTCTTGATTACTCATGAAAATGTAAAAATCTTCCTTTTTAGCCTTCATTTAGACCAATTTCACACCTACAGTAACATAACCACCTATACCATAAAATTAAAGCCTCCAAAACCATTTAAATAGCCAAAATATACTACACTAATATTAAACACAAGTTCATGAAACGTTTTAAGGGATTTCATAGGATAAATCAAATGATATTCAATTTTTTGTGAAGAAACCCTAGGCTCTTCTATCACACGGCAAGAAGCATAAAAAATTATAAATTGGGAAAAAAACATTTAAATACTTGATTTATATTGTAAAATTTGTTTTTTAAGGTCCCATATCATTTATATTTATGAACATATGGTTGATCATGCACATATTTACCTAGACTATAAGTTTTGCTTAAAACTAGGTTCTCAAAATTCCATTTTTAGGGTTTTTAGAGTTTGAAACTTGATAAAAGAAAGGAATAAGATTTTTAAAAGTTGGAAAACATAGGTATGAATAAAAAAACACATTATAATCACAAAAAAAATTAATATTTATTCAAAAAAAATTTAATGGTGGATTATAATCTTGATACGCTTTGGAAACCATAAAAAACCATGTTGTTCAAACCACTTACTCCATAAATAGTGATATGCATGCAATAAAAAATAAAGAAATTTTAAAATATGGTTTGATAAAAAATTTAATATAATTAATAATATTATTTAATCCTTATTTTAATTTTTCATTTCTTGAACAACATTCTACAACCCTTGCAACTATACATACAAGCCACTCTCTTTTCACCTTCTCATCAATCTCCTTACAAACCTGTAGATTAAGATTTTATCTTTGTTTCTTTATTTTATTTAGTTATTAATTAGTATTATTACATAATATAAATAAAAAAAACTTATATTAAGTTTAATTTTTATCCCACAAACATCTCAACCATCTTAGACAACTTTAGTACATATCAATATAAGCCTTCTTCTACGTTGGGATGAGGCTAGAATAGGTACAAAACATAGTTTTTGACATAATAAGAAGTAAATTATATTTAATTTTACTAATTATACCCTTTATAATTCTTAATAATAGACATATACCCATAAAATATCTCAAAACCTCTCAATCTATGTAATAAAATTTCAAAATTTCCCATTTTGGAGTGAAAATGAGAATATACAACTATGATCCTACAAACTCATAATGAAGCTTATCTAGTGCTTATTATTTAATTAGAAATATATTTCACAACCTTAAAAGGAAAATTTATTAATTATCATGCTATATTTTTTGATGAACATGCATAAAAGCATTAGATGTATACCAATTATGGGTAGCATAATTAGAAAAATAAGATTTTAATAACAAAGGGCCACAAGACATTCCTATATTTTATTGCATTAGTATCCAAGGTATTCTTTGTGCTAAAAATAAAACTTACACCCATATCCATTGTTTTATTTATATCATGTATATTATCTTCTATTCTTCCCTCCTTTTCCCAGGTAGGTTGACATCCACACTTAACCTTTTCCTTGTAGTAATCCAAGCAATAAATGGTCAAAGCTTCCTTTTCTAGTTGCTCTTGAATTTTTTTCTTTCCCTCTAGGAAATGCTCAATTATAATTTCATGATAAACTATGGGAATAACATACACAAATGGTTTAAACATTTATAATGAAATAATAATAACATATAAGTTACATTTACTATGAAGTCGATCCATAAATAAAATGCTTTTTGTTGGCACAGTTCTTCCAATTTATTCTTCAATTGTAGAATTCAGAAGTGGGGTTATGGGGATAGAAACCTTTGGTAGGGTCAAGGGTTATCACCCCTTCTAGGGTCCCCAATAAACTTCCTTCTTCTATATCCTTTGGATTATTTATTATAGACATAATTTTATCCATGTTTGGCCATCACTGAACTGCCATAATAATGTTAAAATTTTATTGTTATTTGATGATATCCACCAACCAAAATACTTGTGATGTATTAATATATGGAGGTGATTTATGTAGGTTTAATTTTGTTATGATCAATAATAATGACAAATGTTTCATTTTTATCTTCTTTAGTAGGTGTAGAAGTAGTTTGTGAAGAACATTCTGCATAAATTTATGAACTACAAAAAAATAATGGAATAATAAAAATAAATTTAGAAACTAACTCAAAATAATTCAAATATGTTATATTGATCATAGGAAACTTTGAGGGGAAAAAATACTTTGATCAAGCTCAATACAATAGTATTATTAAAGCATAATTATTGAGAGGGGGGTGAATTAGTCTTCAAAAACTTTCAATCAATTACATCCACTCATCTATGAACTATGAAAGCAACACAATAATATATCAATACATTAAGAATAAATCACATGATCATGAAAAAATACAACACATCACATATGTGGGAACACCTAATGGGTAATAAAACCCACTAAAAAAAATCTTGGACAAACTTTCCTATAAGACAATGTGTCAAATTTATTTGAGCACCAACCCAACATGGAATACCAACCCCAAATTTATCAAGAACCCACTTGAATTTAGAAATCACCCACTTGATAGGAGGCTAAAACCCCATATGACTAAGAACAATCTTAGTCAGAGGACACATACACAAGCATTAACCTATAAGGCAACTCTAACTCCCTCTTGACCAAACACCAACTCAACCAAGATCAATTCTACAAGCATCAACCTGCAAGGAAGCTTCAACTCCCTCTTTGACTAAGAACTAACTCAACCAATCAACCTTATTTATTCCACAAATATCTCTATCTGCTCTATCCACTATCATAAATTATGAGCACATCATTTATTCAGATTCTATATCCTCTCAATAGGAAATGATGACTCTTTTAACTCTACTCGACTTGATCTCTCTCAAAACTAGCTCTAGTCTTCTTCACTCAACTAACCCTCTTCAAGATTGAATATGTCATATGACCTTGATATTCAAATATATAATATCTATATGATTAGAAAAAAATTATTCTAGTCTCTATCCTTAGTGTTTACAACATGTTACCCAACCTCCTCAGGCTCATTGAGTTATCAATTCATTCACTTCCTCTAAGTATGCACACTTCTTTACTTGTTTAGCCCTCAACAACTCTTATTAGACCATATATCACTGATGTAGACAACCTAAAAACTTAATGAATGTTTATATTAATTAATTTTATGTTTTTCAACTCATTTCAAATCATTCTTCTACTCAACCATGCATCATATTTTTTGCTCATTTTTTGCATATTCAAGTAGGGCTAAACTACCTTACATATACACCAGCCATGATCACACACCACTTGGTCAGACATACATATTCAACCTCTTAGTTCAGCCATATAATATGTCTTATAACACTTTTTAACAAGATTAAAATGATATTTAGACCTATTTAGGTCTACAACAACTCATTTATGCCTCATGGAGACCTAATCACATTAGGTATGTCTAATAACATGTAAAATTGATCTCTTGGAACACCTTTCACCTCCATATATGTCAATATTATTTTAAAAAACCTAAAATAGACCCCATATAAAAATATACGAGCTTTATAAAATTGTTTAGGTACAACCACTTCATAAGAACACTCTTTGCAGTTCACTATCATATTAGGCCTGTGAGTACCAAAAGTCTATCTGATCTCTCTCATGCTTGATTACCTTCATGACATGTAATAATAACATTAAAAACATGTTTAAAAATAATTAATTACCCTAATATCATATTAAATAATATATAATAATCTATCTTAATGATCAATATTGGTCTTACTCATCATTTAGGTGTTATGGAGACCTATTTCATTAGGTCTTCTCTCTTAACACTAAGACCTGATCTTCTTGGACCCAGATGACTTTATCCAAAAACTAAAAACCATTAAAAATTTAAAAATTTAAATATTAATAACTCCTCCGTGATATTCTATAACTCTTTTCTTTGTTCATACCTTGAAACCTTCTTTAGGACAAACTACCCTATTAAGCCTATGTATAGTCAAAAATTTGTCTTACACGAATGAAGCTCAAACACTCTTACACGAATGATATCATGGTCCTTATCAAATTATTATATACTTTCACTTAGATCTTAATAATTCAAAATCATCTCTTCAACTTACTTAGAATTGTTAATTTTCCTCAAAGACCAGTCAAGGTGACTTTGAACTCCAACACCTATGTAAACACTTTAGAATAATCTTGATGCATTAAAAATATTATATTATATATTAATAACATACTCAAACACAAAACTCATATGGTATAATGGAAAAATATTGGTCTTTTAGACCAATCTCATGACCTTATATCACACTATCTTATTTGAACCAGACTAGTCATTTTTTGAGTAACTTTTTCACCACACACATGACCTCCAAATATTATTCCAAGAATGAACATGTATTAAAAGTATTTAAAAACATATACATGCACTTGGTTTCATAACTATATCATGAAAAAACATTCTAATTAATTTTCTCATTATTACATGGGGTTTACAATATTTACACCATTAGGCCTATTAGCGACTGGCTAACATGGATGACTAGTTTAGCACACTTAAAGGGTGTAAACTATACAAAAATATTCATGGGAATATATTATGAGTATCTATCTCATTCCATCCATTTTATTTTATTTACCAATGCAACTTTTAACTACTATAGCAAATTCTTCACAAATAAGCCTATATCTACACATTTTCTCTCTCATCTGACTAACCACCACCACCTTGAGGTATCTGGGAGAGTTTAATACATTATATAATAGTTTTTATAGTCATTTGAGACCATTATGGGCTTTTTTGAACAATATATTTCACATTGGGTCCCTATTAGGGTTTTAGGGAGGTTTAACACAAGTTTTAGTGTTAATGATTGTTTATAAATGACTAAACCTTAAATACAAAACAAATGCATGGAGATATTATATAGGACCATTACCCATCTCTCCTTAATAAATCAAGTTCTCATGTATAGGTTACACATGCCAATGAATGTCTAAAAGTGCCTCTCAGGTCTTGAGACCTCATTCTATGAACTCAAGAAGGCCTAAAATAATGTTTATTGTAATTCTATTCAAAAAATAGCCTCAAACTTTGTGAACATTCTTAAAACAACATATTATATCTCTTTCCATGATCACATATGAAAAAATGTCTTTAAAACTAATCTTCATGCCTCATTAAGCAAAGTAGGGTTTAAAAATGGTTTAGGTGCAAACCTAAACTGAAGGTCTTACCCCTGTAGGCTCACCTTAAAACCTTATGAGTGATATAATGGCTCATATAAATGATAAAATAGTGACATACATCCTTAAAAACCTATAAAATGCCTAATTTCACTCATATCATCATGCCACCAGTCGATACCTTCATCATACCATGACTAGGATTCAAGCTTCTAATGCACTTGACACCTTGACTTGTTATTTCCATGTCATGACCTTAAAAAAAAATCAAAAAATTATAAATAAGACATCACAACACACTCATATCACCACACTATTCTATTTATAATGAAAACAAACTTCCACATCCTCATATAGACCTAGAACCACATAACCAAGCTTCATATGACTTGACATCTCTCT
Organism: Torreya grandis; assembly: GCA_037957365.1. Classification (NCBI taxonomy): domain Eukaryota; kingdom Viridiplantae; phylum Streptophyta; class Pinopsida; order Cupressales; family Taxaceae; genus Torreya; species Torreya grandis. The sequence continues at coordinate 718,766 of JARHVA010004107.1, forward strand.
TTCATGCAATTGAATGCCTTTGACACTAATCTTGACATCAATGAACTATAATTTCATGAACCATAATACATTAGCTACATTCATATCCTCTTTTTCCTTCAAATTATCTCATGCCTTTAAATGCAGCCTATCACATGGCTCATCCTAAAACTCTTCAAGTCATGACTATGCCACACTATACACATACATTCCTTTGCACACACCTCTTCATATCATGACATCAATGACTTGTATAAGTATCTTCATACACTATGATTATTATGTAAACATTAGTTGTATACAAACATATTTCATGACTTGTACCTTCCATGATCACATCACTCATGTTAATTCTCATTAATGTAACACTATTATGTACCTTGACATATCACATATTGCCATCTATCCTTAGTCACCTTTGACATCAACCTTGATAGTAAAATCTTGATGTGATACGTATTTAACATCAATCATCATTATGCCTTTAAATTATGCACCCTTTTGATATCAATGACAACTAAATTCCAATCTAATATTCATTAATGCCTTCATTGAGCCTCAATACTTATTTAAATTCTAATTCTATTCTATAAATTAATACTTTTGATGCATGTGGGATAATTCAAATATGCTACTTATTTAAATACTAATTATATTCTAACAACTAATGCTTACCATGCATGTGGGATAATTCAAATATAGTAAAGGGATGAATTACAAACCATATGTATCCATAGTGACTAATACACTAAGAATACAAAGAGAAGGGTAAGAAAAAAATTTCTAACATAACCTCCCCCTTAGAAAAAGCTTTGTCCTTAAAGCTTCAGATGTGGGAATAATTTCTAAATTTGGAATAATGGTTCCCATGGGGTATATTTGAGTTTCATAACATGCCACTAGATTAAGACTTATATGATGGAGCAGGAGCGAAGTTGGTAGGTGTACATATTTAGGATAGCTTTCAGTTTGAAAAGGATGGAGCCTTCATTATCAAGTTTGGGTAAAACTTTCTACACTCTAATGGTAGGTATAAGAACTTTTTTCAAACAAGAGACATAAAAGATTGGGTGAATTAAAGAGGAATGTGGAAGATCTAAATTAACAACATACCCAATATGTTGGAAAAACTTATATGTCCTATAAAACTTTAGGATAAGATTATGATGCCCTTTTAGTTTCAAGGATGATCTCTTATATGATTATAGATGAATAAAAACCATATCATCAGGCTGAAAGGTGCACTCAAAGTAGTGATGATCTACCTGATACTTCATTTGGTTCTATTCTAGATAGAGATTATCTCATAGGACATTAAACATATGATCTTGATGATAGAGAGTAGTGTTGACTACCTAAATTATGGACCTATCAGGTGTATATGGGAGTAATGTTGGGGGAACTTGATCATAAATTGATTCATAATGAGTAATTTTAGTAGAAGTGTGGTATGAGGTATTATACCACCATTCTGTGAGGGGGAGATACTTTTCCCATTGGTGCTATTATTTTGATGCAAAGCAATGAAGGGATGTTTCTAAGCATTTTTTGATGATTTCCATTTGGCCATAGGTTTGGGGATGATACCCAAAGCTCATATTGAGTTGTGTTCTTGTACATCAGAATAGCTCTATCCAAAAATGGATAGTGAAAGTTGCATCACGTTGAGAGAAAATTTAAGAAGGGATGCAATGAAGATGGAGAAGTCGATCCAAGAAAACTTGTGTAACTATGGAGGCTATATAAGGGTGGATGAGGGCACAAAAATAACTATATTTGGAGAGGAAATAAACGATGACTAGGATCACTATTTTGTCACTAGATTTAGGGAGCCCCTTAATGAAATCCATATAAATATTAGTCTAGATCCTACTAAGGATGGGTAAGGGTTCAAGCAAACTAGGAATCATTATTGTGTTGTAAGGTATCACATTCAACCACCATATATTTAATTTCCCCTTTCATCTATTTATATAATTTTTTTTGACATGATAATTCATATTTTTTGATAAATCTTGAGTGTCCTACTGATGGATAACTATGGATTTAATAGAATACATCATGATGAAGGTCTATTCTATTTGAAAGTACTAAATGACTATTGTAACATAGAAAATCACCATCCCATAAATAATGTGGTATTATAGAGGGGTTAATGGTCAATCATTGAATGAGTTGGTGTAAATAGGGATCATGTGCATAACCTTGGTATACTAATTCTAACTAGTTCAAAATGGGCATGGAGATGGTAAAAAGGGAAGTCTAGTCCTTGAATGTTCAAGAGAGAGCATCCACCACTACATTGTCTTTACCCTTCTTGTAAGTAATCTCATAATCATAGCCCATGAGTTTGATAACCCATTTTTTTTGTGTCATGGATGAGACCCAATTTTACATGAAGTATTTTAAACTCTAGTGATTAGTTTTAATGTAAAAATGATTCCCAAGTAAGTATGGCTGCCTTTTTTTACTACATGCATAATTTCCATCATTTTTTTCATATGTAAACAAAGCCAAATTTCATTCAAAAAGGGGTTTTCTAGTGAAATAAATGGGATGACATTTTTGGAGAATAAAAACACTAAGGTAATTGTCACATGCATCAATTTTGATGGTGACACTTTTGGTGAAGTCTAGAATGGCCAAAACTAATGTGGTATACATAGCTTGTTTCAGTGCTATGAATTCTTGGTTAGCTACAACATCCCATGTGAATATATCCTTATGTAATAAAGAAGTCAAATAATCCACGATCTTTTCGTAATCCTTGATGAACTTGAGTTAGTATCCTGTAAGGATGAGGAAACCATGAAGGCTCTTGAGGATCATTGGCTGAGGTCAATGTTACATGGCATTAATTTTATCTAGTTCCATATGGACCCCATCAGTAGAAACAATGTGCTTTTGATATTCAACTTCTTCTTAACTGAAGGAACACTTATACTACTTGGCACATAATTAATTAATTTCTAAAATTTGTAATGCCTTATCAAGATGCTGGAGATTCTCAACCCATGTGCCATTGTAGATCAAAATATCATTAAATAAAACCAAAACAAATTGATGGAGAAAAGGTTGAAATATTTTATTCATTAGGGCCTAAAATGTTAAAGGGGAATCTGTAAGTCTAGATTGCATGACCAAGAATTCATAGTGACCCTCATGAATGTATAAATATATCTTTGGAATGTCATAAGCATGCATGTAGATCTGATGATAGATAGAATGAAGATATAATTTATAGAGAATTTTTGCCCCATGGAGCTCATCAAGAAGCTCATTGATGATCAAAATTGGAAACTTGTATTTGATAGTGATCTAGTTAAGAGCATGAAATTAAATGAAAAGGCACCATAATCCATTTTTTTTATAAGAAGCATTGGGGAGGATTATGGGCTAGTGCTTGGGTGAATAACTCTAGAATTGAGGAGTTATCATACTAGTTGTTCAATCTTAGTTTTTTATATATGGGGATAGTGGTATGGATGGATGCTAGGTTGGATGCTTCTTGAAAGGAGTGGAATGTGATGATCTTCAAGATGTGAAGGGGGAAAACCCATTAGATATAGAAAAATAGTTACATTATTATCAAAGATGGATTGAAAATCAACATGGTAGTTAGTAGATGTGGGCATTTCTTCAAAAGCTTTTCCATGTGATGGGAACTAATAATGTTAGAATATCTAGGTAATAACCCTTTTAAGGTGTGCTTCTAGACACTATCAATGAATTGCATCAAAATCTTAGATAATTCCCATATAATAGGTCCTAATATCTAGAGCCATTGTGCCCCTAAGACCACATCACAATCCCCTAAAGGTAGGGAAAACATATGTGAGCAAAGAGTGTAATCACCTATTTAAATAAACATATTATGACACTTTCGTTTATAGGGAAATGTTCCCCCCATTAGCAATAATGAATTAAAATCTATAATAATGGTGTATAAAGTAATCTATATGCTTAGCAATATGAGGATTAATGAAATTGTGCATACTGCTAGAGTTAATGAGGATTGTGAGAAGAATAATTTTAAAAAGCCCCTTAACCTTCATCATTTGAGGGGTGGTAACACTTATGAGTACATGGAGAGAGATCTTAGGTTGGGTTTCTTGAGCCATGGTATCATCAGTGGGGCTTTGTTCTACTTGAGCATCTTGGAATTCTTGGATATTAGGATCACTATCTCACTTTGGTAGTGATTCCACATTTAGCAAGTAAATATTTTATGTGATGCATCAATGACCCTCAACCCATTTGTCATCATAATTATAACATCATCCTTTCTCCTTATGATCTTACATCTCTACCTTAGTAAGGTTTTTGATTGGTGTGGTTGTGGCTATCTACTAGCTTATTATGCTCTTTACAAGTGGAAAAGTGGGAAGTTGATGTTGCACTGAGAGTTTATCTTATACTAACTTATATATACCCAAAGAGGCCATAAATTTAGCGGGATAAAAAAAATTCACCTTTGAGTGGATGGGATTTTTAAGGCCACTAATAAAATAACTCTTGAATAAGTCATCTAATAAACCTTTAGTTTGATTAGTCAGTTTCTCAAATTTAATTTGATAATCATGAATGGTGCCTGCCTAGCAAAGTTTGGTGGGAGATATTATAAAGTCCTAAAATTACGAAGGACCAAACCTACCTAGAAGTAAGGATGCAAATTTTTTCCAATTGGGTTTATCATTTGACTTGAGAAACTAAAAATACCATTGAAGTGCTTCTTCTTAGTGAAAGAAAGTAATTGGGACTTTGTTGATAGAATAATTATTAAGAAGCTTAAAGAATTGTATAACATGATATATCCATCTAGTAGGATTTGTACCATTAAACCATGAAAAATATAGTTTAGGCCCACATGAGGTGTGGTGAGAAGAGAAACTATGATTTGAAGAAGAATCCTTATATAACTTGTTGAGGAGAAGGCTATTTTGTTGATTTAATCCATGCATCCTGTTAGTTAACTCAGTGACCTGGGCTTTTAATGTGGTGAGTTCTTCCTCCATGTTTTTTGTACATATATAGGTGACTATCATAGCCAGTGTGTTTGTTTTTTTTTTTTTTTTTTACAAGGGATAGAAAACAAAGCTTTAAGATAGTTAGTAAGGTACTTTTTAATTTGGACTAAAGCAAAAGGAGTAAAGGTATGTTTATAATTTTTTGTATTGTCTGGGTTATGATTGATGAGATTAAGGGAAATTTTAGAATTGAAATGAAAAAATTAGAAAATTTTTCCAAGAGGGACAAAGGACAAGAAAATGGAAAGGAACACCATGAAATTTTTTTGAAGAAAGAGGATAAAAAATGAAGAGGTTATGACAAAATGTGAAAAAAACAAAAAAATAGATTTATGGCTAATAGAAGTGGAATTGGGAGATGGGACCTCAAGTAAGAAAATGTATAGAATAAAATTTAAAGTGTCTTGGTAAATTTTGAGGATACATAAAGATAGAGATGGAGAGATATGGTGAAAAAGGGGGAAAAAATTACTCTTCTAAAATTGGTTTTTCTTGGTTACTCTTGTCAATAGTTTGTCAGTAGGTTTGTAGTTACCACTATGATTGACTGTAGTTACTTCTATTGATAATTATATAAACTAGTTTTTATTGGTTAATCTTGTCAAACGTATACTGGAAAGTTTACAATTACCACTATACTCAACTATAGTTACTTTTATTGATAATTTATAGAAACTGATATGGGCCCAAAGTTTTTTGGTTGCTTAAAGGTTTTAAGAACACTCTATAGCCACCAATGCTATCTAAATGAGTATCACTCTCTAGAAGTTTTTGACCATGGATTTAACCTTAAATGATAGCTCTTGGTTTACCTCATAGGTGGGAACTAGTCAATCAGGATGGGGTTGTTTCCCTTTTTACTGGTAGGTCCTCTCAATGGGCTAGCTACTTTGGGGTTCCTGTGGTACTCCTCATAATGAGTTTTAGGAATATATGTCTAATTAATTCCCATAGTTATTTGAAGGGATATTTTAAACTTATCCAAACCTAAAAATTAAGATGTAAAAATAGATATAATGAAAAATAGTTTCTTAAATGGTGCAACTCCTAGAAAGCCACTACTATAAGGAAAAAAAATATCCAAAATCTAGTTGTAGGTCAAGGAAAGTGCTCCAATACTAGATGTGGATAATATTTTTCATAGAGTTAAAAACTAAAGAAAATAATGGAATCATAAAAATAACTTAATAAATTAACTTATAAAAATTCAAATATGTTATATTGATCATATGCCACTTTGAGGGGGAAACCTCCTTTGAGCAAGTTCAATATAATAATATTCATCAATGTCTTCATTGAGCCTCAATACGTATTTAAATACCAATTATACTCTAGAAACTAATACTTCCCATGCATGTGGGATAATTAAAATATTATACTTAATTAAAAAATAATTCTATTCTAACAACTAATACTTCTCATGCATGTGGGATAATTCAAATATGCTAAAGGGATAACTTACAAAGCATATGCATCTATAGTGACTAATACACTAATAATGCAAAGAGAAGGATAGGACATGGGTTAATAACATATCTATTTTATAAATCCCATATTTACCAACATATCTAAGGTAAATTGCTACATGTTACTCTTCTTTACCAATAGGTACATGAGAAACTACTATAGGTTGTTCTTTTTTATGAACAAGTGTTAGAGCTATTATGGGATTAGCCTTTGCATGCAATATTTTTTCATCAATAGGTGCAAAATTTTTTGTAATTATTATATGTATTTCATGAGAAATAAGTGTAGGTAGTTTTATAAGCACAAATATAGAGGTTTCCTTAGTAGTTTGTCCTACTGCTTCTTATATTGTGATGGTTAAGGAGATCACCCTTTGATATTTTTATTGTAGATATTTAATCATATATTTTAGAGCTTCTATATATAAAAATTTATTCTTTAGCTACAATACATCAACATTTACAACTAGATCTCACTCAAAATTACCTCACTCAATAATTGTTTCATTTGCACAAGGTTAGTTTACATGGGAAAAAAACAATTCTAATTTTTTATAATTAATGTTATATCATGTAGATACAAAACATGTAGTATGAGCTTCCTGATTTTACCTCTATAATTAAATCCTAACACAACTTTTAAATAATTTATTAATTTTATAACCTTCCCTAGAAATGTCATCAAAACTATAGAGGCACACAATTCACTACTAGTTATATACTTGAGGAAATATCCTTCAACCTAAGCAAGAACCCAAATAAGTGATCGTATAAAATATAGATTATATGAATATTTATTTAAATATCAATACAAGGAAATATACTTTTTCAAGTAATTTATAATGTATATGCAACACTAAATCACTTTGAATAATTAAATCAACTAATTGCTAATCTATTGTATACAGGGAATTAAAACTAAACATATCCACACTTGTAATGAATTGAAATTACTCTTACATAATGTAAACACTATTTTATAAAGTAATGACTGAAAATTAAATCATATTTTTTGAAAGGGAATTATATGAATGTAAATTATAGAATTAAAATGCTAATATAATTTTGGAAGCTTCCCATATAATGGAATTGAAAGGTATATACACATAATTGAAAGTTACACACACAAAAGTAAATTATTTTAAATTAAATCATATATGGAAATGAAAGTACACACACTTTTTTGAAATTAAATTCAAATGAAATCTCACACAACATAAATACACTAACTAATGGATATGAAACTAGACTATAAAATATTTATGAGTGGGCCTTTTCATCAATTAGATTAGATCTTGAATTCCCTCCTTATGAAAAATTAATTCAATACAACTATATCATCAAAGGAATTTTTACATGTATCATTATATTTTGATATGAATTAAACTTTCTCTCAATACAAAAGATTAAAATCCTCTATTCTCATGCACCCTACAACTTGCAACTCAAAACCATGGTTATAATTGACTAATTTAGAATCTTAGAAGTTACAATAATTAAAACTATACTTAAGATATAAATAGAATAATGGAAAAAAAAACTAATGGAAGTAAGGAATGTTTATAACCATATGCACAATTTGAACAACCACTTGGTGAACTAATATAAATGAACATCTAATCATATATCCCTTATGTCAAGGAATAATTTATGTCTAACAACCACGGAAAATGTTTAGATAAAATTTATAAATAAAATTTATAACCAAAAATATGACCTGGTATAGTTTCTATGGGAGAGATATAATTAATGGATACGGGTGCTTAGAGTCAATTACTGCAAGTGGATACAAGTAAACTATGTACTTTACAATGAAATAATGTATGGATAACATGTGGATACATGTGACTCCTATATAATAGATGATTTTTTAAAACATCATTTGAATAAAATTTATAATGATGAACACATTACATTCTTTTTAAACCATTAGTAATACAAAAATAATGAAGTCATTAAATCATACTTATTTATATAGAGATAACTAGTTTAAACCAAAATAATATTCATATATAATTCATATAAGATGTCCATCAATAAACATAGTGTGGGCTAAAAGAGTGTGAATAGTAACATAGGGATGTGATTTAGGAAATAATAATTAGTAAAATGAATACCATTTTTGGGCCTCATCAGCACTTGCCTATCAACATGTTTTCTATATAATGTTTGGTCCCTAGTTTTATGCACAAATTCAGATCGTGTCCTCCTTTTCATTGAAACTTTTTTTTATAAATTTGAAACTTGATTATCATATGAAAAGGGGTTAGAAATATGGGTTGTATAACCTTAACATATCTAACTAAATGGTTGAGCATTACATATTTTCCAATACTCTATAGAGGGCTCAAACCACACATAGTTCTCCCACATATGTATGTATGTATGTATGCGCTCAATAGTGATATGATAGAATGCATTACAACTAATTGAATTTAGAAAATAAAAAATATGAAAATTTGACCTTGATTTAGATTCCAAAACTTGTATTAGAGATTATTACTTTGAGTTTTTTTATTTGGATTATTTAGGATAGTGCCTCAAAGATGTGCAAATTATTTGTTAATGTGCAAGTGCAATGCCAAATAGATTATAGATATAAATTTACTTATACTTGATGTGTATATATAGATTAATATTTGGGTAATTTACCCCCATAATTTTCTTGTGAAACATGTTGGTTGACCCCACAAAAGGATTTTGAATTTGAAAAATATTCATTTAGAAAACCTAAGACATTATAACTGAAGGCAAACACTATCAATAACCAACAATATTTAACTATTTTTAAACTATCTAGGATGGAAAAAATATAATATATAATATGGTGACACTTTTCATAAGATAATAGTTGTTCTAACACAAATTAAGAAGATCATGTATATGATTGATGGAAAATTTGGAAGTCCAAGTCCATAGATAGATAAATGTCCAAGGAAAAAGGTGTTCAAGAGTTGTATCTATATGTAAAAGTCATATATGTCAATAATATGTATAACTAATATTTTTAAGTATCTAATACTAAAGTTATTTTTTTACACCTTTAAGACATCCCAAGATTGATAAATATTTTTAAATAAGTTATATTTCAAGGTTATCTTTTAACGTGATTGTTTCCCCATTTTTTTCCAATCATATTTTTTTCTCTAAATCCTCAAATTTATTCTCAAAACACTCTAATTTATTCTAAAAATCCTTTGGTTTACACTCAAAACCATCTAATTTATTTCTAAACTCCTCTAGTTTATCATCCTAGTTTTTAAAAATACTTTAATTTCTTCTCAAAATCCTCAAAATTATTTAAATTATTCTCAAATGTTGAAAAATATTTTAAATTTCTCTCAATTTTATCAAAATACTTCATTGTTACATAACCATTCCATTTCCCAACACCAAACTAATCATTCCCAACAATAATTATATACATCTCTACCTCCAACAACCATTACCACCTATGATATTTCCTTATGTATAGATTTAAAAATACATCTATCCCCATCACAACATTGAAATGTGGATACCATGATACACAAACTTAATTTTATGAAAAATAAAATATAAAATCATTATCTAGGGTTGAACAAAGTGTTTTAACTTATTTTGGATTTCATGGTTTAAACAAGGTAAAACTTGAGACTAATTCAGATTATAGAATACATGTCTAAATTGAGTAAATCTAAATGTAACTAGTAGAGTATGATATATTTACCATAATTTATATTTATAAAAATTACAAAATGATAATATATTAGCTTGTTTCAATTTTATTATGGTTTGTGATAGTGTACAATTGTCAACAATGATCTAAAATGCATCTGTGGTAACTCAAATATGGAATTTAAGTTTTTGAGCCTAATAAGATGAATATACTAATGCCTATATGTCTATGGTAATTAGATCCATTTAATGTCTATTGGATTTTTATTTGTGAAAATTGGTGAACTATTCCATCATATATCAATGTGTCTATCTTAGAATAGGTTTTTTGTGCGATATTAGAGGCTCAAACTTTATGCAAGTTCAAATTCATATTATTTCAACTCAAAACCCTAGATCCAATTTTGAAACTTGATTTTATATAAAAATGGTTTGGAAAGGATGTATTTCGCTAACCTCAACCCCCCTGAGTTGTTAAGCACTACATACAATATAATATTTTAAAGAGATATCAAACTAGATGTAGTTCTCCCACCGAACTCTGTGTGTACTCAATCAATGTTATAATAATATGTAGTACAATCCTATGTGTGGTCTTTGACACTTGAAAAAATATTATTTTGACCTTTTAATAGTAATAAAATATGGCTTGGATATTTTATTTTGAGTGTGTAAAAATTTGGATGCTTTAGGGCAATGCCTCAAGGATGTACAAATGTATTCCTCAATGTAATATATGTTTTACACTAAAGTGTTAAATTAATATAAGATACAAATATGAATGTTGTTAATGTGTATAAATCACTAACTCTTTCTATAGTTTCCCTCCAACTAACATGATACATATGTGGGCTGATCCAAAAGAATAGTTTAAATTTGGGAAAATATTTGTGGAGAGAACACATATAGGTCTGACTAATGAAGATGACTCTAGTAACTAAACCCATTTGACTCTATGTGGATGTGTCTAGGAGACAAGAAATAATTATTTTAGATTAGATGATAGTATACATAAGATGATAAGTTATTTAGGTAGAGACTAGGGAAGTCATATATGTGAATAAAGATAAATCAGGAAGGTTAGACCCATAAATAAGTGAATGGCTAGGAGACAGTGTGAACAAGAGTAAGTTATGTACACACAAGCCATGTAAACTAAGGATTAGTCAAAATTGACATTATCAAGTGTTTAATATCAAATTTATGTGTATACATTTTCTCCCTTTTATTTTGGTAATGAAAATACTGAGTAAAAGGATGGAGTGAGAAATTTGGTACCTACATGTAACAGTTGTAGGTTTCTTTAGGTACATGCTGAGTATTGTATTTTCTCCATGCAAAATTTCTAATGAAACACGTGGAAACTAGATTCCACTAATGATATGAAATCTGAAGTAATCATTGAAAATATTTGAAACTAGAAAAACAAGGAATGAATACACCTATAGGTATGCAAAGCAAGCTTCCCTCTGGGGTCATTAGAGAATGGTGTGATTATACCCATGGAGATATTAGCATTAAAACAATGGATTGAGAAGAATATGCCTCAACCATCATTGGATAAGGAGAAGTGCTTATAATTTAAGTAATGTAGAACCTCAACCATACTACTCATTATATTTTCTTGAGAATGACACTCAAAATGATATTATAAATATTATATTTTTATGTTTAAGATTATCATACTCAAAATATAATATATATATAATTTAATCTATCAATTTAAGTCATTATCATACAAAAGATTATAATATATAAAAAAATATAACACTCTAATTAATATATGTAGGAGTAAGGCATGTGTAATCAATGAAAATATCTCAATATGATCAATGAAAATGGTTATAAATATGTAACTTATGTAAATGTAGCAAGATGTCCCTAGTGTTAACATGCCCCTATTGTAGGAAAGGTAGCCTTTAGGTGTAGTAATGTCTTGTATCTGTATGTCCATGTCATATTTAACATGTATGTCATGTATCCCACTAATGTATACCATGAAATGCATGTGAATAGAGAAATTAGATATATAATCTACCATATATATGTGATAAATTATAAATGAATCACGTAAACTAGGAATACATGTCATGCAAAAGTCATAATTATTATTATTTTTAGTGTTTGACTTTTGTGTATTTTTTAAAGTTTTATAAAAATAATCAAATATGAGTTATGTTGATGCTAACCAATGATCCCATCAATGAGATACTCTGATGTTGATCCTATGTTAATCATGGTGAATATTACTTGTCATGGGTGTGTAATAACATGTATCTGTATCAAAATCTAATAAGTGAAATGATGTTGTAACATATTCCTCATGGCCATCATAGACCCTATGTTCATGTGTATGTTATATAACTCTAGTAACTATAGTATTATGTGGAATATGCTATATAATATGAGAGTGAACTTGTGTTCACTATGGAACACATGAAATAACCTATTATGGATATTAAAATTTTGTATTAGGTACTTGAAAATGACAAGATTGACATACATTTAACATGCATGAATTATGTGTGCAAACATGGTCCTAATATATTATTCTCTCACACTTACATGTTACCTTATGACTTTAATCCTTCTATTATACTATTACACATTTATAATAAACTCATTGTCTATTTGAAACTTGCTTACTATCCTAAATAAACATCTTTAGATCCTCATTTTAGTCTTCTTATGCATATGTCACTACCATTATGTTGGGTCAGTAATACTAATTAATAATGACCTAGGCTAGGTGGTAATGACCCTCTCTCATAAATGACTACTTTTCAAATCAAATCTATCCTTATCATTGGCCCATTCACCTAGTATGTCAGTGGCATGATAAATTACCCAATTGGACTCTTATATATATATATATATATATATATATATATATATATATATATATATCAAGGTTTCACTTGATAGGAGAATTGGCACTTATGTGGTACACATGTATACATTATTGAAGATCAAGAAAATCTACCCTATTCTTCACAAATTATGAATAATCACTAGGAGAAATTATAATTAAAGTCTAAATCATACCATATCCAAGTCAAAAAAATCCCCTAATGACATTTTAAGCATTGCCTATGTTCTAATACTCAAAATATGGCTCAGATTACACATAGTTATCCCACCTATTTGCATGTGTGAGCAATAGATGTTATACTATTATGCATTGTAATCTTGTATATGTCTTTCAATATTTATAAACTTATGATTTTGACCTTGAAATAATATTTAGACTTCGCTTAGAGTTGTTCATTTTAGGGTTTTTAGAGTTGGATTCTTTAGGGAAGTTCTTCAAGGATGTGTGAATGTATTCCTTAGTATAATATATGTTTTTCAATGAAATACTAGATAGGAATATGATTAGGCTTAATGTGTATAAATATTTGAATGTTTGGGTAATTTACCTCTAAAATGACATGTGAAACATGTGCACCAACCAAAATGAAGAGTTTGAATTTGGGAAAATATCCATTAGAGAGCATGTAGATAGGTATGGAAAAGGTAGAATACTTTGGTAACTAAATTTGTATAAATACAATTGGAGGATACTTATTTGATATTAGGTGATAATCTACGTAAGATGATGATTTA
>JARHVA010004107.1:737500-740000 GCA_037957365.1 Torreya grandis
ATCCATATCATTTATCCATTTTATTTTTGCCTCCAATATGTGACTGTCATCTATACCATGCATAAAGTTGAGGCATCTATTAGGGAAAAACCTTACTACTTGGTGTTTTCATTGATATAGATTTATGGGATTATGATTAATTATTATAGAAAATCAATTGATTATAGTGTTATAATACTATATATTGAACCCATATGGAGAAACATATTTTAGTGAGAACATTCATAAAATTACCTTGTAGGGGAAATGTTACTCCTCAAAACACAAGTCTCATAACTATTCATGTGTTCCACTCATATATTAAATGTGGAAAATATATTATTAATTTTTATACTTGTTATAGTCATGTATTAGTATATGCAATAGTCCCAATGATTATGGGGTTGAAGGTTTGATGTTCGATGAATCCATGGTTCTAACTTAAATTATCATATGCCTAGTTACCAAGTGTTTTATATTTATTTAGATGCGAGGTATTATCACAAGATAAAAAAATAGGGATATAAACTCACGTTGAATTTTAATTACTTAAATAATATGATAAACCCATGGCTATATCATCACATATATTGGATAATAGAGGTATTTTTACAATTGATTTATATGTCTAACATTTATGAATTTTTCACTCACTCATGTCTATGTAGAAGATAATGTAAGTTTTGAGGTTTATTATTTTTAGTCCTAGAGATCCAAATTAGTAGTATCCTTTTATTTTACCTTGATTTGGTTCTATAAACCCTAATAAGAGAGAAAATAGTAGATGAATTTAGATTTATAGAAAAGACATTTAATCATACATTTGAAGCTAAAATAATGAAATTGACTGCAATGATTTGATAAGTAGCATATGATAAATATAGTAAGTACAAAAAAGGGATGAGTATTTATATTTTATATCTAAAAATATAACTGTGATTGTGTTCTAACAATGGAAAAGAAACTGAGGCAAGGATGTGATTTGTATGGTTTGGAAACCATGTTTTTGTCTAAGCAGGATTAGTTTTGTCAACTTTAAGTCAATATCAACTATCCCTACTAACATGTAATGGTCAGTAGTGACCTATGCTAAAACATAGGTCTATAACTATATGGTCATCTTCATCTCTCTCTATAATATTTATATGTGCAATGTCAAACCCTGATGATGTGCACAACTCTATAAATATGATTCCTTCACCTTGAAACCTTAGGTGTGCTTATGAGGGATATAAACCTACAAAAATTAGGAAAATGTAATGGGCTAAGTTGACCCCAATCATTCCCATTGATTATTTACCATTACCTACATATCTAATATTATGAGAATGGAAATAAAGACGCGAATAGTTCTCCCACCTAGTGTGATTGTGAAAATGTGCTACTTTTCTATATGAATGTAAATAATGATTTTGATTTGATAATTAACAATGTTTGCTTTGAATTGGATTTGGTATGCTTCAGACTTGTCTTGTGATTATCCATAGTGATTGATTTGAGATTTGGTAAAAATAAGGTAGATTTCTCAATGTGTAATAGTGTATAGATGTACTCTAGATAAGTGCCAAATTCCCTATCAAGTGAGCCCTTAATTTGTATAAATATGAGTCTAATTTGGTAACTTATCATGACATTAACATGATAGGTAGATAGGTCAACTTGAAAGAAATATTTTGATTTTAAAAAGAAGTCATTATTGGGAGAGGGTTGGTAATGTCAGGTTAGTATTGATTTGTGATACTAATCTAGTTTGAATTTATTGGCCCATGCACATGAATACTGAACTAAAGGTCTAGGGATGCTTGTGCAAGATAAAATGTTGGTTTAAAACCAACAATGAGGCTAATATAGGTGTGTAATACTAGAATAAAAAGTATCAAAATCGTAAGGTAGTATGTAAGTGTGAGAGAATGGTAAGATAGGACAATATATGCGTGTGTGAGTCATGCATGGTAAATGTATGTAAAGTTTGTCATTATCAAGTAATAAATGTGTGGATAATTATGTGATGTACTAACCCAAATAACTACTCATATATAATAAATAATGGGAGCCACATGATGGGTTTTATATAATTAATACCATGACTATTGAGCATTAATAAATATCAATGTAAATTACTTATTAAAACATGAATCAACCACCACAAATAGATTTATAAATTCAAATTTGCTCACTACTTAGTGTTGAATGAAAAAGTTCTTTGAAAATAAGAAATTGTGATAATTATTACTAAAATATGTGTAAACATGCATGAATCAATATAACACCTCATGAATTTGAAAGTGTGTATGATCATGAACTAATATACTTCCCCCCTAAATATGTACCAATTGATAGAGTTATATGCATCTATATACTAAATCTTAGAACATGTATATCAAATGTTCATATACATAGAGACATGTAATTCATATTCCTATAAATTTCATAAATATGTACATGCATATTCAACCCAATGTGTATGAATCTATGTTCAAGTCTCTTTAAAGTGAGTAAATATACATGCACATGCCCCCAT